>JAUESF010000012.1:17281331-17291795 GCA_032274765.1 Malacoctenus tetranemus | reverse complement strand
ATGACCACTATTAGCCTTGCTCCTTGTATCCATTGGGTGTTTGTAAGAGCGCACCCTGCCCCAGATTTACCACCGGGTGAAGCACCATCAGTTCTGAAGTGGTGTCGTATTATCTTTTTTTTTCCACCCATAAGCCCAAATCTGACGGCAATCCGAGCACCACTGGGCTTCAATGGCCCGTTGATGGAATCAATACTTGTGATGCGCGCTGTGTGTTGCAGCCCAGCCCGACGCCGCTCTGGTCAGAGGGTGGTGGGACAGGGATGGGGGCGGGGGGGCTGAGTCTCTCTCCTCGTGGCTGCAGGCCAGATCTAACGGATTGGAGGCCAAACCGCAGGCCTTCTCAGGTCTCTGCCGGGTGCCTCGGGCATCCGTAGTTCAAAGTCCGCTGTGCAAAAAAAACATTCGATGCAGACACAACGCTGGATGACTGAGAGGCTATTTAATGTCTTCTAAACGATCTGCAGGGATGCAGGTTGGGGGGGGGGCAGGGGACGGAGGGACTGAGGCCATGATAGAGAGGGAGATAAGCATTGGGAGAAAGTTGATGCGATAGTTGCAGGGCCCAAAAGGAGTCCAAAGAGGTGTTGGGTTTTGGGACATATATCATTCCTCCACAACATGTGCAGCACTCTTGAGAGAACATGAACCCCCCCCCCAGGGATTACTGTTGGCTGCACTGTGATTACAAAGCGGAGAATTCTGCTAAAGTGTCCCACTTCTAGGGTGAGGGATTAGGGATTTGTAAATGGAGAGGGGGGTGGGGGGGCAGTGAAGCTTGTTGGTCTGTAGCTAAACAGTGGGTTCATCGCTGAGGACCGTGTACCTCACAGCATTGGCCGGTGGGGGGGGGGTGATCTGATCCTGAGGGGATTTACGACATGAACCTCTCCATCCCACCACCCTGTTTCTCTGCGAATGTGTGTCATGCACCAGTAGCTATTAACCCCTTTCACTTTGCTCGCTTTCTAATCTCAGGTATTAGAAGCTGAGATCAGCTTTTAGCAACATGTCCCCACAATCCCTCTCTCCCTCTACAATTAGCATGGCTGCCACAGTAAGATTTGTTTTTTGTTGTTGTTTTTCTTTGCTCTTACAACCACCCACAGCTTTCTCCTCCACGCGCCGCTAACTTCAGCCTACAGAGCCCACAGACTGGCATTGTAGGTCACAGACATGTGGCGACAGGTGACTTCTGGGTGCAGCGTTTGGTCGCAGGGAAACAGTGATCAATAGCGTGCTAATCGTAGCCGGGCCTGCCTGCGTTATTGACCGCCTGAAAGAAGACGAAAAAACAAACAAGCCGAGACAGAAAAACAAAAAAGTGCTCTTGACCTGGTTTTGGTGCACTGCAGTACATTTGACTCGCTGTACTTTGGAATTGGAAGTTTATATTTAGACGCGGAACGGCTGCGCGAAAAGAGGGAGAGGGCATGTGTCTCACCTCTGAAGCATTTACAAGTCGATGCTTGTATCAGCATGTTCCGCTCTGTATATTGTTTAGGACAAGGGAACAGCATACGGCATTTGTCACCCAGATGTCACCGCTGTATAACAAGCAGTGCGAGCTGAAACCCCCCTCCCCCACCACCACCACCTCCCTCGCCGCCGCCACCACTTCGCTTCAAAGTCTCCACCGGTTTAAACTCGTACTGCACTTCTCACCCCGAAAAAAAAACAACAGCGCTAATCTCTTGGAAGGGGATTGCTTGACATGTTTCACAAGCGTCACCCACATCGAAAAAAGCAAAACACACGCACACGCACACGCACACACACACACACACACACACACACACACACACACACTCGCTCTTTCTTTTCCCCAAGTCTTCCTCCTGCTGAGGTTGGCAAAAAGTGCAGACGGCTCAGATTGTGCAGACATTTGTTATTCTTTTTTTTCGTAATATAATTTAGTTGAAAAGAGAGGGGGCGCAGTGACGATCAATAGCAGGTCAGCCAATGATGGATGGCGGTGCGATTGCTAATTTCACCACCAGACAAATAACTCCGCCGCTCGGCCCTCAGTGCGGAGAAATAGAGAGGGGAAAATGGCAGCCCGGGCGAGACAGGGAGCCCCCCTTCACCCCACCCCACCCTACCCCCACCCTCCCCCCTCCATGCCCCAACCCCGCTTCCCTATTCACACGATCATTCATCTCCATTGCTCTCGCTCTTCTTGCTTTCACTCTCGCTCTGTGAAGCGTCGTGACGAACCGTCAGAGTAATCACGCGTGGGAACGCGCGTCCGACCACGGCCGGACCGACTTTGCCGCGTCCCGAGGAAGCTCACGGCCTCGCCGGGGAATCAGGTCAGCCTTTCCGCAAGCCCCTTCGATCCCCCCCTTTGCGCTTGCGTGTTGCTGGCGCCCGATAATAGAAATGGATAACAATGAGCTCGGCCCCGGCGCTGCGCCGCGACCCGAGAGAGCGATTGAACCCCAACTGGAAACCGATAATCCATACGGGACGATCGCGCTTGCTTATAATTTCAAATGTTACCCGAGCGCTCGATACAAACAAAAAACCCCCAGAAGAGCAACGAGTGACATTCCAAATAAAAAAAAAACAAAAGATGATCCTCATTTGCCTCCAAACCTGATCGATGACATCAGGCTGGGGGAGGGTGGTGGTGGTGGGGGCGGTGGTGGTAGGTCAGAGAAAACGAGACGATGGGACGTGTCCAACTTTGTGGGTCTCTCAACGCTCAGATGAACTCATTAGAAGTTAATTAATCACAGGTATCGATCCGTTTGTCACTCTTCCCGGGTGGAAAAGGCTCCACTCGCTCTCAGAGCTCGGGTTCTGCGCGGCCGCGTTAAAGCGCTGAGCTCTCTCGTCTCCGTGCCTTCTGGGCTTGGCGGTGGCACCCGGCCTGGCGCCACGCTGCATGTCGGTGTAGCATGAGACGGCAGATTCACGAGGTGGGGGAGAAGAGGGGGGGATGATAGGCAAGAGGTCTAATTGAGTGGTAATGCAGTATAGATTTCCATACTGCCTCACATGATCTCACACTGAATAATCACTGTTTGCCAGTCAGCCGTTGAGGAGCAGCAGCGCTCTGCAGAGACAAAACACACCCCGGAGTGACAACAGTGAACATCCTGCCGTCTGGGCTAATTTCAATAAACATAACTCGTTTTGTTGTTGTTTTGTCTGAACTGATTATTTGCTCTGATGGATTTAGCTGCTGGCTTTGGCGCTCCTAACCGAGTGCGGCTTATTATTACGATCTCAATTCCAGAAGAGTTCGATGACTGTATACCATTCCAACACAAAGCCTTTTGCTTTCTATGAGAGAGAGGCTTCTCAAATTGATTTCTGACAATGTGAACAGGAAGCTATCAAACGCAGGCACTGACTTAAAATACACCATGGATAGGTGGTGCAAGCAAGACAGTCACAAACAGTTAAAGGCTATAAAGTGAAATGCATATTGCGGTGTTGAAAAATCTCACAGTGAATGAGGTCAAAAATTAAATTAATGTTCAATTTTAAACAAAAATAAAACATCTGATGGAGTGAATGAATCGTAGGTACGATTGCAACCAGGAAAATCTCTGTGTGCCAGAGAAATTAGGACTCTGAAGTGACATTCACCAGGTCATCAACATTAATCTGTTAGAACATGACTAAAATGAGGCTTTTTTATTATTTTTTTTTACCTTGTCTCCGGTTACCCTCAATGATCTGAATCTGACACCCTCTCTGAGACTCACTGACTCGGGGTGACACAGGAGAGAGAACAGCAACATCCATCAGCAGCCTGTCGCCGTGCAGAAAGTCGGGCCTGTACCAGAAACGCGACTGACAAATTTCTAATTTGCACTTTATTCTATTTGATCTTTGTTCCCAGTCTTTCAGTGAACTGCTAATATAACTCATGCAACACACAGTTAAGTTCAACTCTGTCACAACTTTTCGTTTTACGTATCTATCCTTGAGTCGTTCCTCTGTCTCGAGGACCAGTGAGTGAATGCGGCGTCTACAGGAAACAGATAAACGCACAGCCACACTCTTGTCCTCTGCTGGCTACTGTCTTACTCACGATGCCTGGTAACTTTAACTCCACCGAGGTCGCAACTGCGGCTAATTTGCGTCATAATTCAGTGAAAGAAAAATAAAAGGTTCATTAGCTGAAATCCCAAGTGAGAAATAACACTTGACCAAAAAAATCAGCTGCCTCCTGAAATACCTTTAAAAAAAAGCTGTGCAGGTGTTGCATGCATAATCTGGTGCTTACAGGACCCGCGTTGTAACGACAGGCTGTGAAGCTCCATGCAGAGAATCTTCCTTATCTGGACAAACAGACTGTGAGGAGAAGTGTTCTCGGGGATACTTTATCAGCGCGGGCATCTTCCCTTTTAGCCGGAGAGCAGTGAAAATGTTGTGAAGGGTCATTGGTTTTCTGTACACTGCTCTTGAAAGGTTTATGTGTTGTATTTACAGGCACTGGCTTGGTGCTCAAAACATTTGCACAAATAACCAAGATTATACAATTAATTCAACAGTTAATGAGGCAAAAACGCTCTTATCCTCTTTGTTCTCCTGTTTACCTGACAGCAAGTGTCCATTACAGTGTAGTTGTTGTTATTTCCCTTTGTGTTAGTTAGCTCCTTGCTCGGTTACCGAAATTAAGCCAGCAGAGTAAATAAAGTGTTCAGGGAGTGATCTCAGTGCACATTAGTCATTCCGCTCTGCAGGTAAGAGGTGCAGGTAGTTCTGTGGTGCGGCTGCGTCCTACTTCAGGGATCCTCTGAAGGACTTGGCCCACAAAGCCGGGTCCTTGCGAGCAGCCGAAGGCCAGCTGTGCCTGCGCCTCCTCCTGAAATTAGACAGTTCCCGGCACCATAACTGATGGTGTGCACTCCACTGGCCTCTGTCAAAACTGAGATCCTATTAAAGCAACAACTCTCTGAGTTCATCGCCTGCATCTCGGGCTTAAATCACTCACAATAAAGTCGAGTCCTGCTCAGTATTCTTAAAGAAGTGTTGTGAATAATGGTTTAGAGACGAATGCACTAGTGTCACACCGCTTGTTTTGCCTTTGATGTGCCAGCAAGTAATTACTATAATGACACTAGGACTGCAGTAACAGTCAGCTTTTGACTCTTTACTGCTGATATAAGCATTTGGTTGCAGAGCTGCTGCCTGCGTCTGTCTCCCTAAGCTAGTTTTTGGATTTGCATTATCAGAGGCTCTTCTAAAGTTCAGCTGTGTTACCATTTTACTAAACTCCTGTTCAGTAGAATTCCACTATCTTGCACTCATCAAGTCATACCCACAGTTATTAGAGAGATGTCTGACTGGAGGTAACCTCAACGTTAGCTCGTATACTGCATTGAATGAACGTTAGCGTGGCTTCAACAACCATGTTTGCAGTTTACATCAACTGTTTAGGGACTTTCCAGATCACACATCAGGGACGTCCTCCTTTGCTTTTATTTTGAAAAGCCCCTGTCTTTACGTTAGTGAGCATATGTTCATCTTCCTGTGTTTGGCTTCACTGTAATGCTTTGACAAATCAAGGGTTCGAGAAGAAGGTCATCAGCCTTTATTAGACGCAGTCTCAATCCTTTTGGTATTTCACATTAGCACAGGCGAGAGCATGTTGCTCATAGATGTTGGCTGAGTTCCATTAATTAATAATCTGGGAATAAGCTAATGAGGTTCTTTCCTGTATAAATGACCAGTGCGTGCATGTCAGGCTGGGCTCATTAAAGGTGAACGCAGGAGATACCTGGAACTTCCCTGTTGAACACCTGATGAGTGTAGCAACTGGAGTGGAGCTGAGCTGGAGGACGGGTGGCGCCAGCAGGCTGTCTGTGATTGGGTGTGGCCGGGTTGCTGGGCCGGGCTGCCCGAGATGTGTGCCTGACGGCCATGCGGCCGAACACTCTTTCTAGTTAAATGTGACTTTGTGGGTAACGTGATTGAAATGCGAGCTGTCTGGTGGCTGCCGACACAGCAACATTAAGGACGCTCTCTGAAGGTATTTCAGTGCACGTCACACCCATTCTGTGATTTCACAGTCTCACACAAAGCTACCTAAACACGCTCACAGGAGTTGCATTTCTCTCGCCGGAGCCTTGAGTTGTGTGAGCATGTACGTGTGTGAAGTGCAGCGCTACAGGGGGAAATTGCTTTTGTCGACGGCCTGACCTCTCTGCCGTTCAATCCGCCCCAAAGATTTGTCATCTCTGTACTGACTGCTAATACTTCCGAGGGTTTGTGTAGAGCCCAACTGTACCCAACTAAGCACACACACACACATAGACACACACTGGGCTACATGAATTTATTCAATGCTCCAATTAACCATTCAGGGGTTTAATCCCATCTCAGGGGGCCGCTTTTGGGCAGGTGAGGGTCAGTGTTGCTGCTGTGTACAAACAGCATGTCTCTATGGGGGTCATAGTCGGTGTTCTTTGGTTTTGCAAAGAGGATTGTGCAATTTTCATTGTCGTCTTTTTTTTTTTTTCCTTGGCTGACATTCTGTTGCACCAGGATTAAACTTAGTCTGCATCTCAGGAGGGTTCACAGTGGATGTGGCTGGAAATAGAACTGTCTGTGCACTCTGCAGCCTCCGTGTGAAAGCTCATTGTGCTGACTGCTGCCTTTTTAATGCCACTGTAAGAAGAGGGGGGGGAGAAAAAAATGATATTTGGAGTTTGGAAAAAATGAATAATTAATAGCTCTCTTATTTAGTCTGGTTTATTTGATTATGCCACATTAAAAAGAGCCGAGACATCACACAGAATCAGCAGGGCCGCCGTGTAATTTCAGCACATCTTTCTGGATATCAAGCCAGAGCATGAGGAGGGAACTGAAACACAACAGTACAGGGACCTTTCATCTGCAGCCTTTGTGGTACTTCACATGCTATGTGACAGCAGCTATTAGATGATGCATCATTCACACAAGCAGTCACTTAGTGTCCCATTTCAAACTGGCCTTCCTTCCATTCAGCCACTGAGTGTTTCGCAGTCATGGGCCATAGAAGCAAGCAGATAATGACACCCAGTCTCCCCTTCATAATTCAGACCAATTAACTATTTAGGGCCCCTTGAGGTTTGCCAAAAAACCAGGCATGCCATATAAAGCCAATATTATTCTGCTGTGGCTTGTGATCTGCTGTTAAACCGCTCACGTCTGCACGCTCGGGTTACAGCGGAGGAGTCCCACAAGTAAACACACGCGAGCTGTGAAGGAATGAAAGTGCTGAAAAGACTATATGTGATGTGCTGCCACCTTGTTCTCGAGACAAGGTGTGTGTGTGTGGGGGGGATGGAGGAGGAGGGTGCTCTTAACAGTCTCAGCCTGTACTCCTACTGCAAGCCTCATATGTCAACAAGGTAGGTTACATGTCAACACTGTGATGGCAGCGAACGCAAGAGAAAGCAAATTGAATTCATTAAGTCCCAAAAAAGTCAAACACACATTTTCTACTGTAAAATGTCAAGAGGTCTAAAAATAGTGAGAAATGTGACAGATCATCAGATAAATGGGCAAGAGCCACACATCTGTCTGATATAATATAGCATAAACTCAACACAATAGACATAAAAATAGGACTCCCTCTCCCTCCTGTTTCTTTCCACAAGTCGAGGCTTAACTTTAGTCAACATCAAAATTGTATCAACAGTCAACCGTCCTGCCAGCGCTACAATCGCTACATGTTTTCACTTTTAATGGCCGGTTGCATGCAAAGAGCTTAAGTCGAGCTGAGTGGATTAGAGTTTCCAGTGACAGGGGTTATTGACAGTAACTGGGGGAAAACATCCATCCATCTCCAACGCTGCTTGATCCCACAGAGGGGCCGAGGGGCAGGAGCTGACCTCACTTGATGGTGGTAAAGATCACGGCAAACACTCGTCACGGGATCAAGCTGGACTGCCTCTTGGTTTGAAGGAAGAGTCCTTGACCGGGGTCTAGGAAAAGGTTTTTGCTTATTGTTTTGCTATTCCTCTTTTTGTTCGATTGTGTTTAGACCAAACCTGCTTGAGTTGCTCACGACACCAACTGGTGATGCAAGTCGGTAGTGCAGGCAGGGTGTCTCACAGCAACAAGTTAAAATGTGTGCAGTAAAATCACATCTCCAATGTCCTGGAGATGTTTGTTGCGAGCTTCATTAAGATGAAGTCACTGAGCTTTAGTTCAGTCACCTTGGAAACCGACTCTACCTGAGCATCACCTTCTGTCCAAATGTCTTCCTTTAACATACCGTCTTCACTTTCTCCTCACTCATTCTGCCCGTGGACCACCAATGGGACAAACCTTGTCCTCCCACCATTCCCCTGATCATCTAAACAGCCTCGCATCAAGCCTGTCTGTGAGATGCCAAACTGGATGTGAGTTTGACAGTTTCTGTATATCATTCCGAGCTGGAGGATATTTTCCACCTTCACATCTCCAATAAACATGGGTGCCCTCAGATTGACACAAATTGCTTGTTTTTTGCGCTACATTCAGAATTCTTATTTTGCCACAAGTTTTCTACCTTTTTGGTGTGTTGTCAATAGGAAACAAATGGCAATCAGAAGCAGGACATTAATGATTAAAAAAGAAAAGGTAGAGAGAAGCTGAAGCTTAGATATTTTCAAATGTTTCTTTCTTTTTGTCTCCTTTTTAATGACAACCAATCATGAGGTCAAAGGCTCAGTAAAATATTAATTATTGAAGCAGATTTTGACTATTTCACTTCTCACTTTTTCCAACTAAATTTTGTGACCGTGAGATGAAACAAATTAAAGTTGCAAATCAATTTCAACTTTGTGAGCTTTGAAATGAAAGAAAGGAGCATTTGATGTTCAACAAAATGAATTCTCCATTAGTTTACTTGAGTATGCGATATTTGCAGGAGGTCATGTGAACAGAATATTGTATCCCTGGATGGAGTGTCCGAAGGTTCTATGGATTCATCATTATCATGCATCCGCTGCGGCATCTTCCCGTGATCACTCAGACTGCAACTCTTCACTGACCTTTTCGGTATTTTGTCTGCACAGTGGTTCTGGTTGGAGGATGAAGCCCAACGGTTCTGGTTGACTTCTTGTGGGCGACATCAGCTGCTCCTCCCTTACAGGAGATGCTGCTGGGGCTCTTTTCTTCGTCCAATGTGTACAGGATTTAGTCCACAAAGACTGGAGAGTGAGACAAGGAAAATACATGCCACAAAAACATGCAAAACACAAAGAACTCCTTATTCAAGCGAGAAGAAACGTCTCCAATGTTGGTGTCAAAATTAGTCTCACTTCAAGTGCTCCCCCACACATGCCAACTTTGCGCATTTTTGGAATAAATTAGTTGGATCATTTTGAGTCCCATGGTCATCTTCAAGGTTTTAGTAGAAGATACTGACAAAGAGGCTCACAGTTTTCCTCAAACAGTTCAGCATGAAAAGAAAAAAAACACAACTGTTGGGAAAACAGCTTCAGTATGACACTTGTAAGGCCAAGTTACATGCATCTTTACATATCACATATGTAATTGGATCATGTGTTTCTTTAGAAAAAACACTGCATTGAGGTTTTTCATACCAGTCAGAGAGAATGACAAATGAAAGTAGTTACGTAACATGTTTGATCGTGTAAATGAAGGTGAGATGCGTGAGCGTGACTTTGTTTATTTTCAGCGGAGTCCTGCATGTGCCTGCCAGTGGTTGCCGCCTCGTCGGAGCCATAATCCTTGCCACAGAGCAGGAAGCGAGTACATCACATGCGGCGAGCTGTCAGAGCTGATATGTGTCGCCCTTGAGAAGCGCACGCTGCCGTCCGACAAATGGTAATAAAAACGAAAAAAGGTGCCGCCGACAGTGAAACGCAACACAGACTGGAACGCTGCAGGTTTGCAGTTTTTGAGTGAGAGTCAAAAGCGACAGTCTGTGGGTCCGACGGGTATCCGACCAACCCCCCCCAGATCCAAAACGCTTGTCCTCCCTCTGCTGCGTCTCACTGCCAAACAGCAGCTTCGTTGTTGTCCCATCGAAACCACTTTCTGTGATTAGGCGATGCACTTCCCTCGAATTACCCGCCCCGTTATTTGATTTTAAACGCCTGGCGCTAATTCTCCCTGCATTTCACGAGCCCAGGCTCCATTAACCCTTTCGACGCGTACGGTCATTAGTTCGGTGCTCGGGCCTCGAAAGATATGTAGCGTCCAGGCTCCAAACCCATTACCTCCTTGTCCGCTCGCACTTGACTGATTAATCCTCCTCTGTCTCCTGCTTTTGCGACAGTCAAGTTGTTCACTCGCAGGTATCCAGGGGTGACTGGCCTGGGGGCAGTGCCATTTCCCTGATTCTAAATAGCCAATTAGCTGACACCTTCGGAACCGCAGGAAGGCGACCATTTGTAATTAGCCATTGACATTTTGGCCGCTGTAGTAAAGGGAAAGGAGCCTGAAAATCGGTCTGAATTGCCAGTTCATCGACTTGAACACGGGACATTTGAGGTTCCACACGCT
>JAUESF010000012.1:17251539-17263320 GCA_032274765.1 Malacoctenus tetranemus | reverse complement strand
GTGTGCACTTACAAACACACACTGTGTTCTTAGAGTATTCATGCTGCAAAAAATATACACGCCTGTGCACACTGCAAACAGACGACAACAACACACAACACATGGGAGTGTAAAAGCATCAGTCGGGACAAACAGACAGCATGTACATGGCATAAACACGCCATCGTTTCAGGGTATCAGCGCTCCACACAGAAACGCTTGACGTGCTTTTGGGAATCTATTCACTCTGGGGTGAGTTTTCCAGTTTTTGAACATCCAAAAGACTGTGTTACAGATATCTCGCGATTCCTCTCAGTGTGAACGAGGCCTTACTGACAATAAAAAAAAGCATCACGGCTGACAACACAACAGAATTCCACATAGGATGAATGTTACAGCGAGCATGGACTCACTTTTGGCCTTTCAAACAAACCCCGCTCCAAACCCCACTGATTTATTCCCGAACCAATTAAACCAAAGCAGATCTTCAACACCAACAGATTACTTGTACTGCAAGGAAACCCCTGCGAGTCCAGCAGAGTAAATAAATCAGACACATATAAATTCTAGAGTGTGTTCGCAGTGTAGCTGCTCCAGAATCGTCCGAGAGTGCCAGAAAGTGTGCAGTGATGTGTTGAGCCGCTCCCTACTGATCACTTGCATAAATCCTTCTTGGCTTTATATATTAGGTATGCAAAACGTGCAATGCTGCTACACAAAGTTATGAGCAAGACTCGTGGGAAAGAGCAGCCGGAAGGATTAAAAAATAATGGAAGGAGTTGATTGATTTACCTTTAGAAAATCGTCTTCTAGCTCAGTTGTTGGTTCCCATCAGCCCCTGAAGGCTTCTTTTGCTGCCGTATGCTCCGCTGTGTTCACTGGCAAATCTCAAGGTGCAACAATCACCACATCACATGCATTTCTAATGAGTTTCTATGAAGGACTTTTGTACTTTATTTTGAAAACACATCATTTACTTTCTGACTTAATTAGCTCAGCAGAGGCTTCCGCTTGTCAAAGTATTTTAAGTCTCGACCACAAATTGTGTTTGTTCTCCCCCTTTTGCAAACCTCTCTCTCTGTTTATGCCTATCTTTGTTTATCGCTAACGCATGCTACATTTAGTGGCAGGATGAATCTGAGTTGCGCCACAAAAGTGTAATTTCAGTAGCCATTAGTGTGCATGAAGGAGGGACTGAAATTGTAAATGTGACTGTGGCAAATGTGAAAAATGTGCATAAACAACAATAAAGAAATGTCATAATGAGAGCGCTGCAAATGAGTCAACACTGGTGTAATCTGTCAGCTGCCAGTCAAAACAAATGAAAGTGGGTCAGTAAACTCTGGCAGTTAATTAGCCAACGTGTGGCCAGACAGGCCTTTTTGCTTATAGAGTAAGTTACTTCTAAAAAAGAAAAGTATTTATTGGCTTCACAGCTTCGAAGGGATGACTGAGTTTTAACTGTGGCCAATAAATAGCTGTTCCTTCTTTGACAGCAACAACAGAGTTGACAGGAAGAAAATCGAATCAGCCAGCAGAACGAGACAGAGGAGCTCCATGAGGTCCACCCACCAACTGGACGACTGTTTCAGAGCTTCATGGCTGCAGCTGCTGTTGGGTGGCCCCAGTCTGCCGTGGTCCGTCCATCGCATCGCATCGCATCGCATCTTCACAGCTCTGGTTTTAGAGTTATCACAGCTTGTTCACAACACATCATCTGGTCAGAACTTTAACTTCTCCAGTTGTGGCAAATAATGAATTGAAAGTGGGCGTGGTCAATGCTTCTTTTCTGCTGTCTCAGGTGATACAACACTTCAACATCGTTTACAGGAGTGCCTGACATGTTGTGAAGGAGTTTCCGTCTCCTTTTGTTCTCACACCCTCTCTTCTCTGTGTTGTGGCCACAACAAGTGAAAAGATTTGTCACTTATTTCCATCATTGGGATACAATTTAGATTCAATACCATAGAAACCATCGTCTGGTTTCCACTTCCTGCCTTCCCAATGATGAACAAAAGAAAACATTTTCCTGCAACGTTTAGGATTGGAGCTTGTTTGTCAATTGATCCTCCAGCCAAAATTGGACATTTTTCACCATCATTACACGCACGCGACTGCCAACATCGCAACCAGTCCAGTTAGAAACACCAATTTGTCTTTGATGTGAAAACAGTTCTGTGAGGAGTAAGACGGGTTTCGGCGAGCGCCGACAGCATCATGGAAAGTTGTGGTTGCTGCTCACCGAACGCAATCTGTTCAATTATGGAAGTAGTTATGAGGAAATGCTAATGCTGAGCAGATGTCCAAACAGACGTCAGCACAGAGTGAAAAATTCCAATTCAGGGTTTCTGAGCTTGTTATCAAGCCTTTACTTTGGCAGATCGGCTCACGAGCCGATGATTAGCCTCATTAGCATTTTTGTTTGTTTCATTTCTCCCCTGAAGAGAAATCTTTGCTGCTAACAGAGAAAAAAGATAACTATGATACATTGTTATAGTCGCAGACAAGCAGTAGAATTTAAGATACCAGATTCAAGAAGATTTTTTTAAAAGACATAAATGATTAAAATGCAAAATTACAAACTTGTTACAAGGTAAATGAAACAGACTGCAGTAATGTCCACGCTTTACGATTTTAATGTTAGATTTAGTTCAGAATGTTTTCAGTTTGGTTAATTTGCATCTAATCAGAAAGACAAATTTATAGATTTGATTAGATTACTTCCAATTCAATTACTCTTTTTGCTCTTTTGGTGTAATTTGAGATAAAAAACAAAACAAAAGAAATGAAACTAATCGTCTTTCACGATATAACTTTGACATTTAAATGCAATGAGTTCCATGTCTGTGTGCAGGGAACTAAGTCAATGTTATGTTGCCTCTGAAGCAACACTGCATCAACAGTGAGCATACTCAGGGACCACTGCATGAGCTCAGGGACAATGTGGTGCCACTGCCTGTGGACACAGTATCACTACATTCGCTGATGTCAGTTGAATTAATACAGCACAAGATGATGCAGACATACCAAGCTAAATATCTAAGCTGAGTCTGTCTCTCTCGGTCTCTGTCAGGATGGAATGAAGAGGGGAAGTGCCTTGTGTTGAGATGAATGTAAAACACAGTTTTTTGAGATCTTGCGCCCTCTATAGGATGAGTGGAGCAGGGCTGCACAGTGGTGTGCTGTTAGCTCTCGCCTCACAGAAAGAAAGTTCTGGGTTCAAAGGTGGAGGTGTTTGCATGTTCTCCCTGTGCGTACGTGGGTTCTCTCCTGGCAAAACAGCCTTCAAAATCAAACAAGAACAAGTCTAATTTTAGCAGTCTCTCGAGAGTTGAAGGTCTGTGGCCCCTCTTGGGGTCTCAAGTGCCCAGCCAAGGGGTCCCAAACCCCATGTTGAAGACTACTCGAGAAAAGGGGATATTCAGCATGAAGTGTGTAGACAGTGTCAGTGCGGCGCGACATATCGGAGCACATCACTGCATCTGACACCGCTGGTGAGATGCAGAGCCTCAGATGTGACAATCAAACGCCCCCTGAGGCGAAATATCTGTCGGGGGTGGAAGCTCAACATGAAGATGCCATGGTTGGAATGACGCTCAGTGCGTCGACAAGTCCTAATGTCCTGGCTATGCTTATCTGTCCACACCGATGGGCAGGAAAGTCTTCACACGAGCGACCAACTTGAACTCAGCTGGTGAAACGTTCTCCATGCTGCGATTACGATGCACTTCTGCAATGGAGGGCTTTCAGAGGGGCCCGCATAGTTGCATTTTGCACCCAATACAAATACTGTACATTATAACTTTACACTATAAAGCCCTCGTTGCTGAAGTTTCTGCTTTAAGTCAGTAGAAACCACACTGATATGTGTTGGTGTCACATGTAAGTCAACCATTATATTTGTTATTAAAATTAACCAGTGTGATAACTTGTTTTTGTAATTTTCTCACAATTTACTCTTAACATTAGAAAAGTACAGCCATATTTAATACATTTATGTATTTAATACAAAAATGTGTTGTGTACTATTTTATGTATTTAATACATTTTTAGACATCCTTGCTCAATAGTAGCTAGTAGTAAACAGCAACTAGCCCTCACTCATGTTCTGATTGCATTTCTGCCACCTGCTGGTCAGTTCTGGATATTACTATTGTCCCCCTCCTCTGCTGTAATCAAACCAGTGCAATCCCCAATCAAATCCGACCCCTGCCTTTGCCCAATACGAGGTCGCATTGCCTCCTGCGCCGCGATGACCATGAGATGGAGAGAGCCGAACAGAAGATGAACGACTGCGATTTGTACATAATTTACTTTAATTACATTTTTCATGTCTTTCCTTGATGTGATGGTTGCACTTTGTAACGTCCCTCACCTTGCATTCATATTATGCCCTTTAGTGGTCCCTCCTTGTTCATTCGTCCTTGTACAATCACCTCAATTAAACATCCATTATTATGATCTATAACTGGCACTGCACCCGACTGAGAGGAGGCATGTTTCCTCTGAGAGCTTTGTGTGTTGCCTTACACAGGGGGTGCCGTCGGAGGCTCCACCGTCCTTGAGGAAATCGTGCTTTCTGCCACTCCTGTGGTGGTTTTTTCTCCCAGTGTGACAGTCCAACATCAATGTAATATTTTGTCACAGACGGAGAGAGAGAAAAAGAAACAGACTCTGTCCTTTGATATTGGGGGGGGGGGGGGGGGGGGGGTTGCCCCCCCCCCCCCCCCCCCCCCCCCCCCCCTGGCCCCCAACGCCAGCTCCTGATGGTGTATTTCCTCTAAACCCTACTGTGGGTTGTGCTGACATGTTTTTGACATTACATTACTTTATAATTGGTTATCCTCAGTGCAGAAACACACACGCACACAGCAGATAACAAAATAGACCGAGAAATTGAAGCTGCATCGCCAACAGCTGTATATTACCAGTTTTTAAAATGTTTCACAGCAGATTGTTCCTTTTAAATAACCCAAGGGGAGGGCAGACGAGGGGTGCGTGGGTGCGTGCGTGAGTATGTGTGTGCGTGTTTCAGTAGTGTGTCTTGGCTGGCAGGAGCGGTTGCATAACGCCAGCAGAAGCGGGTGGCAGTGTCCAGCCGTGAGCACACGAGGATTAGGAGAGACTCACCCTACAGAGATCTGGGTTAATTAAAACTGTTTTGGTGAAGCTCGGCGACCGACCCAGCAAGATGCAAAGAGATGCCGCCCTCCATCTGTTTAAGCAGTAAAGCTGCAGTCCACACTTACCGCTGGCTCTGTTTAAATGCCCGGGCCCGACAGTAGACACTGGGTCGTTATCTGTTGGCAGTTTGTCCTCCGGCAGCCGACCTCCACCCGGGAACGGTGTGACGAGAATGACATCAGGGTGAGCAAACTGTAAAGTATCACCTGTTGTTTAATGATATACATGATTACACCGTATTGCACAGTAGGCTGTGAATATTGGTGCACTGAAATGCAGCGGTCTTTATCTACATTTCTACAAATGAGCCAACAGGAACTTGAAAAATAATAAATAAGACAGGCGTCACAATCACATGTTGGTTACTGCACTAAAACTGCACGAAAAAATCGGCTAGAACCGCGTTATGGCGAAGCTTCACAGTACTGTTTTTTTGCGCCACTTCTATTTGTCACTTTGTTTCATGGTGTTTGTTGATTTCACGCCTCAAATTCTTCCTGTTTTTCAGACCGTGTTGACTGTGAGCTCCTCCCAAAAAAACCCTAACCCATAATGCATTTCTCTCTCCAGCCTACGGGAGCCTTCACAGCTCAAAATTATATTCGCCTCGTGAAACTGAACCACCTCTACCTGCTTCTGCGAAGCCCAGAATCCAAACCCCACTAAAGGTACCGCTGGATTTGATCAAAAAGGAGTCACAGGATCATGAAGCTTTGTGTTTTATGTTTTTGTTTTTTTCATAAATATGATCACAAAACAACAAAATGAAGGGTTGAAAGGAGTTAGCTAGCAGGAGTTTGGTCAGTATGAGTGTAAAACTCCCTTCAACTATTTATTATTGCAGCTCCAATTTGTCACTTCCGCTCAGTTTGATGTTGGCCTCAGATTCTTCCACAAGATAACAAATAAAAGTAGTCTTCCTTCCTTTGTATCGATGTGTTATTGTTTCAAATAAGTTGTCATAAGAATGACGACATGTTGCCTCTTTTCAACCGCTCTGCACGACAGGTCACCCCAACACCACCGACAAACCCTGCACTCAAAACACATTTCTGTGTTCTGTCTGTCTTCTGGTTGTTTCTGGCAGCTTTTGTGAACAAGGCTCCAGCAGCAGACCTCACCGGGGGCCTTCTGCTGTCTACATTGTATTTAAATAAGGACGTACAAGGCCACGCGTCCCTGCTGTCCGGCTTCCCTTTGTCATGAATTCCTAAACTGTATAATTCTCTGTCATGATTTAGTCATCACAAAGCACCTTTTAGTTTTACTGATCTGCTTTGTCCTCAGGTCCATCGCCTGATTATATATACCGAGTCTTCTCTCGGCCTTTGAACGATCGTTTGGAGAGCGAGCTGAAGTGATACATGGGAGAAAAGTTCAGATATGTGCCGTGAGAAACGAGGGCCTGATTATGGACAGCGCTGGTGAACCAGACGATGAAAAGCAGGTTTATTTCTCTAAATCACTCCCTCTTCCCAGCCATCCAGAACAACGGCGTGATGGATTTCTGCATTCAGCCCCCCGGATTGATTTCAGTTTTAACGGGCCGACGCGGGCACATGCCTGCCGAGTTTCTGTCTCTCTCACGCATCCCGCGTTCCCCACCCTGCGTCGTTTTCCCCGTGTCCTTCAGGTTTCGCTCGCTTCTCTCCGCGCGCCTTCGTTCTCACGTACATCTCCGTGCCCCCCTCCGTGTTGCCTCCCCCGCTTTTTCTCCCCCTCCCCAATATCCTCTCCCTGTCTGTCTGCATCTCTGCTTCCCTCCCTGATCTCCCCGTCCTCCTGAGCACGTCTTGGAGGCAGTTTTGGCTGCAGTCGGGCCGGGCAGCTGTGTGTTGCTGGTCCTGCGCCACCGCAGAGGCGCTTTGGCGAGCCCGCTCTCTATTTGTTTAGAGGAATTAAAGGATGCACTCTCTCCAGGGACCCCCCCTGGGTCGCCAGAAGGGGCCCGTGTCAGAAATTGCACTCCGCAAACACACTCGCTCGGAAGTAGTTAGGCAGAGCTGGACTCTCGCAGAGGACTTGGGGCAGGAAATCTCATGATCCCTCTCTTATCTTTACAATGACCACCGTTGCTGACCGCTGCCTCCCGACACAGGTGGTGCTTCCACATGTGGCGGCGCCTGCCACGCGTGCCACTGTACGTCCTACTCGACTGCTTTCCTTCATTCTTCCTGCTCGCTTATCACGCTCGCGCGGGACCACCGAGAACGCCTCGATATCAATCCCGACACGCTTTTTCGCGCTGCAAATTAATGCAATCCTTTTTTTTCCTATTTTCTGCAAAGGCTTTTAGTTATGGTTGGAGTCAGGAAATTGGTTTGCCATTCAGCTGAATCTACATCTCTATATGCACGAGTCTAGCGTGGCAATACATGAGTACAATTTGTGCTAAACGACGCAGCTGAGAAAGTGTTTTCTGTAGCATGTCGGCACGTAAATAAGAGAAATGAAGTGACAATCAGATCTGTGTACTCCTTGATGAGGCTGTTGGCTTTGAGGAATGCCTGGCTGCTTTTTTCCCCTCGCATAACTTAAACAAGCTCCTGTCAAGTTGCGAGGTGTTTGTTATTTCCGATGTGTGGTTCTCATCTGTGCTGCGTTTGCGATAGCAAGCGTGGACGCCGGTTTCCTCACATCCCTTCACCTCAGCAGTCGCAGTCAACGAGGCCGGCACAGCGTGCAGCGTGCTGCTCCCACGCTGTGAAGCAGCCACACGTGGCCCACTTGGCTTCAGGACCACGGCCCGGTTTATGGCAGTGGGTGCCAGCAGCCCCCCTCCCGCTTTCTGAGGTACCGAAAAAAGGTGAGATATCATTCAGACAAAAGACGCGCAGGAGCGGTTTTCTCGGGAGCTCTGTGGAAAATTTGGCCGGCTGGCGTGACAAAAGCGGGCTGGAAACGAACACGTGCAGGGCGGCGGGTGATACAACCAAAAAAAAAAAACCAAGCTGGAGCTAATTAGCAGCTCCCTCGTTAGTTCCAGGAGCTACGCGCGCTCAGTGCACCAGCTCGCACCCAAAGGCTTCGGGAAAAGGAGGCTAACGCTGAACTTTCTTCTCTTGACTGCCTTCAATGAGTAATTATGTTGTATACTGATGGAAAAGAAACAGCCATCTATATCCATAGAAGAGGAGATAAAGGGTGTGACAGGGTGCTAGGCACTGACTAATCATTATTGATGGAGATTCACTTTCACTCAGCCACCGGATGGCTGGCTGCCTGCTGATGCTCGGGAGAGGAGGGGGAGGGGGACAGGACCTGCGTGTGGACCGCCATTGGCTGGCTTTCACGGCCTATTGAGCCAATCAAGGTGACGGCGCGCGGACGCCTCCTCTCCGGACGGCTGCTGGCGGGGAAACCTTGGCGGACTCTCAGGTGAAATTGAGTCCACTTCCGACGCGCTCGCAATTTTCCCCCACTTCAAAGCTCCGGGTTTGGAGCGGAGCGTCGCGATTAGGCCGACGTCGTGTCGACATTAAAGCGCTCCGGGGTGAAGCGGCAAGTCGCGGCGCCGGACATGGCTGGGTTTTTTTTTTTAGGTGGGTTCCACAGCATTCCTATTGTGTGGCAAAAACTCCCGAGTATTTTGAAGTTTGGTTTTTTTTCCCCCCCTCGGGGCGATGAAGGGAAGGACAAGCTCTGCTGGGAAAGTGTGCATAAATCATGGGGACGGATTTGCCTGTGTTGTTCTGCTCACGCTTCACTGGCTCGTGCTCGGCTGTATACTCGTGAATATTCATGATTCGCTCTATATTTGATCTTTATTAACCCTTTTATCTGCACATACAAAGCCCTCCTGTCACATGATGCGTGCGTCGAGGAGCTTCTCCACATGTACTTCTTTTTTTTTTTTTTTGTCGTGCGCGTCGCGATGCCCGGCCATGAGTCACCGCGCCACCGTCAGCAACGTTACGTTGCGTGCGGTGCGTCTGAGCATGAAAGTCCCGGCCCGGGCATGTAGTCGCAGGAACATCCCCCCGATGTCAGTGGTCCTTGCAGGTGAGAGGTAGAAGACGAAGACGACTGGAAGCCGCCCCCACCACCATCACCACCACCCCCCTCGCACGCAAACGGCTGCACAGCAGCGTGTGTTGCATGCAGTTGGTGTCGTGCCACACGGCAGAGCCTTTCACCTGCAGTCAGCATGTCTGATTTGTGAAACGGAGAGGAAGGAAGAGACACTGAGCATCACTTCAGTGACTTCACTTTAGCTGGAATTCAACTCGCGCTTGTTACTGCACTCAACAGTTCTGAGCCTGAGGGACACATGCACACATATATTTTTATGAATAGCAACAACTTTAAGCTACTGTATGAGCTGGGTGCTGTTTGCTCCTCATTTTGCCTTTTGAAAACATAAAATGATATTTGCCGGGATTAATAATGTCAGAGAAGCAGCTGGTTTTCTCTGTGGAGGTAACGTCGCACTGGCACACGAGGACCTTCAATTCTAATATAATGGTTTCACTGAGCCCAAAGGTAGATATTGTGTTTCCGTTTTTAGATGGTAAATGATCCAAAAGTATTTTCAAGAGCAAGAACAAACCAGAAAAACAAAAGTCTTTTGTCTTTTTCAAATGTATACAGAACGATCCCCTTATAACTGCTGAACGCTTATACTGAACGCCAGTTGTGCAAACATGGTAAAATGGCCTAAATGCTGAGCATGAAAACAAGTTGTCTTAATGTTTGATGTGACATTTTTTAGAGAAAATGTCTTGTTTGGATTAAATTTGGACTTTTGAATAGGTTGATATTCTGGTTGTGGCATGAAGGCCTTGAAGGCGCGCACACGCACGCACGCACGCACGCACGCACGCACGCACGCACGCACGCACACCTCTTTTTTTCTCTTGGGTCTGGGTGAGTTTGCCCTTTGTCTTGTTCCACAGACCAAATACATCCGTCTCAGTCTGCTGACTGTTGACCGCGGGCCGTTCATGTAAGCCATCATCTCTCTCTCTCTGTGTCAGGCCCCTTTGTCGGCCTCCTAACCTGTAAAGGTGGTAACCAGTATTAGCTCGGTTGTTTCTCTCTTGGCCAACATTGGTCCAGGTAATGGATGGAGAGGTACTTCTTCTACGTGGGCACTGAGACACCCCACCCACCCCCCCTCCCCTCCCCGCTCGCCAGGCCTCGTTAAAACACCACCATTCCTATTTGTATGTATGGCGCCATGTGGCTGCTAGGTTGCCCCCGCGTTACAAGCCTTCAGGCATTTTTAATTAGCAGTGGCTGGTCAACAAGCCTCCCCAACGACGCTGCGGCAGTCCGCCTCCTTTTTTCACACCACCGGCAGCGCGACCTGCTCCCACCCTCCTCTGAGTCACAGGTACCGACGTGTCTCGCCGTACCTTCTCCGCTCCTTGCCCGGGCTGCCTCCCTTTTTTCAGCGCCGCGCCAAATTAAGGGGCCCGGGGAATTACTCACGGCACAGAATAATGATGAGGCGGTCCCTATCAGGACAAGGAAGAGTGTTTATAATGAGATCGTAAACATATGCTCGTGCCAGCGCAGCAGCCACCCATCAGCTTAATTGGCTCGATGTGGAATCTCAGCTCTCGTTGGTCCCTCTACAGAGGAGGAGGGGGGTGGTAGGTTGGGGGCGGGGGAGAGTGCGGAGGGGTGTTGTGACACAAGTGAGGCTGGAGTGCGAAGGAGTGATTTTGGATTGAAAGACAAACACCGGCGTGCGGACATTCGCCAGGTCCGCGTGGTGCATGTGTGTGGGCAACAACACATTAAGACCACCAGGTACCAGAGACCCCACACTGCAACGAAAATGGGTGAAAAGACCCACTGCCTTTATGAATCCAAATAATTGCCAAGCCAAGCTGGGGGGGGATAGGATGTGCAATGAATTAGTCCCCGCGCTTGACAGAGTATGATTTATGCATGTTTCTGGGCATGCGAATCCGTCTCGGCGAGGCTGCGTGTGGTCTTCGGGGTGAGGGAACGAGCGGAGGTTAAATTGCACTAACCTCTGTCTGTTTGGGTGCAAGTGGGAACAATTTGGCAGCCCTGAAATAATCTAAACGCTATGAATCATTAGCCGCTTGCGGGAACACAGTTGTCACTGGCCCACAGTCATTAACACACCGGTCGGTGTGCCTCCCTGTCAGCAGGTTTAAATATGAATGTGACCGAACCACCAAGAAGGGGGGAGGAAAAAAAATTTCAATTCCCCATTCATGGACTCGGCGAGTGCTGAGACGTGCTGGCACCCACGGGAGTGCCGTGGGATGATTTATTTTTGTTGGCCGCCTCGGCAGCAAGCATCACTGTGAAGAACCAGTGGGACATCGGCAATAAAATAAGCCGTGTGACGAAGGCGACGTTCCAATAATTTCCCAAGATCGTTTCGTAAGATCGCAACCGACCACCTGATTTATGGTTTATTTGAAGGCTCGAATCAAGATCGGTTGATGATCGCTTTTAACTGGAATCCCTGCTTGGTGTTTTCATGTCGACCCTCATTCGGAAGTCTTCAAGAAAACAGGCTGAGCGGGGGTTAATTTGTAGGAAGAAGAGTGCAAACACAACACGACTGTAGCAGATCAAACAGAACCCCCTCCCTCTTCGTCTCTCTTAGCCACTTGTTGGCATTAGCTTGGG
>JAUESF010000012.1:17121103-17131184 GCA_032274765.1 Malacoctenus tetranemus | reverse complement strand
GGGGGTTGTAAGCAAAGAAAAACCCCTTTATTTGAGGAAGAAATGAAACAGCAACCCCTGGTGGCCAGCACATGTGAGCTAGCTGCTCCCTGTAGCAACAGGCTTTTGATGAACCATCTCCACATCATGCAGACGTGTGCGTGGTGAGAGTGAGTGGTTTGATGGGCCACTGCTGTTAGGAGGGAACGAGCAGAGAGACGATTCCAATGAATTTGCAGCATAGGTTCACTCAGAGTATCGGCTGTCTGTACCTGTGATACGTGTTTCGGTGTCGCGCCGTCTGGAATCGTCTCCCTTTACTGCTGTCCACAGTCACCGAGAGCAAAACGGATGTTGTCGTTGTGTGCGTGATTGTGTGTCTCTCTCTGTGTTTGCCTGGCGGTGAACAGCGCGTCCAGCCTGTCTTCAGCATATGAGGGCTGGGATCCGCGTTGAACGGATGAATTTCATGTGTGGAAGGGTTCGAGTTGCACTGCAATTAATCTTGCAATGTCTTTCTCTTGAACAGCAGTGAGGTTGGTTCCATTACAGAGAACAAGTCGAGCACAAAGAAACTTTGTAAATCCACAGCTTATTCAGACCAGTCACACCAAATGTGTCGGGAGCTCTTTGACATCTCACACTTTGCCAGCATTTGACACAAAGCCTGACTTGGAAGTCAGAACAATCCAAATTCAAGTTTTGAATAAGTCTCGAAACAAAGAGGCCCATGCATGGAGTCACTGGTTTTGATTCTCACTACATTCTTTATCTGTTCACTTGGACTGAGATCAGTATTTACACAATGGATGAAGCTGGAGTCAAATTACAGCCTTGATTTTACATAGTGGCAGGAAAAATGCTGGTCCAACTGGTGATCAAAAGATGGATGGATTCAAATTGACAGTAAACTGAGATGCAGCATTAAGCGTGAAATAAAGACTTTGCTCCGTGAACAGTGTTTCCATCCCAAAGACAAGCTTGGCACCGTCGATCCTCTCAGGGCGAACCTGCTCATAGTCGGTGTGATTTTCGGCTGAGCAAAAAGTTATTGATTACGCACAGACCTAAATATTAGCCGTCGTCCTCCGATCTTCCATCCTGCTTTCCAGACTTCGTGTCGCTGTGAGTTGGAGCTGATCTCACCTCACACTGGATGAACGTGCAAGCGTACACACAGAGTTGCTGGCATGAATAATTAAGAGTCACCAATTGACCTTGTGCGCATGTTTTTACGAAGATGGTTTTTTTCTTGGTGTGATGAGTCAGTTATTGTGCTGGTTATTTGCATTGATGATGTTTTTTGAATTTTATGAACCTCCACAGAAGTTTGCTTCAGTCTCAAACTGAACTAATGAGCATCTCAGAGCCACACGGGTCTTAATGGCAAATAAGTCCAAGATATGTACGATACTGCCAAGCGAGCAGATTTAAATGCAAAGATGACACCATGCATACATTATAGCGCCCGAGCTCCTGCTCATTAAAAACCCGGGAATCAGTGCTCGGGGCCGTTGCGTGGCTATCCCCCCGCCACTTTATGAAGCCTAATGTTCCATTAAGAGTGCATCAATCTCATTTTAAATCATTGCGCTGCCCATTACCCCTCACAGAGGCGCGGCAGCGAGCCCTCTCCTGCCGCAATAATCCCCAGGAAACAGGAGACGCCATCTTTGGAAATGAGACGTCGCACTTTTGCCCCCCCCTCCTCCCCCCCAAGGGTTCCTCCTCACTGATGGTCGGACTGACCATCAGTCAGAGGTGTGAGGCGTGAAACAGCTTATCCAAGAAGTGCCCGCACACACAAATATACACACACACACGTGGAAAAAAGAAAAAAACGAACTCCTGCTCGATTTTTTTTTCTGCCTTAAGCTCCCGGGTAAAGGAAATCAGATAAACACCGCACGGAAAGTTTGCTCTCCCTCCAGAATGTTAATGCCATCTCGCCCAACATCAAAGTTGCAGGGAAAACTGGGGTAAGAAAGCCTCGTCATGTTTACCTCCTGAGCGCAGCGCCGCCGAGTGTTTACACACCTTTTTCTGCGGGAACCGTTTCGACACATCAAAAAAAGAAACGCCCTCGCCTGTTTTTCCCCTCTCATGACCCAGAAATGAAAGTCGACACTGAAGGCAGCGCAAAGAGAAGCCACAAGGGAATTTAGCCTTTTGAAAAAAAGTTAAGCAAACTCCAAGTTCAGTGAGGGAGAATTGAAACCCGAGTAGATAACCCCGACAACCATCTTTGCTTATCTGCCGCGCGGGTGTTGCTGTGGGTGTAACATGTCCCTGTGCAGGTCCTCCAACACGACAACAGTGGTTCCTTGCTTGCTGGTGCTTTGCTTTGTACCCTACAAGCCTGCTTGAATGCATGAAGGCATTCACAAAAAGCTCTTTCATTCACGTTTTCAATGAAAGGAAAAAAAAAACTTGGCATCATTTTGAACATCCTGAGGGACACATCCTGGACCTGCAAATTACCACCACCTCAAACTTTCCCAAAGTGTTACAAGTATCAAGTCAACTATTGAATCACCTTCTCCAAACTCCTCTATATGGAAATGGTACGAGGGGATGCAAACGTCTCCCTGCTTCAAATCAATTATTCACAGTCCTCTCCAGGGAAGTGCAGGTCCTGGCAGTTTTCGAAGACGATTCGAAGTGCCTGCACAAGAGTGTGCGTGCGTGCGTGCGTGCGTGCTTGTGTGTGTGTGTGTGTTCAAGTGTGTGGAAAGGTTCAAGCTAAACCCTTTAGCATAATGTGAGTAACATTCACGATGAAGAGTGTATCCGCCTCCCCCCCCCAACACACACACACAAACACAAACACACACACACACGTGTGCACACAGACACACACACACACTTCTGTCTCTATGGATGAACCCTACTGAGAATGAGAAAATGGGCCTCTCGTAAAAAGGTCTGTGGGAGCAGATAGGGAAAGGTTAGTGTGTCTTCTTCGCGTCTTCTCTCTGCTGGGAACTCGGGGATGTTTGATGAAGAGTGGGCGCACGCTGCTCCTCTGCGTCCTTTCGTGTGAGGAACCGTCTCTCCTATTTCCTTCACTGTGAACTGTCCTTTACTCACATGCTGAACTGGTTTTTGACACCATCCTTTTATTTCCCATTCAACAGCTTCCATTCAATATGAGTTCGCAGTCAGTCAGTCACACACACGCACACACACTTATAAGCTTTTGGACTGTTCCAGAAAAAAAGCAGGAGTATCTGATGAAACTCAGACAGTACAGGGAGAAGAAAAAACTGCACAGGAAGTACCCTGGTGCCCCCACCACTCCACCGCACAGCCTTGGTGTTTGATGTGTCTGTTAATTTTCACAATAAGACACCAAGGACAGATTAATAAAAAGCAAAGTGTGAAATAACGTCTGCCCACAGACACTGGAGTGACCGCACACGTTGCTTTGTGAACAACGTCCTTCAGACAACATTCGGGTCAACAACTTGTAAACGGACTGATACTGCAACGAGGTGCAAAAAACTCTGAAATAAGTGTCCTCAGAAGCGACTTTTTACAATGTTGGTGAGGACGGTGGGTTTATGCATCACCTCCCCCCTCGAGGTTACCTTCAAGTGGAGGAGTTTCTCACATGCTCACTGTCTCGTCTCCTGGAAACAAACAAGATGAATCACTTTGGGGCTGTTTGCATCCACCAATACATGAAGTCACATCTGCCGGTTGAGTTTATTAGACTTTCCAGACTTGTTACTCGCAAAAAAGGCAGAAGCACGAGATCACAGAGACTGCGCGAGTGACAATCTTCACTCGTGTTCTTTCTTGAGTGAATGTTCCAGATTCAAATGAAAGAGGGTTTTTTTTCCATTACCAGGAATGGATCAGATAGAGGTATGTACTGCATGTACTGAGAGATTGCCTGCTTTTGCTTGGAAAAAGTGCTTCTGCCAGTTTCATGGATGTCAGTCTGTGGAAATGGAAAATGGATGCATACTGGAAAATGGAGTGAGCACAAAGCATCCAAAGTATGTGACACAAAATCATTAAAGTTCCGTAGTTCCTTACTACTCAGAGTATCTTCAGTACATTTTGAATCTGTCTCTGAATGCACAGAAGACACGAACGGTGGGGCGGAAATGTGTCAGAAGCCGACGATTCGATTTTATTCCGATTCAGACGACTTTGATCCAAAGATTAAACCATTTAGAAAGCAAAGTTTCTGATTTCTTCTCAATGCATCACTGATTTCCACCTGACAGTGTGAATAAAACGAAGTGCCTCCTAATGAACCATGATGAAATTTGATTGAATGACAGTCTAGTCAGCTGATTCTCATATTCCTTCATTAATACCTGACTAAGTTGTCAAACTTCGCTGACCTAATTCGTGTCATGTAGATTCCTTTAGGAGCATTTGAATCTGATTACAGGGACTCAGAACAATCCTCAGTGCACCCTGTTAGCAAACCAGCTGCCACATGTGTTTGTGCACGATAACAAGTCACACACACAAACCTTCGGTCCATCGGGGCCAATCACAGCAGTGTTTACACTCCTCAGCTCAGCCTTCTCAAATTTCAAACAGGAAGAGAAAGACATGGAAACAAACTGAAGAAGTGTCCAACAAAAATGACTGATTGAGCGCTGGACTGTGCTCGTCCTTTGTCTTCTCATCATGGGAATTTATCACAGGTTTGACTCTGCGTGTCCTGACGGAAGGAGATCTGCTGTGATGAAAAGCGTCACCGTGAACTCTTGATCTCTTCACAGGAACACGCGAAGAGACTCGATTCTAAACAGCGGCGCGGCGTGCAGATCATGCGTCGTGTGTAATGATGCAACTGTCTGAAATGTCAAAACTGCTGCGTTTGAAAAAGTGATCCCGCGGTTTGAAAGGTCCCCCCCCCCTCGCCCCCGGAGAGCCGAGGGACGCGCCGCCTCTAATGTCAACAGCGTGGTTTGAAGGCGGCACAGCGGAGACGACCAAAGTCTGTCTTCATTTAGCCACAGTCGGTCTCGAAACACCACCGCCTGTGCTCCGAAAGGCTCGTGCACTTTGTTCCATAAGATTTTTTCATTTGGCTGCAACAGAAACGGGGGGAAACAGCCTGCGTGGAAGGCAGGGAGAGGGGAAAAAAGAAGAGGGTAAAAATAGATGAAACGTCCCGGAAATAGTTTGATGTACATTATCCTGCAACTCTTAGGAAAGCAAGGATGACAGTTCACCCACCTGTTCTCTGTTCGCCATTGTTGTTGTGATCCAGAGTGGCAGGCGTGCAGGCACATCTTTGAAATCGCTGCGGCTCTGAAGGTGTTTGAGGCACACGGGGTACACCTGACACAAATTTGAATAATAAATAGAGATAAATGAAGAACGTGAGTCACACTCTGCCACAAAATAAAAAGCGACTGCAGCATAAACTCTCGGTGGAACTTTTGAAGCCGGAGGTGACTCTCGCGTGGACGTGCTTTCTCTTGATGCGCAATTTGTGGCTCTCAGAACCTGATTTGAACCTGAAGTCTGTTTCAGATTGTTGGCTCGTGTTGATCGACGTATCACTGGTACCTGCTTATCTTTGAACACCTTTCGCTGTTAAACTGGCAGGTTCGTACCGTCTGACGCGACTGGCCTTTGGTCTTCCTCCCTCTCTACATCACAAACCCTTGTTTCCTCCACACTGTGGGGATATCTTGCACAGATAACATCTCTTTGTGAGATAAAGCACTTGGTTCCTTCTCCGGTTTTCCCCGGTTTACTTTCAGTCTGAAACCTTTTAACCTAACTTTTTTTCTAACCGCATCTCCTTTGTGGCAAAACGACACCAAACACGCTCTGAAACTGCCTCTGATCTGCAGCCTTCTCTTTTGCCAAAAACACGTCTCCTCTTTGGTGTCTTGTTTTGGGTTTTTTTGTCCATGTTGGTGCAGGTGAAGAAGTGTGGAGCTGATAAACACTCCCTACCTGACCGGGGCTACACTCACCCCAGAGCTCTCAGTTGACTTTAAACAGACCGGAACAATCGAGTACTCGAGTATTAAAAACAGGTCCAGGGTCACTATATGGTGCTCTTTTATTTGCTGTGTGAAAGGAAAGCGGACTATCCGCAACCAGGCAGAGCGACAACAGGAAGTGGTGCTCCGCTGCTCGCCTGCTGCTCTCACAGAGCGATGTCTTGTTTTTAGCCAGAAAAGTGAGTTGATTCGGTCCGTGCTTGTTTGTGTGGAGGATGCATGATGCTGTTGATTCGGTTTAGTCACTCCTGATTATGGAGTGTGAAAGTGACACGGATCAAAAGGAGGTGGTGCACTTCAGAGAATGGCAGATTTTTCAGGTTGTTTTTAATCCAGCTCACATGTGACAGTATTTGTGTTTCCTTGACGCCACATGCTAACACGTTTGATGATGGAGGTTTACATCAGGGTTTAGTTTACATCCCTTTTCGTATTGAGATAAAAATTGCAGACAAGCTCAAACTGATTTCAAAGTTGAGACAAAATACCAACAATAACTCTTCATCATCTCGTCTTTTCTTCATTCTTAAACGGGAAGCACGGCTCTGTTTGATCACTGTTTTTGCAGAAACGCTTGATTTATAGAGTCCTTCCCAGCGTATTACTCCACTGCCTCAGTCAGCCTGCCTCGGTGTCTCGCTCTCATTCAGCATCACATTATGTGTCTGTTTACAGTGTAAGTCTGAGTTGATCACCGCAGTCAATAAGGCCTGACAGGCCCCTCGCTGGTGTTTGTTGGGCTGTCAGCAGCTGCTCTCCACTTCACTGCACAGGGCTTCCTCCTGAATCCCAAACCAAGGGATGCCCCGATCGCAGCCTCTCAGAGCCACATTAGCACCAAACTGTACGACCCCGGTGACGATTTTTTTGCGGTGGATCTGAGCGCCAGCCTGCTGCGATTTCTGTACAATCAGCTCTCGGGGCCACACCTCCTACCTTCCTCTGCTTCATGTGAGTTGGAGTCGTCGGACCGCGACACAAGAAACGGGAGAGGACTGCAGAATTAGCAGCTGCCTGGTTCTGGTTTCTACATTTGCATGCAGCCCGACCAGCAGCTTCAGCACGCTAGTGAGGGAGCTTGTGACCCGTATTAATGCAAAATATTCGTCTCTTGATAAGAGCTTTTCCTCTTGTTAGATATCTTTTTCTTTGCATACATTCATTCTAACAAAAATAACACCATCATATCATTTTCCACATTTGAATAATTGTCATTTTGATTCTAACATTTAAATGCTTCACATGTGGCTATGAGGGATAAAGGTGTTTGAATAAATCTGTAAATGTGAGGTGAATTGTTCTCGGGTATGACCACATTTTTTTGGACCCACTGCGACTATCTGCTGCTGACACCAGCCGAAGTTTCAGGTTTCGGCTCCGGCTCCGGGCATAAATTATGCAAATATCACTTGAAAATGTAAATGAGACGCGTAACTCACTTAATGCGTTTCACATTGTGAAAGGCGTGAGTAATAATCCAAGCTGCTAATTGTCATGAGGATACTCGGACCGGCACCGATCTATTTTTAGCCGTGTAAATTAGCTGTTGAATCAGACTTGCGGCGCCTGAGAGGCAGGAAGGTGGGGCTCGTTGCGAGGTGAGTGGGCTCCCGTCCCCTTCAGAAGTCAAATTGCTGGCGCGGGTCTTACTAACGAAGGCCGTCCCACCACCCTCGGTGTCAATAGATGTGCCTTGGGAAGGACGGACACGAGCAAAACGCCGATGGTCTCCAAAAGACAGATGGGAGCAGCGCACAGAGCTGCCGCTTGACTCTCACCGACCCGTCCAGAAGCCTGGTTTCCAGGCCCCCCTCCCCCCACTGATGGATGGACTCCAAACCGAGCCGTGGTTCAGCGATAGGCCCCCGTCCGTCAAGCCGTCCTTCATTTCCTCTCCCGAACCTCCTCCAACAGCAGCAGCTCTTCCAGGTAACAGCCTGCGGTCGATGCCCCCCAACTGTGAGGGACTCTGTACCCCCCGTGACACTGCCACTGTTTTTGCAGCCAAGTATCAACACAGATGGAGCCAGAGCGACTTCCTCCTTCCACCGCATCCCCTCCACTCAATCTGCGCTGGGTAGTAACAAGTTGTATAACCGACACATTTGGCACTGATGAGCGCCTCGCAGCCGAGCATTACATTGATGTCCTGACTTCAGTGGTTCTGCTGCCAGTGTTTCAGGGTCGCTCTGATTCTCTGTAGTTGGAGTTCATCGGAACTGAAAGTAAAATTCATCACAATTACTTGAGAATGACCACAGACTGTGGTCATGAAGCATTTTATACAATGTCTTTCGGACACAGTGTGATGGACTCCAGTTAGAGAAATGATGCTGTTGGAACATTGTGGTTTCGATGAAAATTGAGGTATGTAACAGCAAAAAATTTGCCATTTGTACCTCATGTTCCTCTCCTGCCGCATCCCCCCCTCACTGCACTGTGGGGCTGAGTGAGAGCAACTGTGAGCCAGCACCAGTTTGTAAAACGAAAGGCAGTAAGATGTTGATAGCGCGCCTCATTAGCTGCAGAGTGTCTGTGGTGGCAGTGGTGAAACGGCAGCACCTGGATGGAGTCCACTCTGGGTTGTGATGAGGGGAGATGTAGTTGTGCTGCTTCCCATAGAAGTACCACTACCACTACTACCCCCTTTTCCAAAGTGCAGCAAACATTCAGAGAATGAAGCGCCATCTGTCGGTGCCGATTGAATGAATTCCAGATCCGTTCGGTCTTCGTTTTCGTTCTTCACCGTCCTTTTTCTTTGAAACCAGAAGTTGCAGTTAACTTCTTTTCTTGGCCCGCGACACTTGCTTTCACTCTGTCCTGTTTGTTTGCGAGGAGCTGAGTGTGCTTTCCATTGACTGCTTGCTCAGTCATCAACACCTGTACAAAGATGAGGTGTCTGTCTTATAGTTACTCTCGTGCCATAATCGCTCATTCAGTAATTTCTTTTGTGGAAGCTCTTCCAGTTCTTTAACGTGGGTGGATGATGAAGAAAAATCTGAAGCCTTTGCTTTCTTTTACAGGGTCACATATTGTAAAAGAGTGCATTATCTACATGTGTGGGATTTTGTCCAGTCGAGCCCATTGTATGTGATTCATTGATTTAAATTGTGGGCTCACTTATTGCGGTGGCAGCGTTCTGAGTGCTGTGAAGGATGGCACACATCAAGCCATCATTGCTGCCGTGCGTGTGAGAAGCAGCGCTAATAAAAGTGTATTTACGTCGTGTTTTTCCTCCCAGTGTCACTGCAACCTGAGACCCTGCATTTGAAAGTACAACGCACACAAACTGAGCTTCAGTTGTGCCGCCACAGGCACACACTGAAGCTCTCTGTAATCTCTGTGCTCAGTGTTACAAACACAACCATAACTGTTATCTTAGTGGTTTATATGGAGCACTCCTCACTGTGTCACAGGATCAGTGGATTAGCTGCAAAGTTAGCACAATCATGGGATTTTTTTTCTACCAATCCTCATAGAAGGTTTTACACTAAATGCAGAGATTCAGAAATCAAGAAGATAAAAAGCAGAAATCACATAAACTGTAATAAAATGAACACTTAACGCACAATTGATTTTGTAGAAAGAAAGGGGGGATTGTTTTGGTTTTTTTTGTTAGACTGGTTTGGATGATGAGCCATTTTTCTATAAATGCAAGTAGACACTAAGTTGTTATTTAATAACTTATACCTGTCTTGTACACACCTAGAAAGTAGGAGTTAAAATGAAAGATCTTAGTATAGAAACATGATACAAATGATGGGTTGAATTAATATTAAAGCCTTTTTTTTGCATTATAAATCAATAAAACATCTCCTGTGTAAAGAATAAACCCCGGAGCATCTTTTTTGTTCAACCAAATCTGGTTGATTTTTCTGCTCAGTGGGGAAAAAAATGACCTGATGTAAACAGCAAGTTCAGTGACTCAATTATTGAAACATTTGTTTTCATTAATGGAAAGATTATTTCGATTCTGAAGGCTCTCACAGCAAATTAGCGACTGTTTGACCTTTGTTGGATTACTGTGAATACATTTGAAACACGCACACACACACACACACACACACACACACACACACACACACACACACACACACACACACACACACACA
>JAUESF010000012.1:17053510-17065088 GCA_032274765.1 Malacoctenus tetranemus | reverse complement strand
CGCACGCACGGACACGTGCGCAGCTTTCCGATTTGAATGGGAACAGACACATTGTACTAATAATGACTCCCAGCATGCACCACATGTCATAAGGGCAACACCTGCTGCTCACTAAAGCAGGTCAAACAGTGAGTGAAACTCACTTGCATGGTGCACTTATAACAGAGTTTAAATGCATTACGTGGTCAGTCACAGTCTCACATCCACCCCCACACCAAAGACCATGAACAGGGCGAGACAGGGATCGAACCGACAACCTCCAGATCAAAAGACGCTCAACCCACCACAGCCCACCAAGAAATCAGAACGCGAGCATCAGTCCAATAACAAGAGGTCATTTCGTGCGTTCAAAACGCAATGCAGCATTTCCAGTTTTGCTCGCAGGAAGGTTTCACGCTCCTTCACCCACCTTGTTGCCTCCGTCGTGCATGGCCCAGCCTGTGCGCTTCACCCCGAACGCGACCTGGGACTGGGAGGCGTCCAGGCAGGTCACGGGGTGGCCGTAGACCGAGTGGAGCGTCCTCGGCTCCTCGTCCCGCGGGTCCAACAGGTACACGGCTTCTCCTGCTGCCAGGGTGGCCAGCGGGCACTGCTGCCCCCTGCCCGGCACCACAGCCAGCGTCTCCACCTGCCGTACACACAGAATGAAGGGAACATTGGGAATTTGAATTGATTAAGGTTTAAATCTGTGTTTATTATCGTCATGGCAACTTTCAGCCTCCTGAAGTTTCTTGTTCAGTGCAAATATTTGACAGAAAAACTGAAATACCCCCCCTCCCAAGAAAAAAACAATATGAATTTGCAAATCACAATCTTTTAATTAGCACAACAGCACACTGGAATGAGACATTTCAGACACATGGAGACTCAGAGTGTCAAAATGACTCACAGGCTTGGGCAGCTGAGCCTGGCAGACCTTCTTCCAGTAGCCGCAGTCGTCGGTCTGGTCGAGCCGGACGTCCGGTCCGGAGGCGGAGACCAGGGCGGGGCCGTCGGAGCTCAGGGCCAGAGCCTGGAGCCTCCCCCCGCACTGGAAGTGATGAATGGGCCCCCCGCCTGTCTCTGTGCTCCACAGGTCCACACAGCCTGCAGACGAACACACAGAGCTTCACCTCAAGACCCCAGCAAATGGAAGAAAAATACCCCGTTTATATGTTGTCCGTGTGCGTCGGCTGTTTGTTCCTTTCTCAAAGTCCGTCCCTAAAAACACGACTGAATTAAAGTCATGCCAACGTCACTCTTTTACGGTGTTGAATGTCTGAAAACTCATTCTGCCCTCGAAATATTTCCAGATTTTGCAAAAGAAATGCTAAAGTTTGGCATCATTTCTTTCTCTGCACCAACATTAGAACCTGCGTTGGATTTCAGCACCAAGCGATGAGGGTGCGTGATGCACATTAACGTTCTCCTCAAGGTGTCGAATCTGGATGAAACCAATTTAGGACTTGTGAAAGCCTCAAACGTAGGAAAATGGAACAGTTGAAGTTGTTGACTGGATGATTAGAAGGTGCTTGTCAGGGTCAGAGAGGTCAAACATGATGGAGAGAGTTTAAATGGCAGAAACACACAACAGCACCAAATCATTGGCCCCCCCACTCATCAATCCACCCACCCACTCACCATCTTCATACGCAGCAGCAGCCACTGTGCTGCTGACCTGGACGTGACTGACGTGTGGCCTGGGGTCCATGGCGGCGGACAGACAGTTGGGCTTGAGGAACGAGGCTGCAGAGTCCCAGTGCAGCGTGTCCCACAGCCTGACATCCCCCGACGTGTACCTTCAAACCAGCAGCAAAGCAAACATCAGAGGCAGCCGACCCAAAAGAACAAAAGAAAGAGAGAAAGAGAGGCTGGCGGAGGTTTGGTTCGCAGACTGAAAACTTTTTGTCTTCGAAAATACCTGACGTCACCCTCACAGCGCTGAATCATTTCCCCACTCGCACTTTTCTCCTTTACTCACTCGGACTTGTGAGTTTTCCAAAATCTTTGTTCCGTGATCTTTTGACGATTACGTTGGTGTTGTTTGGGCGAAACAATGCCCAAACGTTTCACCCCCTTCTTCATTGACCACACTGCGTATTAATTCAGACTGATGAAATATACAACACACCCGATCCCTGCTCAAACACTGCTGAAGTGGAACACACATACGCACGCATGCAACGTCTGTGGTTCCTCGTTAACCAGCATGAAAATCTCACATTAGAAAATAGTAAAGTTGACAAAAATCTCCTCTGTGGAAACGTAACAAGGTGATCATGAAATCAAACATTATTCAGTCGACAAAACAATCATCGCGTTGAACTTCTCATAAGGCGACCGGGATTCGCTTGCTGATGAACACAACAAAAAAACCTTTCATTTCACATTTCTATTCGAAAGAACTCGTCTGAAAAACTGTCTCTTTTCTTGCTGTCCTAATGATCACTGATCACTCAGTCCAGCTTCAGTGACGCCATCTTTGTAGTTCGAATGGCAGCAATAGGCAGCTGCAGGAGTCAGGTTGTGCCAACATTTGGACACTGTAAATTTCAGTCAATGTTGTGTTTGCTGGCAGAATCCTGCTGCAAAAACTGAGGAGCAGTGAGACGCGTTGATACACGATACCACCTTGTGGTGCAAAGCAGTATTGCGCGGCTGGATTGGCTGGAACCACTGCTGTCGGCCAGATCGTTGATGTCAGTGATCGTTTGTGGCACCATGTTCACCTCTGACCTCTGGGTCACCATGTGGAAACAGCTTTACTCAAATAATCTACTGGAACTCCAAAAAACTACAACCAAAGAACTCCTGGGGGAGTTTCTGTGGCGTTCAGTGTTTGGAAGCAGCTCGCCAACAACAACTGTGGTGACCTCCGGTCCTGTGCAGCCTCGCCTCATCTCACCTCCGTGGCCAATGGCATGTTTGCATTTTCTTGTCCACAAATAAACACCAGATTCACCCCCTCACACTCCACAGGCTCCTGCGCCCCCCCCTCCCCCCTCAGCTCCCTGCCTCCCCCCCGCTTCCTTGCTTTCTGCCTGAGTCCATGAGCTCTCACCGCGGGAGCCGACAAACCACCCCGAGTTGCCACCTCCACAGAAGCCGTCGTGTGTGAGCAAGTTTCCGCCCCGCAGTCACAGTGTGTCACACAGCACCAGCGAGCGTGACAGAGCGCGTACATGCGTGCGCCCGTATGTGCGACTGGGCTTGGCAGGAAGGTGGCGCGCAACTCGGTTTAATTGGCGCATCATGGCGATGCCAACAGTCAACAGGATGATGATGTTGAATGCCTTCCAACTTATTTCACTAAACTTTTGCAGACAGTCGAGTCAAAACAAACTTTGCTTCAACCTTCTTAACACATGAGAGATTAGCTTTGTTCACTCCACTGCTTAGATAACCAGTGTCGCCACGAATTAGCTCGGCACACCAAGGTAGGTTGAGGACTCAGATTAAAAAAAAAAAAAAAAAACACCTACATGATCTTTTTTGTAAGCAATTCTGATTTTATTGAACGACTCTGACGGTAAACACAATAGCACAAAATGTTTGAGACAGATTTGGATGAAATTTGATGAATTTTGGTGGTGACCCGATCATCCATTGATCCACAATTAAGATTTCTGTTGTTGTATAACTAAGAAATTAACATTGTGCTTTACAGCAACAACAGCAAGGCTTGCTGCTGCCATAGCAACAGCTCACAGCGCGAGTTCAGAGCACAAAATCATTAATGGTGTAACGGAGGTTTGCGCTCTACCACGTGGCTTGTCGTCTCCATTGAGTCACCATTTCGAACCCGACATCAGGAAAACACCAGGCCACTTTTGAGGCCATTCAAACAGCTGCTGTCAGAGCAGAAGACTCGTGACGGCGCTCCTGCAGGAGCTGATGAACGACAGCACGTCTCCTTTAGCCTTTCTGGAGCTAAATCTCATTGTTCTGCTTTGCTAACTAGGTTTACAGGATGCAAGTGAATCACTCTTGATCACTCTTTGCTGCCATTGATTTCTCTTTAGGAGCCAAATTAAGTCGTTCCACTTATCTGAATGCTCCTTTAAATACCAGTGATGGGAAAAGTATTGATGCTGTGAAGTTGTCAATAGCAGTGTCAAGAAAACAGGACCGAATGCTGCGTTCACGTCACAGAGCAGATGCTCTGTCTGGGTGTCCTGCAGCCGCTGGGATGGAATGATACGAACGCGCTGTCCTCTCCAAAGGGGCCAGGGCGGGGACGGACAGGAATCCAATCGCATGTCTCCCAGGAGACACTGCACACGTCCTTGTGGTCCCTCACGATCTATCACTGTCTCACCGCAGCCACTTAGACTCTCTAAACTTGAGGTGACAGAGCCCTTAAAGTCCACAGGCTCCGGTAGTCGCGCTGACTCGTGCAACGAGCATCAGGTTGGACTGTGAAGGTCTCACAAACCGTCTCACAGAAAAGCCCGTTCAGGTGGAAACACAGGAAAATGGTGCAAACCAACTCACTAGAAATAAACACAATTGATAGTTTGGCCACGTCTATAGAAGTTTGAGCTGACGTTTATTACCAATGTGCCCTGCAGCTCAAACATTCAGACTCTGATCTTTATTTCCTGCAATAAAACAGGTTTGAAGTGTGACACTGACTTGCAGAAACATGTATTAATCATCCCTTTTGACTGTTTTAGGTTACATCTTTGACAGTTTACAGGGAGTAGGGCATTCGTGGTTGTGAACATGGGGCTCAGGGTCCCGGTCTGACCCGAGGCTCAGCCTCCTCTGAGGTCAACAGAGATAAGAGGACACTCTTTTTTCTCCACACAAACACTGAGGACAGAGGATTTAAAGTGACAGAGAAACCAGACGGCCTCACTGTGGGAGAACCTGCAGGAGGCCCTCGTACAGAGGCGAAGCCGGCACCTGGAACTCACCCAGCCAACACGAAGCTGTCGCAGGAGCCCACGTCACACAGGACCTTCCCCAGCTCGAACTGCAGCTGGCTGATGGATCCCACTCGGTTCTGAACACAGGACAGAACTGGGCGGTGAGCGTCGCACTGCGCTGACTCATTGTGTTACTTTCCACTGAGGCCAGGACACCGGGGCTCACCTTCCAGTTGGAGCGCGTGGTCCTAGCCGAGCTCCTGCAGTCCCGCAGCGTGCTCTTCCAGCAGGGGGAGTCGGACAGGCTGGCGCCCTGGTGGTATCCCTCCCTCACGCACATCCTGAACCACAGAACGTCGTCCTCGGCCAGTACTCCCCACGCCTTGCTCACCTGGGAGCCGGGGGGGGGGGGGGGCGGGGGGGGGGACAGAGAGTCAGCACACATTAGGATCTCGCATCACTTCTTTGTGTTTAACGAGCCGGGCCGCCGGCTCGCGTGAGTCACACTAAAGAGCAGCCGCGCACGCAACGTAATTTACCAATCAGCAGCCTAATTAAGGCCAGTAAGATTTCCAAGCTGAGCGAAGCGATTCAGCATGTTGACAGGAGGTGCAGAGTAATGAGGAATCTGCGGATGATGTCAGTGGTTACACGAAACCGTCAGAACAGAGAAAAAGCCTCTTTTGGACGTTTTAAACTTGAGTGTTTTGCCAGTCTGAATTCATTTATCTCAATCTCCCTCGTCCAACTTGAATCAACTCCCACAGGCTTCATATCTCCACCTCAGTGAAAGGAAGGAGACAGTTTCATCACCCAGGCTGCATGAATGAGTTCAAAGTGAGAAGACAGATTTCTGTCCTGTCAGTGTTTCTTTGACATCATAAGGTTCTGTGAAGTTTAAAATGACCCAGGACGGCAATAAAGACAGAACGTTTTTAACCTGTGCCTTTTTTCCCCTGTTCTTCATCTCTTTAGACACACACATCCTCTGATTACTTGTAGTTAGTGTTTACTGAGAGCAGCTTGGCCTTATTTTGGTCTCAGATTTCTTCTCTGAAATGATAATGTAACGATGTATTACAACACTGCCACCTAGAGGCTTAAAAAGTAAAACGTTTTATATTTCTTTGATAAAAGCGGTTGTTTTTGAGCTATTAGGACTCAGATACTGATGAATAACTTGTTAATAACATAATAATATGTGCTTAAAACTTAATTTATGAGTTTCCCGAAAATCTCTCTCTCATTCATGAACGTAGTTTGTCTCCTTTGAAGCGTTGTGGTGAGACACAGAGCTCCTGTCATACATCACACCTTCTCCTGTTGTAAATGACAGGTCAGCGAGTCGTTGCCAACACACAGGCAGGCTCTGTGTTGCTGTGTGTTGCTTTGTGTTTGGTGGCCAAGCTGTGGTTTGCCTTTGGCAGCCTGCACACCTGCAGCAGCAGAACAGGGACGTTACCTGAGCACATCGGCCGAGCTCAGCGCAGCCCAGGTACTGGAAGATATTCAGGGCCAGCTCGTAGGGTAACTCCATGTCAAAGAAGGGGATGTCATTGACCTCATTCTGCAGCAGAACAGAGAAGCACATGACACGCTGAGCCGGAGGCAGCCCGGCACCACGCTGGTCACTGACTGACGCCTAAATAAATACCAGGTCGTGGATGAGCTGATCCAGCAGCTCCTCTTCTTTCCGGGCTTTGCCGTGCGGCTGCTCCTGGTGTAGGGCTGCTCTGCACACACTGGTGCGGTCCTGATACTGCCTCTTCCTCCTCATCCTCTCTGCTGCGATCCTGTCCAGCAGGGGACTGGTCCTCCCGTCCAGCAGGCTGCGGGCGATGGACACGTACTCCGGCTGCTCCTCCGTCCCCGCCGGAGCCTCTGCTCCTCCGCAGCATCGCTCTTCCCTGGTAGTGCCCCCCTCCCCTGGTGTGGACGGACTGCTGCCCTCGGTGCGGGGTCTCGCCCCCCTGTTGGCTGAACGACCAGAAGAGGAGGAAGAAGGAGCACGAACGAGCCGCTGCTCTTCTGTTTTACCTGACAACTCTTTCTTCCAACGGTCCCTAAAGGCGTCGAGCTCGTTCTCCCCCATTGCTCTCCTTCATTATCAACACAGTGTGATTCAAAGTGGCTTTTTGCACCATTCGACAGCTAAAACGGGGATTTCTGGAGCACCGTAGCTCCTCTCAAAACAACCTAAGGTCCTTCACTATAAACAGTCCGATGAGGGACACGGAGAGGCTGCACTGAAGTTCCGCCAGTTTTTAATTCCGCAGTTTTATGATCGACGCGTTGATTCACATGATTAAAAAAGGTATTTTTCAACACAAACAAAGCTTAAAATGAACCAAATACACAATAGTGGTACATTAAACTGTCTGGGTGGTGTTTGTGTCTGCCGGTACAACAGAGAGTCTGTTTTGGTCCAGTTTGAGCAAAGAGGGAGAACACGATGTCCCGGACGCTCCCACAACAAAAGACTCCTCACGTGAAGGCAAACAGGAGAGATTCAAGAGTTAACCACTGCGGCTCTCTTTTGGGAAAAGATGATGTAAACCCCAAACCATGTGACATTGTAATGAATAATACAGTGGAGAGGTGGGGAGAGAAAGGAGGGGGGGACGCAAACACGGTGAAGGTTTGATGATAGAGGAGAAGGAGGGTCAGATATCCTCCAGACTTGAAAGCGGGAGCAGCGGCTCGACTGTCCGACAACATGTGCTGGCTGCCGACCGACCAGCCCCTGCTGCTGCCGGGCGGCTCCGCCTGCGGCGCCCGCCGACTCTCGCCGTGCTCCGCGGCCCAGCTGCTCGCCTCGCGGCTGCGGAGGATCGGGGACCGGCTGGAGAAGCGCTGGGCGGCCGCCGGGGAGGCGGACGCCGGCTTCGGCTGCGGGGACAGAAGCTCAGCGGCGGCGGCGGCGAGCGGGCGAGGCCACCTGGAGGGCTTCCTGTGCATGGCCGTGCACCTCACCGTGCTCGTGCTGTTCGTCGCCAGGAGACACCTGTAGGGCGCGAGGCGGCAACACCAGCAACAGGTGAGTGAGCGGGGCACGGCACCTGGACGCGGGGGGGCTGAGTCGGTGAGAGGAAAAAGACTAAAAATGCTACAAAAAAAATAGAACAAACAAAAGGGATTTTTAAAAATGTTCTAACGTCTGAAATGTAAAGTTTGCAAACACCCGCATCAAAGTATCAATACAGCGACAAGAGAGCTGCAAAAAAAGATAGAGTTCTATATGTGTCATAAATACTGGAGACTTTTAGGTGGAATGTGTCAAAAAAACCTGAACGTTTTAGTGTTTGAAGAAATGTTCCCACCAAAACATGCAGCTCTCAACCGATAAAACATTTGGTTCAGTTAATCAACCGTTCTAACGTTACTGTTGGCCTTATTCTCTTTTTTTACTTTTACATGTCACTTCGACCCAAAGTAATAGTCACACTTAATTTATCGGTCCTAAAAAGCGAAAAACATACATTTTTAAAAGTATACCTAAAAAGATTAAACATTGATTCTTGGAAAAATAAAATTACTATTCATTAAAATCTATTAAAAAAATTCACCGCCTTTATTTTGCCTTCCAGCTCCAACCGGAGGCGATGCAAAAAAAGAAAGAAAAAAAAGACAAGCGATCGACAAACAATGATCAGAATTGGAGGATCTAATTTTAAGACTAAATCAAACATCCATTTGCAAGACAAAGCCTGGTAATTTTTTTCCTGTGTTTTATTATCTGGTAATCAAAATTGATAGTTTGATTTTTATTTTTCTTCATTAATGTTCGAGAGAAGGAGCAGCATATCTGGAGGATTGTTTTTTTTTAAACTAAACGTGCTTCATCCAAACAATCCATCTGAACAAGACTGAAAGAGAAAAATAATAAATAATAAGTAAACAAAGAACAATGACAAGAAAAGATGAAAAAATGAAATACAACTTAGAATGCATGAATTAAAAATAAAACCTCGAGTCCTCCGGAATGATGACATGTGGATAATATATTAATACTTTGTTTATTACATGAAGCTAACAAGTGAGGTAACATTTGGATCTGTTGCTTTGCTCTGGCTGTCCTGCCTGATGTTGTTACGTGCCTCAGATTTGTGCTTCATCATAGCTCGTTCCAATGCTCCGAGCTCATCTCCCTCTCACCGTTATAGATGGTGCCTTTAGGATCGCGCATGAGGAGGATCGACGCGCTCACATCATTTACACTTGAAAGAAAAGGGACCCGGGGAGCCTGAGGACGCAGTGCGCGCACGGGCAGCGCGCACGATCTCCGACACGGACAATGGAGGTTACGGCTGCGTACGATCAAGGTCGGAGCTGTGAGTCGGAGTTACCAAAGCGTCCTCGCAGACCTCACTTGGCCCCGGCGAGGACGCGCTCGGAGTTTCATAACGAGCTGAAAACAATTAGGGTCAGTCAGCTCGGCAGCCGGCGGCGCGTGGGGGGGGGGGGGGGGGGGGGGGGGGGGGGGGGGCGGGGGGGGGGGCCCCCCCCCCCCCCCCCCCCCACACACACACACACTCCCTCCCTCCTGTGACTCCCCCATTCTGTCATCCTTGAGCAGGCGGTGATGTAATCGTCCCCTGGCGCGGCGCGCGAGCACAAGCTTCCTGGTCGCGCGCCTCCTTCTCCTTCCTCACCTCCCACCACGTGCGCGCATCACTGACAGCGAGGTGAGCCGCTCTCACCTCCTGCACCCCCTCCCCTCCTCCACAACACAATCCTTCAGAACGCACTGGAACACACCCGTCATGAAGCTTAATAATGCACTGTACCGTTTTCTTTTTTTAAAACATAAGCTACACTGTAAGTTGTGTAAATAATGAGGATGAATGCGTTTTATAGGTGTTTTTTACAGTGTTGCGACAATGTTTACACGATCCTTTGTGCTTTGGCATCATGGAGGTTGGGGGAGGGGGGCAGCGATCCTCCTGGAGCAGGTGAAGGACCTCAGCATAGCAAGCTACGCTCTGAAGCTGTTTGTAACCACTGGAAAATAAGCTTTTTTTTCTGAGATATCAAGTGTAATGTACGCGGAAACTTTCTTTTATAAGCTGTGTTCTTTCTACTTCTCAATTGTTTCATAAGGATTTTTAGTAGTCATGATAATAAAAAAAAAACTTTTGCTGATGATCGTGATGTATGGATGTCTGTGCATTCAGCCAAGAAGTACACTTGTTGATGTTCATTGATCAAGTGTTTTCAATTTAAAAACCAAAAGTGTGAGTGGAGGACAGCACATTCCGCACCAAGACCCTGTGGATTAAAGGTACAGCCCGTGAGGTTTCGAGATGGCACCACGAGTTCTTGTTAGCATCTGGCAAGTCCTCAAATCAGCTCTGGATTGGTTGGTTTGAGTTTTACTTCATAGATGTCTTTAATTTCATACTAGTTACTCACTGCACCATCTTGTGGTACAAAGTGTCACTGAAAGCAGCGTGGCGTGCACTGGGTTAACTGAGTGAATGTACAATTCTGTGGTGTGAAACATACATGCTGTGCCTTTAATAAACTCAGCCATTTCTCATGAATTTTCCCACAACAATTTTAATAAGAGAAAACAATCAAAGATAGAAACAAGTCAGATATGCGCCACTTGCAGCTGGGACAAAGTAGTGCAAAATTCACGTGAGGTTAAACAAGTTCGTCCAACAGCAAGTTTCACTTGATGACGAAATGAGATGGTTAAAGATGTGATTTGAGAGCAGATATCACACATTCACACATGTTTCAGATGCTTTGTATCAGAAGGTCACACTGAAACGCTGATGCAGCAGCCGACCGTACAACAAAGGTGCAGGATCAGTGTTCAGAATTTGGTCAAAGAGCTGAGGATGTTTTCCTTTACATCCCTTGTCGACCTGCCACACGCCTGCAAAGCTTTTGATTAAGTGGAGCGACTGCAGTGCAAACGAGCTCCTGTGGACAGACTGGATCATCAGACGTCCCACAATCACCAAAAGTTCATCGCTCACGTTTCAAACCTAGAGCTTTGTACACGAGCAGAGTACCAACGTTTGAACACGTTTTACCACGACGGTCATTCTGTAGCTCTGCCTTTTGTGAAAATGGTGACGATCCAAATTAAAGCATGATGGCGAATACCAAGAGTACAATGTAACAGCATCAGGGTCAAAATAAGCTTTGTCTACTTATTCAACCGATTCATTTCTTTGCCCAAGTAAATTGTGTTATTGTGAATTTCAAGACCCCAATAAGATCTCCCACAGACCAGAGGGAGGGAAGGAAAGGAGTCATTTCCATTTCAGCAGTATGCACACTCACAGCTAGGTGGCACTAAAAACCTACAATTTATTCTCAACGCACTCGGAGAGCGCAAACCTCCACCAAGACAACGGTGTCCTTGCTTTCCCAGGACTCTCTTAAAGGAGCCCGGCGTCTTTTGACATCACCAAAAAGGTTGGCTGTTCTTCATTACTGGGACACATCAGGCCACTGGATCACCACCAGCACTGAATCCACCTGTTCCCAGTCTGCTTCATCCCAGTCTGCTGAGTGCTGCTAACAGACAGAGAGACGAACCAAACAAAACCAACTGACCAATCCTGAAAACACGACCTCCAAGATGGAGGTAACGAAACACAGATTTAAATCATACCAATGTGTATAAATGTGCAGAAATTCACCAGACAACAATGAAGCAGTGACTTTTACATCAATAAGACAAATCAAAGCAACATTATTTCACCATTTCC
>JAUESF010000012.1:17008916-17021234 GCA_032274765.1 Malacoctenus tetranemus | reverse complement strand
AGCACAATGTAAACACAAACAGCGGGAGTTCTTCTTCTACGCTTGCATTATCGGAACAGCGGACTCTTGAACGCTCCTTCTCAGCTGGTCAAGAACGTCAACATTGTAAGGACTCTGTTGTATGATGCTCAATAAGGCTTCCACGTTTTGTGGATTAAAGGGCGAAAACTGTTTTTGCTGTCTTTTTGCATCAAGGACATGTCCCCAGGGGGAAATCAAATTTGAGCTTTGCATAATGAGCTCCTTCTGAGTCCAAATCAATGCCAGCAGCCTTCTCCTTTCTCTGCAGTGAGCTGGAGGACTCTGTACCCAAATGTGTGCTGTCAGATCTATGTAATAGAGCAATTTCACATGTAAACCGAAAGACAAAGATATGTAAATACCAGATCCGTTCTGGGGGGGGTTAAGGGCTGAAAAACTCTTCAAAGCTCAAGTCGGACGCAGCAGTAGCCGCTCTCTCATGACACCCTGCAGGAAAACGTGACTTTGAATTCATGAGTCACTGGCTGAGCACAGGTCTGAGCGGATCTAACACAGCATTACAGTACAATCCCCCTGAACTCATTTGGCTTCCCATCTGACTCACATGGACTTTGTCATCACGTGCAGTGCATGAGCAGGTTCACGCGATGATGCTCTAAAATTTGCGGGAACTGTTCATAAGTAGAAAAACGGCCCAAAGTCAGTCCCACCGTGACTTTCTTTCATACAAAGCACATTTCATTCATGATACCATGCAGATGGAGAGAGGGACAGAAAAAGGCCAACGCCATCAGGTGCCCAATTTAGAAACTAAAGAAAAGAAGAGACATGAGCCAAAGATAAAGGTCTGCTCTGTTCTCTCTATCCATGTCGTGAATGGAGGGCTAATGTGGAGTTACGAGATGGAGCCAGTGTCCTGCGGAGTTGACTCAGCTCTCCCCTTTTATTTCTTTCAAGCTACCACCATTAACAACGCGAAGCCCCCCAAAACAGAACAGTTAGAACTCCCCTAAGCCGTTACGGTTTCTCCTTTTCCCCTTATCCAATAACAATAACATCCAATAACAACACCCGAGGCAGTACTGCCACCGACACGACATGTGACCTTGGCTCGCCGGCACACCAGACAGGAGGCAGCCCAGTTGCGAACGTCTCGCCGAAGGCCGGGGCCAGACAAACTTGGGCCCCCACTAGTCTGGTAAAGGCCTTAATGCCTGGGTGGGAAAGGCTGTGGATGGTGTCGAAAAACCCTGGAGCTCTCTGTTGAAGGTGCTGTACTTCCTCTCACTGTCGCAAAGTTTCCTGCTGAAAAAGGCCAAAGGCCAGAGTAACCGCTACTGCCAAAGAAACAGGTACAGTTCAGGCCCTATTGTATCAGAGTGGGACAGTGCAGATGCTTTTTTTAGCCATTTTAAGCACTGAACAACTCTGCATGGAGGAATGATTTCTACTTTTAAACTGCAGTAATGATTTTAAACAACCAGATCAGCGTCCATGTGAATTCCTCAGATTGACTCCAGTGTTGGTCTCTATCTCAGCGCAAAAATGTTCAATATCGCCCCATTCATCCATTTTCCTGCCACCAATGCCACAGTGATGCTAAACGACATAAACACTGCTCCTTCATTTGATTTTTTTTCACTTGGAAATATTAAGAGATCAATAAAAAAACTTCTCGTTTGATTTTCATTTCTTTCTGATGATCATCAATATTTAGTGTTTTTAGAAAAAAAATTGCAGATATGGATTCCGAAAATTATTTAGATACATTTTTTAAAAACTGATTTATGGGCAGATCAAATCTCATAACAGATGGATTGTAACATCGCATGCACTTTAGGTTAGAAAACGTGACAAACAACAACTTTGGTGTGTCTAAAATATGATCAAATTCATTTGTGCTCCTTGTATAAACTGTTTTCTGGTCCTCACTTGTTTAAAGAACACACTTGCTGCACATTCAACACTTTCACTGAGAGGAGGTAAAGCTGTGACTCTCAGGCTTCACAGATAAAACTGAACAGATTTCAAGTAAATTTGGAAAACAAATTCCGATTCCGGGCTACATGGTGGTGTGGTGGTTAGCACTCTCGCCTCACAGCAAGAAGGTCCTGGGTTCGCGCCCAGATGGGGCCTTTCTGTGTGGAGTTTGCATGTTCTCCCTGTGCATGTATGGCTTCTCTCTGGGTACTCCAGCTTCCTCCCTCAGTCCAAAAACATGCAGAAGGTCAATTGGTGATTCTAAAGTGTGAGTGGTTGTTAGTCTCTGTGCTGCCCTGTGATGGACTGGTGACCTGTCCAGGGTGGACCCTGCCCTTGCCTGTAAACAGCTGGGATCGGCTCCAGCACCTCCCGTAACACGGAACAATAAGCGGTACAGACAATGAGGTGAGATGAGAAATTCCAGTTCCCGAGTACAGTACCTGAGGGCCCAGGCCACGGTGCATCAGAAGCAGCTCACCGCTGTGCATGTGCTGCAGGAATTGAGAGGCGGGCACCACTCGGAGCGTCTCACACGCCTTCTTATAGCGCACCTGCCCCGTCCGATCGTATGGCTCCATCTCACCTGCAACGTCCACACAGATGGCACAACCTTGGAGGGACCGCTCGCAGGCAAAGGTGAGACGCGCTCTCCTCCCCGGAAGGAGGAGAAGAAGCCTTTTTTTGAGGGTGATATTGAAAAGTGCCTCTCCCTGTGATTGCGGCTCCGTCAGGAGCGCCCGTTCGGAGCAGATTGTTTTCACTCGTAGGGGAAGAGAAAGTGCAGCGCAAAGGCTGCGATGGGATCATGAACGTGCAGAGCGGGACTCCCATCGTGTGGGTGGCAGCACGGAGGAGTTTCTGTCATTATTACGATCATGACTATTGAAATGGTTGAGATACGAAAAAGGCATGGGGGGGGGACTAACGGATGAGGTGTCAGGAGAGCATCCCCTCTCCACTGCCAGCCCCGATCACCTTTCCCTCCTGTTTCTGTTCGAACTGAGCCAAACCTCCCAGCTCCAAGTCGGTGTCCTCGTCCTCGACAGCGGTCGTGCCCTCCTCTGCAGCCTCCGCTTCGCTCCTGCCTGGCTTGTCTCCATCAGGACCGGGCCGCCGGTCCTTCGCCACACGTTTGTCCACCCCCGTCTGGTTTCAGGCGGTAAAGGAAATGCGACTGGTCGACACTTGCAACTTGAGGAAACTGGATTAGATTCGCTGGCGGGAGAAAAACTACGATCCTCACACTTCAGAACCAGTCTGTCGTTTTTATCTTTGAGTCTTTCATCATTGTTGTCTTTCTGAACTTTGCAGTCATGTCCTTCCTGTCAACATCTCTGTTTTCACTCATTTTAGGTTTCTTAAAATGCAATTTTGCCTTCTTTGGCTCGCTTCATTGCTTCGCTCACAGCCCTTGGTCAGGTTAGAGATCATTATTTTTTAGACTCCAAAGAAACCTACCTTACCTGGCTTGCGTTCGCATTTAAAAAGAGGCTGCATTTTCAATGCAATTTCCCTGAAATTGAACTGATGAATTACAAAAAAAATAAATAAACAAAGATGAAGTGTTGCCAACTTCCTGCACAAATAAAACATTTGGCTATTTAACTTCAATAAAAATTGAAAATGAACCGCCAAAAAAAAAAAAACAAACATCACGCATAAATATATGCTCCTGTTTCTTTTCTTTCTTTTCTTAATTTATTTGAATTTTTCCATGAACTTTTGTTTCTCTTTCTCGATGTTTCAGTTCATAACTTGGATTTTTAAGTCATTCACTCTTTCGTTTTTTTTTTTTTTATTTCACCGTCAACTATGGCAAACTTCAACTTTGATTGGCTTCTTTACAAGAATTGTTGTCAAGTGTTAGAAAGAAAAAAAAATCACTTGAATTTTTTGGTTCCAACTGGAGGTGTCCTGAGGAGGCAGCCCTCTCGCTACCGACAGGGGGCCTCTCACCTCTCCCAGTAGCAGCGGCGCCACAGCCTCCCAGTGAGCGTCAGCGTCTCCCAGCACAGCGGGCGGCAGCGCCCCGCTGACCGTCTTCTGTCCTTTCACCATGATTCGACACTGACTAATTAAGACACTCGTACAAAAAAAGATACAACCCTGTGCTCCATTTGCTGAGAGTTGTTCGTGCCTCCTCTTGCCGGTTGAGATAACGGAGCTCTCAGTGAAATCGCTGCACTGCGTTGGAAGTGCTTGGAAGCGCTGGTTAGTGTTTATGCAACCTAACATGTGTGACGGGCGGGACAACCCTCCGGCGGGCTAATCAGAAAGTCCGTGGCTTCTGCGCGACCAATCAAAGTCCACATCAATGTTTAACAGATTTGAGTCGGTTGCCATGCGACCGTGAGTGCCTACCTACTTAGGAAGCTATGGCGACCAGCGAGACGGAGAGAGGAGGAGGAGGAATAAAGCGCAATAGAGAGGAAAACACTTCATTCACACTTCACCTTCAGACTCAAAGGCTCCGACCTCAGAGGGCCTCCGCTGTCTCCACTGTCTGGGTGAACCTGCGTCCCTCCCTCCGTCCTCCCTCCGTCCTCTGGAGACCTGATTCAAACAAGTCCACCGCATGATGTTAATATGTTCTGTAAATGCTTCTCTTTATTTGTGAGTCAAAACAAAGTCCTTGTAGGTTGATGTTCCAGATGGAAAAGCCTTCATCAGGTTCACCACAAAGGTCACCACAGCATAGGAGGAAACTCTATGAGGACACTGCACCAAACTAATATTCTCGAAATGCACTGTTTACCTGCATACAGCGGCGCAAAAAGTGGGTATGCAGCATATGCCGCGCATAGGGGCGCCGCGCTGGGGGGGTCAAAGCAATGATGATGGTGGTGGTGGTGTGGGGGGGTGCACCATAATGTGTCTGCATCCCCCTCAGCAAGTAAGTAGTTGCACCCCTGCCTGCATATTATTTTTAGGAAGCTAATATCAAGGCCGTCAAATTAATAATCACCTTATTGTTCAGTTTTGTGTCTCCTTCGTACTCTTTGAAAGCTGCCACGGTTGCACCTGTCAGGCATCCCACTTTTTAACAGCACCACACACAACATGGAGTCAAACGAAGCGGAATGACCACAGCCAACTGTTTGCGAACGTTTATTAGCATAGCAAGTGATTACTCGAGTCAATTATTAGCAGAGTTTGCATTCACCCTTTGGCTCCCAATCTTATCAATTCAGGCAATTTGTTGCAAAAGAAAAGCACATAAAATAGTTACAAATTGCATTCTTGAGAAAATTAGCAGCAAGAATCAAGTTTTGACTGTAAAAATCACACACAAATACACAAAAGGCAGTAAAATCCTGGAACGATTATGGGGCCTTTACAAATTAGACTGATGGACTTTTTCCATTTTTCTTTTTTTAACACTTTTGGGGGGTTTGCACATTTTTCACTGTGGCAAGTTTGAGTCTTCTTGTGATCTTTGAAGAACATTGTGGACAACGGTGCAGACGACCTCAGAGTACACTCTCACTGAGCGGCACAGTGCTGGTAAAGAGACAGAGATGTTTACACATGAACAGGAGACGGAACATCACCATGCATTTAGTTAATGCTGCGGATTGATCCTCATGCCCAAAGGACATGAGCAACACTCTAGAGAATAGGCCTTTTTTTTTGTTCCTTTTGAAATGAAGCAGTGCTCATTTACATATTCAAAATACATTCTTAGATTTATATATGTGTGTGTATGTATATATATATATGTGTGTGTGTGTGTATAAAGAAGCTGTATATAGAAGCTATATCTTGTCTCAGTTCTTTTTCTGTTGCACATCACAGACATTATCCTGATGCCTCTTGTTCCAATCAAACGAAATCGTTTCCAATCAATCATATCGAAGAGACATTCATCCGGAATGAACGGCGCCACGGGATTGGCTCTCTTTTCTCCCGACGGATTAGACTGATGAGTCAGGGATGGAAAAACAATGTCAGGAGACGTATCAAAAAAAAGAAAAAGTGCCGTTGAATCATGCCGACAGCCGCCTTTTAATTTCGATGAAGACAAAAGGGACTAACCAAGACAAGAGGTTGGAGGAGAACAATAAGCCACAGGTTAAATGCAGAGACCCAAAAAAAAATGAGGGAAAAAAATGGCACCAAAAAATCGTCCAATTACAACCCTGACTCATTGGAAAGCAGCAAATGACCACGTTGGCGCCATCTCTGGCCTGTGTATATAGAGTTTCACTGGGAGCCTTCAACTAAAAAGCACTGCACTGCTGAGATCAACACTGACAAAGCCATGTGGGCACTTTTTCCTGTTACAATAATAAGTATTACAAAAAAAACCAACAAAAAAAACACACCATCTGGGACATTATATTTTGCAGGCATGTGTGACTCAACGAGCAACAGATTCATGCTTCTTTTCAAATCGGGACCAGTTTGACAAAGGTAACGGACGAGCAGGATACTCATGTAGAAACACACACCTGAGATCATGCATGTTTACACCCACTCATAACCAGATGAGCGCGCCGAGGGAGGACGTTCCGGGGGTGCACTTACGCACATGCATACGCGCGCTGATTGCCACTGAGCAGGCGTCAGGTCACAGTGAAGAGGTGGTGTGCGAGCCAGAGGGCGGCAGGAGTACATGTGACGGAGAGAGAACCGATGCGTGAATGGTGGCGAGAAAGGTCATGTAAGGCAAGAGGCGGGAGGAGCCGATGCAAGTTCTTGAAGCTTCCATAGGTGATGATCGGAATGTTGGCAGCTATCAGGGGATGACAACAGGGGATGACAACAGCAATCTCTACAAGGGACCAAACTGTCTGGAATATGCAGTAAAATGCCATTAATTTGGAAGAAAGCATTCGATTTCTGTATTCGGTATTTTTAATTTCTACCTTTTTTTAAATCAAGTTGTATTTTTAGTGAAAGTAATTTCATGTGGGACGAGTTACGTAAAAAAACCCCTGATGTTTCTTTTTTTTTTAGTTGAAGAAACATTGAACGTTTTTCTGGCACACTGCCGGTCGCACGCGTCTTCCTTGGTTCATTTCGAAATCTCGGCAGCAGTCAGTCCTCCGTAAATATTCGCTGCAGCTCTGTTTGGTTCAGCTTTACGGGGGAAAAAAAGAATCAAATATTTCCCTCACACACGCGTGTGCAGTAAATGTCGCTACAGCCAGAAGCCAAATGACACAGGCGGCATCAAGACGAGAGCAGGTGAGCTCACTCGATAAAAAGACGATATATTGGTCACGTTTGCACATTTAAAGCTCAGTTGTTTAAAAAGTTGAATCTTTGTCTTGTAATTTGCCCACCCAAAAAAAAACAACACTTTTCTAAGTTAGAAAAAGTTTTTTTTTTTTTTGTTGGAGCTGAGTTACAAGCTTCAGGGCCGAGTACAAAAGTAGTGTTTCACCACTTCCACAGTTGAATTGTCAGTTTTGTTTATTTCTTTTTTTTTTTTTTAAAGCAGAAGCTTGAAGTTGAAACTACAGAGACGGGTGGAGATATGTCATCGAACCGAGCGAGCGCCGCATCTCTTAGCTTTGCTGTGTTCGTGCCGTCCTCTTGCAAACTGCTCTGATCCAAAAATCTACACCTTAAACCTTGGAAGGTAAAAAAATCAACTCCCGTCGTTGGACGACGCAGCTGAGCTAAAAAAAGAAACCTTCTGGGAAATATGTCTGATAGGATAGGAGTTCGCTATCCTGCTGATCGTCTGTGACAGAGATGTGTGGATGATTTTTTAGCTGCTGATGTAAACACTTGAAAAGCTAAAAACGGGCCTTTTAGAGATGACCCTGCTCATCTTTGCAACGCCAACACGGTGAGTCCGACCAATACGGATGTCGACCTCTTTTAAAAAAAGGTGGGTCCGGATGTTGTGAGGTCATCGTGCGATGAATTTGGCTCGGTGCTGAAAACGAACAGAGTCAGGGCAGAGTTTGGTGGCTGCGCCGCTGCTTCCTCGGCAGCTGGAGCGGGGGGGGGAGATCACGATGCTGTGACGGGGGAACGTTCAAGCCACTGAGAAAGAGCTGCCGGCACAGAGGAGGATGGATGTCGATGAAACGGCCGGTGAGGAGCAGGGGAGCGTGTTCACTGAGGCTGTGACGGAGGTGATGCTTCTTCTTAATTCGGGGGGGGGACCCGTCAGCACTTCTGTCTGTATGCCCGTACATCGTTTGGCCTATTTTCTACCTTTGTCCAGAGCCTGGCCCTGTTCTCATCCTGAAGCCTGCCCGACATGGATTGTGGACCGAAGTCGTACAGAAACGTCATCAACGCCACACGTTTCCTTGCGGATATAAAAACCTCGATAAAAGCCTTTTTGAACAATAACACAGAGTATAATATATTTCTTGAGTATATTATTGTCTTGGTCATGCATTCACAATGAGGCAGGTCATTACACTAGGTGCACACATCATGAATCAAAATGATCAATTTATCATTTTTGGAAGTATCATCGACAAGCAAAACAGATTCTCGGGAGAACAGAACATTTCCGACTTGCTACAGACGAGATTGCAGAGCCCAACAGAAAACAGTAGAGTGGTATCAAAACAAAAAGAGAAGAAAGAAATCCTTTTTTTTTTTCTTTTTTTTTTCTCTTTACAGTACAAAAAAATTGGCACAGTATTCTTTGACCAGCTTTTGTTGTGTCCTCCAGTCCGGCTGCCGTTTAGGGAAGCCGCCCGGCGTACGGACCTACGAGCAGAAAACCCTAAAAGCCAGAGGAGGCGTGGACAGATGGACAGAGGGAGCACAGAGACACAGAATCAGAGACGTTGCAGTCATTACTCATGCAGCGAAGCAAGGGGCTTTGATGGCCAAATGTGAAATTCAAGTGACAATCCACACAGGAAGCGTCTTCTGTGATGCATTATGTTGCTGCTTAATGAGCCATAGTGGCTCTGTAGGGCCCTTGTTTCACTCTCGTGGCGAGGGTATGTGAAGTGTCTAAATCTTGAATATGCACAAATATGATCGGAAACAAAAACAGAGATGGAGCGAAGCCACTTGCTTTTCACTCTAATCCTGTTGGCTTAAAGCCCCCCCCCTCCCCTCGCTCTGCAGGTTACCATGGCAACTCGTTCTGTTTTCATTTGAAACTCGGGGGGGCAATAGCGCGTCGGCGGCGCAAAACAACCACAGGTTTGCAGATTGCAGGTTGATGTCCAAACGTCTCTCAGAGACGGTGCCTGCTCGGCTAAATCTCGCCGCCTGACAAAAAAAAAAGAGGGGGGGGCTATCTCAAAGTGTTCACTTCATCTGGGGAAGCGTGGAACTAACCGGCCGGGCAGATCTGTGAGGCAAACGTGAATCAGTGAGAAATCACATCATCTTCTTAAGCTCCCACAGAGCTCGGCAGCGTTGCAGATAAGACAAAGAGAAACAAGTGTCGTCGAAGGAACCAGCAGGAGCCGCGGGGACGACCCCGATGAGTGAAGAGCGCACGTTCGCTTCTGTTCGCTTCCGTTAGCTGCTTGTTCAAAAACCACCATCATCAAAGCAGACCTGCAACCCCCCCCCCAAAGGTCATTGAACTCCCAAATCGTCCTTGTGTCGGTACAGCTGTTTAACATGGACTATGTGCAGGTGTAAATCACCTGACCATGATCATTTTACCCTCAGGTGTTCTCATGACATATTGCACGGCTGAACCAAGCTACCTCCACGCAGCACACCGCAACACGCAAACACTGTTTGGAAATAAGAAAACCAAACTTGCATTTAGGAGCTTGGGATATTTTCTCTCTTTGTGAAAGAAGACTCCTGTTAAAGGTTAACGTTGCCCACTAACTAACTGACTAACCCCTCCATCCTGTGTTGGAATGAAAAAAAAATACGACTGTTCAAATTGCAAAAATAAATATTATTATTTGGGGTTTTTTAAAATAACAATTTCCTACTGATTCCTGCAATTTTTCATTTTGCATCAGAGGCTCTCTTTGATTTTCGTTTTTCAGCTTTACTTCCCTTATTTCTTTCTGTATTTACTTTCCGCATGAAAAAAAAAGAACAATAAATGAAACACTTACTCGTCTGAGTCTTTTTTACTTTCTTCAATGTAGGCGATGGACTCAGAGCGAAGCCGGTTGGTTACCTCGTATGTGCGAAGGGTGACGCCAAAGATGTCCTCGTGATAGCGGTTCTCATCCTGGTGATAAGAAGAAGGCGAACATGAGAGGCAGAAAATCTTTCAACTGTACTAATGAATACGAGTGTGTTTGCTGACCGTACGGCGAGTGAGGAGTGGTGTGTGTGTGTGTGTGTGTGTGTGTGGGGGGGTGATGTGTTGTGTTGTGGCCTCTGTATTTACACAGCTTCAGGATGAAAAGGTTCCAGTGTGCAGTACTTTGGAACTAGAACTCTAATGTAAAGGGTACAACCACAAGACTCCCAAGCTCTTTACGTCTACTGTGATCACAGCTCACGCAGGAGTCCTACTAACACCAGGAACCTCATGAAGACTGCAGTCCCCCCCCCCCTCAAGCTGTTTGACTGTGAGTGGCGCTGCCAAAGCGTTGCGCGGTGAACTTCCTCCGTCTTACCCGGAGCTTGCTGATGAAGAAGCCAGAATCCTCGAGGCTCATGTGGCCCTGCTGCTTGATGATTTGCTGGACGGTCTTGAAGACATCTCCGGCCATGGTGACGTCCCCGCACACGTAGATGTGTCCACCCTCCTCCCTCAGGCACTGGTACACTTTCTCTGACAGATGCTCACGCAGAATGTCTTGTACATATTTCTGAGGAGTGATGAGCGAGCAAGAAGAAGTCGAGTGTGGAAATGCAGGAAGGGAAACAATGTGGGAAAAAAACAACGAGGCAGCAGCCGACTCTCAATTGTAGCAACGTGTGCTGCAAAGTAACTGTAACATGACTGAGTCCATCATGGAGAGAATCCAGATTTTAAACTGCTCCAGCTACAGTCCAGATTTCGAGGAATAATTGACTTGCCAATTGCTGCCTGTTTTTTTTTTAAAATGTTTGTTGCAAATGTTGCTCAGTAAAAGGTATTCAGCTAAAACCTAGAGTGGGATCTTTCTGATTGAAACAAGAATCACCAAGGGGGGGACAATGAAGGGGGACAAAAACAAAAAAAAGCAATAAAAAGGGAAACATTGGAAACTGACATGATTAATGGTTTCTCAGAAACGAGCCGCTGCAGTTTTTCTCCAGCCGTCTTCTCCTCTGGATTCCTTTTCAGCCCACACACTCGCCCTGGCAGAGCGGCGACAACCTGACTCATCCACACTCGCAGACAGCTTTGGGCCCGTACCTTTGGTTTACCGGGTTCTCGGGAATAGGCTGTGTACAGCTCCTTGAACACCCCCTTGTTCTTGGCCTGGATGGTCTCCTCCTTGTAAATGTGGTCCATCTCAGACTGCCGACAGCCAAACACCAGGATCATGGGGCATGACTCGATCCCTTCAGAGTGACCGACCATGAGTTACTGGCACAGCGCAGATTCACAAGAGACAGCACGATTTTGTCTGGACTATGTAAATCCATAATAGGGATTTTCCCTCAATACCGCAATTACGCTGTGATACGAATGATAAAAAATCCATTTTTAGACATCAAATTAAAGACACTAATAATTAGTTTTATGTCCAACACTGAAAGTCCAACAGCAAAGCCTTTCCATTTGTGTAGTTAGCAACGTGCAAATCTGTGAGGGCTGACAGGAGGAGCATGTCTCACCATTGTGTTCAAGATCAGAGAGTCTGTGCTGCCAGAAGCTCCTGAACGGGGCGATGCCAGTTCCAGGACCCACCAGGATACATGGGGCCTGGTTGTCTTTAGGAAGTTGAAATGATGGTGCGCTGAAACGATGACCAACCAGTCAAGTTACTACAACAAAACCCAACATGTGGCAAGAGGCAGTGGATTATTAATTTCACCTAATACGATAAATAAGCTGTGAAGATAGAGGAGACTGATCCACTCAGTCAGCCTCCACTGTCAAAGTGTCTCCAAGAAGCAGGTATCATGAACACCGAACCTGGAAACAGGGCCTCCGCCTCCGTCCACTGCTAATAAAACACATCGGCCACCATCACTGAATTGGCTGCTCCAAAGGAAAGGTTGCATATTTACCCTCGCACGAAGCATGGCACCATCTCGCCCTTCTCTATCCTGTTGAGCCATGAGGAACACACGCCGTGGTGGATGGGCCCAGCTCCATCTGACAATGACAAGCACCAAGCCAGCACGTTAGCGTTTCCCTCTCTCTCTCTCAAAGGAACAGCACACCCAAACAATGATGTGCCTTCATTTCCTACTCAGCCCCATGCTGAACAACACTCTGAAGCACTTTTCTGACGTGTCAAATGCAGCTGGAGATCTTTCAGGTTTCTTGTTATCTGCCCA
>JAUESF010000012.1:16973901-16986814 GCA_032274765.1 Malacoctenus tetranemus | reverse complement strand
AACCCGAGGTGGCCCCCCCCCCCCCGCACCCCCCCCCCTTATGTCATAAGAAAATGCCGCCCCAGGCGGCTGCCCGGCTCGCCCGTGCCTCAAAACTGCAACTGTATACAAACATACCTGGTCTTAAACGTATGTGGTCTGCAGACAACCTGCTAACTATGTGCTGATAACATGTTAGTTCAGAGTTATTCTGGAGTGATGTTTAGAGAAAGGAAGCCGGAATGGCGAAGCGAAGGAGATGATCAGACGTGACGGGCTGCGCTCACCTTTTGATGGAGGTGTAGTACTGATCGATGAAGTCGGTGGCCAGCGGAAGCAGCTCCGCTTTGGTCCGCACCTCGTCCGGCTTGCGGCTGTGCTGGTTGGGCACCATGACGGAGCCGATGCAGACGTTTTCAGAGCAGATCGGCATCTGAGGAGACAAACGGGACGCTGGGATGAAAGAGTTGGGGAAAACGAGTCCTGTATGGGCTTCAGATGCTGCTGACGACGACGTATGGTTCAACTCTCTTGTCACGTATCCGCTAAAAAAATCCTCAGCAGTTACTGCCAATGACTGATCGGCACAAAGAGCAGTCGACAAATTATGATTGTGTGAGTTCATGAACGGTCCAAAGTTTCATTTATCAGGTTTACTATGAATAACACTTTGTTTTGCAGACGAATTCCTGCTTTTTAAATGTTCAAAGACTCCGAATTTTACAAAGGTCAGAAGAACTATTGTCGCATATTTTACTGTTCATTTTACAGAGGTAAGAGAAGAGTCAAAAGTAAATAAAAGACACATTAATTTGGGTCTATTTACTCAAGGGGACATTTGATGATGTTCATTTCATTTGAAACTCATTTGAAATGGACAGGAAACAGTGAACTCAAGCTGACGTCATCCTGCTGAAAGAAGTTTAAACCTCAACACTATTATTATTACTCCTATTACTTCACATTGACTAATGTCAGTAATTGACTTCATTCTCGTGAGAAATTTTGCTTTTGCATGTTGATGCATTTCTAACACATTAAACTCTATTCGGTCTTCTGACTATGTGACTCGCACGTGGCGGTCGGGTTGATGAATGAATGAGTCAGTCACAGATGAGTCACAGATTGGCGTCCTTCCATCAAGCAGAGACAGGAAGAGGAGACACAACGTTGATAAAAAAGAAGAAGAAGAAGCAAATGGGAGGAATGAGGTGGATAAACAGTGAAGCTGCTCACAGCTCAGTACTCTGTGGTCACCTCATCGCGATGAGACCTAAAGTCATCTGTCACTTTGCTTTGTCTTCACCACTTTGGACAGTGAACAAATGGGTGAGTGAGAGCAGACGACAGGGACAACAACGCAGGCGCACAGTCAAAGAACACGTCTGAGAAGGACCCCAGCGGGGGGCAAAAAAAACTGGCTTGTTGCGCCAAACTACCCCCATTTTGAGGCCTGATCCGGCCGTGCACTCGGAGCCAACGTCTGTGTGACCCTTCCGGTCCTGCTTTTGTGAAATGGAAAAAAACATCTGTTCACCGAGAACGAGCACGACGTCATGGTTCCCCAAACTGAGAGAGATGGAGAGGAAATTTGATTGGGAACGTTGGGGGAAAGAACCAATGCTCCGACCACTGGCGGAGCCACGGGTGTGCCAGGGCGTGCCAGCTGCCTCTGTGGGGGGAGGGGGGGTATGTAATTCTTTGTGCCAGTGGCTGGGACGTAAAGAGACGGTTGCGACGTTAAAAGGAAGCAACAAAAAAAAAATGACAACAAGTGAGAGCGGGGGGAAAAAAAGGAGACGGGAGAATAGGTGCTGGAGCAAACAGGGCTAATGGGTGAGTGGAGCGTGGACTGTTAAAAATAAAACAAAGGGATCACTCGTGCTCCAGCACATCCGCTCGTCACACTGCTCTGGGCATTAAGTGGCAGCCAGCTGTCCTTTTCGAAAAAAAAAAAAAAAAAAAGATGGATCATCCTCGAATGCAGCCGCATCTGTGACATACATAATGAATCTGAAGATGCTGTTCCAGGCCATTCATTGGGACGCCCACGACAAAATGTCCAATAAGCCTCAAAAGTCACTAGACTGCTGTTTGTATACCAATGGTGGCTCGGTTTTGGAGGGTGAATGCTCAAACAGGGAGCTCGCCTCCTGCTGGTTGAGGGGCATACTAACGAGAGACAATGGACAGGTCGAGCTGCTGGGAACCACAGGGACAACGGTGCGGCCTAAAATCCTTTTTGTCGCAAAGCCAGAGTTTTCTGCCTTCATGTGGCACGAAGCACTAATGAGCAGAATACAAACAAGTGGGCTCGTCAGTGGATGTGTTGAGGAGACAGTGTCAGCTGTTCCTGCTGCTTCTCTGTTGCGCATCTCAGCCGCGACTCACAGAAACAGGGGGCAGAGGCAGGCTCCTCCTGCACCCCGAACCAGGAAGATTCCGTGTAAGAGTCCAGATCGAGACCCAGCAGAACTCACATGGATGTCTCCACCCAGTTGTTCTGAGGCTTTTACATTAGAGGCTATAAATAAACACTATTAATCAACCATGCGTAAGAGGATTAGAAATGGTCAGTTTTTTAATATACTGACATAACATTTAAGTAAATGCAAAGGAAAAATGTGCTGCCAACTTCTGTGTTGACGACTCATTCCTGCACAACTTTATTGAATCAACAAAAGAACAGTGTCTCAACTGAACAATAGAGGAAGTGAGAACATTTGAGCATGGCTGTGATTGTACAGGACACAGTGGAAGAGAACGTGCCATGTTTTTTTGTGATTGTAATGACACAAGGTGCTGCCAAGGCATAGTGGAGGCGAGGAGCGAGAGAGAGAGAGAGAGAGAGAGAGAGAGAGAGAGAGAGAGAGAGAGAGAGAGAGAGAGAGAGAGAGAGAGTGGGTTTGTTAAACTGGCTCGGCTACAGAATTGTGAATACATTAAGCGCTTGAGGCAAAAACATCCTCTCAACACTGCGTATTCATTTTTTCTCTACTGTCCTCTGAGAATACTGAGTCACCGTGTGACCATCTGAGTCACTGTATGACCATGTGACCCATCCCAAAACGGTGTGTCAGTGATACACTGCTTTCTTTTTGGACAGTGTTTTTTTTTTTCATTGTTTCATAAGCTCTCCCCACATGTACCTGACTGGCCGTCGTTCAGGCTAAAACACTATTGAGCTGAATCAGGCAAGCGCTCCCTAATGTATGAATAGTTAGCAAGGAGCCGAGAGAAAGCACGCCACATTATGCTATTATTCTTCAATCTGCTTGACTTGCAAATGATGTGTTGGTGAGTCTGCAGGCTAAATGTTTGCTCAGTCAACCATGACACTGTATTTTGATGTTCATCGGTGCCGTCGGGGTTGCAGTCGGAGTCACAGATATGCTCTGTGTCATCTCTCCGTCAGCCTGTAAGCATGAAAGCACTGCATGTTTGTAAAAAAACACACACCGTCTCCGTGCCGTTTGTCAAAGATTCACCATGTTTGTCTCTCACACAGACAGAGTGAAGGTCTTAATCATGGGGGGGTCTTTTTACATTGTTCCAACGACTGATGTAAAAACAAAACTCAGAAATGAAAAAAAAAACACAGTCAAATCAGCGTTTAATGTCGTTGCAAAAATTAATTTTTAGCCTCTGAATCAGGGGTTTAAATCATGAGGCCTGCTGGCCAAAACTGTCCCAGCAGGGACTCTGATCGAGCCTGTTAGTTGATGTGAAAGAAATGAAAGGAAGAGCAGGAGCAGTGGACGGTGCAGCAAAACTGCACAATGAGTGTCCCCGGACCGGCGATGCCACTTGATAGGCGTCACTCTGAAATCCATTGCCAACGTTCATGTAAAACATCAAAAGGATGAGGTGAGAAAGGCAGTCAGCAGAACGTCCACAAGAAAACCTCTATATGGATGTAGCAAAGGCATGTAGCAATCGCAAATCGTTGAGTACACCAAGGTGTTTCTGGGGACACAAAGACTGCTTTAGAAAGTATTGGTGCTTGTGGTTTGACAGAGAACAATGTCCCAACAGTAGCAACCTAAGCCAGTTTAAAAGTGCAATATTTCACCACTCGGTGGCTTTGCTGCCCCGATGACGAGACATGCAGCCTGGTTTTTCCGTGTGCTCACCTTGCTGGAGCTGTGGTGGAGGGTGTCGCTGTAGATGGTGCCGGTCTCCCAGTTCTTGATCTTTATGAAGCGGGGGCATTTGGAGGGGCTGCCGTTCTGGAGGGTCTTGACGGGTGAGGTCCTGCCCTGGGCTGGAGGCTGGAGGGAGGGCACAGGAACAAGTGAGTCAGGACTTGATGCTTTTTTTAATGTATCTACAACGCAAGAGCAGGGAGATGGCAGATATGTCGGTCATCTGATTCCGAGGTTTACGGTTGCGCGTCGTACTGGGGGTAAGCTGGCGAATGACACAGCACTCCCACTGCCTGCAAGTGGATTTCTGCTGGACATTGAAGTGGGACCTCAAAAGGGGGATAACTTCAGTAATATCTGGCTTGTTCATGAAGTTTCCAGCTCTTTATCCTCCGGAGTAAATCAGCTTGTCATTGTGCTCCAGCCGCTCTCTCACACAGAAACTTTGTGCTCAGAAACCATTTGCAGCCTCTCCATCTTGTATTTTTCTGCTTTTTTTCCCCACTGTGGGATAAAGGCAATCTGCCTGTAACAGCAGGATGATGGCAAGCTAACTGTTGGCTCACTGGGTTTCCCAATACTGTCGCTATTGACTGGTGAATGGCTGCAATTTAACCCCGCAACCCATGTGTAAGCGTTCCTGAGGGCGGCAGCGAGCGATTGCCAAAGATCAGGGAATCAATGGCCCCCACCTTCAGGAGCTCTTTCATCATCTCCCACTGAATCGCTAATCGTACAGAGGAGCGGTTTCCCGAACAACAGTGACACAATCATCGACATGAATACCGGCGGTCTCACACCGGCAGCGTCTCATTGTCATTTCGTGTCTCCTCAAACAGCCGTGAGGAATGAGGGCAGCCCAATGGAGTTTGATTTTAAACACGCACGCATGCACATATGCACGCAGGCACGCACGCACGCCCACACGCACGCACGCACACTTTGCAGTCCAAAGTGCTTTGTCTCAGTGTGTTCAGGCTGAAGCCGCGGTGACCGCTCACTGTGCAGACAAGATATGGCACGTGCAGACTGAGGTTGTGGACAGGAAGGAAGTTCGTTGTACCATAAAAGAGAGTCACTCTTGTAAAAGGGAATAAAACTCAGATGTGAAGAATTAAAGTCTTTTGACATAACAAGAGACGCAGTTGGATGTTGTTTGAATTGAAGGCCTGTGGGTTATGAGCCTGGAAGACATCTTTGGCATTTACACTCAAGCGAACCCTCTCTTTTCATCGTTTTTGTCCTGGAGGCCCCTTGTGTTCATGAAGACACTCTAAACGTCAGCGTACATTTCCCATCCAAACACACTGATGCCAGTTTTGAAATGCTAAAGTCACTCAAACATGACTGACCTTTTCAACTTCGCTTAGTCTGGCTTTGGGAGCATTTTGTTAACTGATCGGCCCCTTGAGGAGCTTGTGGTGCTATGATCTATGTATTCATGTCTATGTGTCACGTATGGTTTGGAAATAGATTCAATGACCTTCCAACTCAAACTCTCATTGGACACATGGTGTCTCAATGAAGAATGTGCTCTGGATATGTTGGTTTGTTTATTACCAATGATGCCTTCAGGTTTTTGGTGGCCACCGGTGTGAGGACGCAACTCGCCCAAGCCCACCGGATTGTCTGAGTGCACCTCCCTTTTAGGCGCTCTCTTTGTCTCTGGATGCGATCCGTTTGTCTTTGCATGGCCGAGTTCAGTCTGTGCTCACGATGGTGCTCACAGTCTCCCTGAGTCTATGCAGTGATTCCACTTCTTGATCGCACCTGAAACAACCGCAGCAGCCATCTTTGCCAGGTGTTGGAAACGCCTCGTGTTTACAGAGATCTTTGTGGTTTCCACTGACTCTATCAGAGACGTTCTTTGTTCAATCAATGATTTCATCTTGTGTCATGACTGACAAATGTTTCCTGAAGTGCTGCAGCATTGAAGCCTCCAGTGTTTTGCTGACAAACAGACAATCGTCACCCTGACCTGATAATGCCATCCGTTGCAGGATGTCACGCAGCTTCTTGGAGCTTCATCTGCTTGCTTCTGCTGCTACCCTCAAACATGAACGCAGCTGCTTTTTAAATTCATGGCTGCAAACACTTTGTTACCAACAAAAAAAGGCTGTGAAGATCAGGACATGGAAAACAGCTTTTGGGGGCTGTCTATGATCTGACTGTACTTTAAATTCTGCATTTTAGAGAAGGAAACAAGGGATGAAATGCATGACCATCCAAAAGGATCCATGTAGAAGGAAGGCAGGATGAGGTCACCCAGAACTTGAAACCAAAGTGTAAGAAATGACTTTGTTTGTTCCTCCCTTTTTATAGCAGCGGCTGTGAGTATGCGCTGCCATCTGGCTCACGACATACAAAAGTAGCTGAGCGCTTCTTTCCACCATTGTTGTCAGCGTATAGCACAGACAGCTTCCCAGCATACATCATCAGAGGAAGTTTCTCCCAGTGCAGACGTGTCGACGAGGTTGTTTACTTTTTTTTGGGGGGGGGGGGGGTTCAGGGACATTTCCTGCTTAAACAGTCAGCAGTATATTGTTAAAAGTGGAGGCAGTGCAGCAGAGGTCTACGCAGCACAAACAATTCCAAACCTTTTGCCTCGAAAAGTAGTTTTGCATCAGTCGCTGTAAATGAAACACCACGTCCACATCAGTGAGCAAAGGTGCAGACCGGCTGAGTGAAAGATCCCATCCGACATCACCTTTAAAAGGTGGCAGCGAGGATCCATGGAAACACAAGGGGGAGGATCCATGGCGTTAGAGAGGAGCACAAACCGAAGCTAATCTGATGAAGATGATTTCATAATGGATGTAATCACCAAAGACTTTTTGCTAAATGATGTGACGCAGTTCAAGTTCCTCATTCGTCCATCAATTACATCTTCTGCCTGGGAAATTGAGACGACGAGCAGGAGGCAGGGTGTCGATGCAAAGAGAGAGAGCGAGAGAGAGGGAGGCACGGTGACGCGACAGGCTGCCGGGAGAAACGAAAGACAAGGTTTGTCTTCTCTGATTCGGAGGATTCAGTCCAACTATTTTGAGATGGAAGAGGACCGTTTTTGGTTTGACATCATTTTGAGCGACGGCTCATCTGAAGAAGTAGAAAAGGGGAGATGCCGATGGAGCATCTTGAACACCAACCTGATGGCTTCCTGCACGTGAGCTGTAACTCTTTAACACTTTAGGAAAAAAACCAACTTCCTTGATGCTGTTTTGAATGAGACTTAACGCCGAGCAGGGAACCATCGAAGCTAGCGCCACACCTGCAGGGAAATGTGGCCCCCACCACGGGCCGACAGGCTGTCGGGGTCTAAGCGCAGCAAAGGACACACATACAGCTTTTTTTCCTGCATCGCACACACTCATCCCCGACAAGCACGCACTCTTCTTCCGACTTGCGCTCCCTGTTTTTCCTCAACACACACATGTTCAAAGCATGCACATGAACTCTCCCTGTCGTCTGCAGGTCTGAATCAATTTCAGAGGTGTCACCGTTCGAGGGAGCGAAAGGAATCAGCAGCTGCACACTCTCATTAGGCATCCTGGAATCATTTCACACCATCCGGTGCCATTGATGGACGCTCCAGCAACGTCAGAAGTGGGCGGACAGCGCAGACCGTGTGCCGATTACGACTCAGACCTATGACCGGTCCCTTCTGTGTGAAGGGAATAAACTGGATTTAATGCTGCGCAAAGCTTACTGCTGGAAGGATCTAATGCCGAGGTGATAGGACCCAGGCAAAGGCTTTATCACTGCGGGTCGGAGAAGGAACACAGATGTGCGTGCTCAGTTTCTAAAAGCACAGAACGGGCCAGTAGTGTGGATTAATGGAGGTGGCAGAAGCAGCCATAGATGCACATACGTCACACAGCTGAAGGAGAGTTGCTGAAGGATAAAGAAGGGCCAAGAGTCTTCAAGGTATCGATCCAGCAGAGACCCTCACGGACAGTCGCATCTCCCACGTGTTCGCTCCTGCTCTTAACTAGCAATAAACAAGGCAAGAGCATATGTTCCACTTTACCTTGTCAGCATCGGCCTTGTTGAGCGCCACCGGCATGTTTTCCAGCATTCTGTCATTATCTGGCGCCAGCTGAGGTGATGTGCAGTTTCCCACGCCAAGGTCCCTGCAAGTCACACACACACACACACACACACACAATCCTCTGTCAGCTGTGTGAACCCACACCTGGTGCTGGGAAATCCAACGTTTCCCCCCAAAAAGCCTCGGGGAAATCATGAACACACACGCACACGCACGCACGCACGCACGCACGCACGCACGCACGCACGCACGCACGCACGCACGCACGCACGCACGCACACGCACACACACACACACACACACACACACACACACACACATAAAACACACAGATTTGAAGACTTTCCAGAAAGCTGTTCAATCAGGAAACCCTGCGACACGTCTTCAGGCTCTGCTCACCCACACAGCGGTTCCTCTGTGCAACATATAAGTGGGTGCGGGGACATGTTGCTGTCCAGTGCTGTGGTGGGACAACTTGTGCCTGACTGCCTTTCACTGAATTATCAATCTAGATAAAAGAAAAGCTGGAGTAAAAAACATAGATTTGGCTAAATGAGGTTATCTGCAGAAAAAAAAGACATCTCTGCTCCTGCTGTGAGCTTGTTGTTTTTTTTACCTGCATCCATAGAAAGCAATGAATCACTCAGAGGGTATTCATGAAAGGAGAGGAGGATGTGCTCAGGCTGGTCAAGAATGAGATATCGATTCCAAGAGACTGCGGCGTCAATTCTATTTCAATTGGGACGTGGGAGTTTGACGGCAAATGGCTGGGGAAGCCAGCAGTGCCAGTGGGATGAGCGGAGTGTTTAGTCGGAGTCGAGTGGCAAGAATGTGGGCTCCAGCTGAGAATGCCTTGTGACCAGCTGGTCCACAATGAACCCTTAAACAAAGAGCGAGTGCAACATTTGAGTCTTCCTCATTAAGCATTACAAAGAGGGACAAGTTAAATACACGGTGCCGTTGCCAATTTCACACTTCTCCTCGTCTCTGGCTGAAACGCTGCTGCACTGCGCCGAACCTCAACACCCGAAAAAGACGGAGTGAAAGAAATTTGGCTTGTTTCTACGGGACTGATGAGAAGTGGAACGACGACTCTGTCACAGGATTGTAATTACGGCTGCACAATGCTGGGAGACATTTTTAACTACCCTCCTGGTATATGTATAGAAAAAAATAAATAACAACCTGGCTTCAAAATGTTACACTAAAATATTACAGTTTTGTTGTAAATATCCTAAATACGTTGTACTTATATGATATTGTGTATCATTAATATCCAAACAATTCGGAATTGCTGAACAAACTTTCACGAGGGAGGTTGTTGCCATAGATTCCCTCTGACTCCGCTGTGATTGGCCAGGTGCGTGTCTCACAACCGCTTTGCTGGAAGAAACGGCTCGAAATGAATCACAGCACCGTCACATCGGCCAGAGAGGGAGAAGGATCTTAAACAAGGCAAGCTGGTTGACTTCGAGCACCGCACCATCTTCTCGTTTCATCTATTTCCTAAAAGCAGATGTTCATCGATACGATGGCATTGAGGGACACACTAAAACTTGATGCTGCGACTGCAACAATGTGCGCGCCAACTTCCCGTCCAGCTCCTCCATCACAGTTCCGACAAGGAGCACAGATTTGAGCCCCTGTGTGAGTTCACCCGGGTGGGTGCCGCACGTGCTCACAGCTTAATTACGTCTGACTGATTAAACTGATTGGAGTCTGGTTCTGGACGCTGGGTAATTCAACCCAAAAGTAGCGAGGGGCCAGATCCTCTCCTGTTTACTTCATATTACAGGGAAGGAAAAAAAAAACAATGGGTTTGGCATCTGAGCCGCACCGAAACCTGTTGAACTACGAAAGAAAAAAAAGGAGTCTTCAGCCTAACAACAAGAAAGAAAGAAGAAAGAAAGAAAGAAAGAAAGAAAGAAAGAAAGAAAGAAAGAAAGAAAGCTGTCCGTCTGTGGTTAAAGGAGGGGGGGGCCGACATAATTAAGGGTTTTACTGAAAGTGTACAGACATAGTTTACATGAATCTACATGAAACAGCTGGTTCACTAATTGAATAATAGCTTATGTAATGCTCCTGATTGTCCAGAGAGAGGAATGCCATTAGAAGTGAGGTTTGCTGCAGACCAGCATGGAGACAGTAATGACTTGGCGTTGTGCTCTGAGTCATATTAGGCGAGCGGCAGCCCGTCTGTTTCAGTTAATGAAACATGGGACGCATCAGGTGTTGGAGGGGATGCGGGTGGGAGAGTGAACGAGGACACTTTAGCCAGTGGACCAGGTGCACGTCTTTGTTTCAGCCAATGATTACTCTTTATGAAGAGTCCTCCACCTAAAACCCAGACCGAGTCCCGTCTGACGTGAGGACCGCGAGCCTCCCTAATGGACAGCATGGCGAACAGAGACACTTCAACTCGTCGGATGGATGAAGTGGGATCAATTCTCAATTTACCCGGCCGCCGGGATCTCAGCATCCCTCCTCCCAGCATTCCTCAGGCCTTCTCCGTTGATCTCTTTCTTGCTGTTTTTGATGAGGCGCAGCACCGGTTCGATCTCCTTCAGCAGCTCGTTGTTCTCCTCCATCCCGTTGCACAGGAGGGTGCCGCGGCCCCCATCCCTCACGAGCAGGGGGTCCTGGCCCTGCACCCCGCCCCTCTGCATGAGGGACTGAGTGATGGACGGAGAGGACAGGTTCTCGATGGCCCTCAGCTGGGGCTCCTTGTTGATGTGCTGCTGCTGCCCGGGGCTCAGCGCGCTCAGGGGCGACCACTGGTCATAGGACTTAGAGGCGGGGAAGGCGGGGCGGGTGACCCTCACTGTGCGCTGGCGACCGTCGCCGGACAGGGTTGTCTCCAGGTGGGTGGTGAAGCCCTCGGGACCCCGGAGGATCAGCACGGCGTGGCTCTCGGGCAGCACGTTCTTCAGCGTCTCCAGGGCCCGCTCATAGGACAAGTCCACCAGGGGCTTGTTGTTCACGGCCAGCACGATGTCGCCCACTTGCACCAGGCCGCACTCCTCCGCGGCACCGCCACGGATCAGGTCCGACACGATGACAGGCGGCTTGGACACCCTCTGCTTCACCAGAAAGCCCAGGCCGCCAACCTTCCTCTTGAAGAGACGCACCGAGATGATGTTGGGCTGCAGTTGGCACACTGTGGGCTCGGACTCCTGCATGATGCTTGCTGAGGAGGAGGAGGAGGAGGAGGAGGCGGGCGCTTGTTTGTGCGTGAACGAGCGTCCCCAGGGAGGTTTCTGGAAGGCAGCAGAAGGAGAAGGAAGGGGAGGAGGAGGAGGAGAGGAAGCAAGAGAGTTCAATTAGTTGTAGAGGAAATTACCTTGATTGCATGAGTGGTTCACGGTGCGTTGACTTAACGTAGGCCAAACGAGGCTGCACGGATCCATAAAGCTCAGGAGGAAATATGACACACAACATTGAGTTGTCTGGAGGCAAAATATGGTGATGATCATACAAACCTATTCACCCTCTTTTCTCTGTGACACTTTTATCTTTTGATGCCAAAAAACGCCGAACACTGCTTTCAGACGTCTCCTGTCCTTTGCCACTGTTTTTCACAGTTTGATAAAGTATCCGAGTACTCACACAGAGACTGACAATACTTGTATAGAACATTGTACTCCTGTCTGCGACGTCTTCGAGTCAACTTTTCTAACGAGGTTTTTCAAGTTGACCTTCTGACCGTCTTTTGACCTTTATTTGAGTCCCAATTAAAACGAGCCTACCGCTGCAGCCAGCATGCAAAAGCCAAGTTCCCATTGAAGTTAATTAAGACAGTTAATTGTCTTGCGTTGAAATGTGGTTAAATTCTATCAATAACTACAGAAGCACCCGGGACCGTTTCTTTCAGCGCAGAACTGTGCCTCAGACGAAACCAACAAAAGCATCAAGTTTGCAGGCGACGCATTAAGACACCTCGATGTGACTGACATCAGGAAGGCCTCCTCAGTAAAATGAGAGGATTTTTCCCCTCTTCCTCTTTCACTTTTTGCGAGCGCGAACACAGAAGAAGCACCGGCCTATTATCAGAGCGATTGGATTCCTGCTCTCCACCTTCCACAGAGCTGTTCATCCCCAAGGGAAATATAAAGTTGCATTCAGTCAGTCCGGGGATTTTTTTTAAAAAGCGGCGTAGCTGAGAGACACACGCAGCTGCAGGATCACTCCCTCAATGACCAGTCTGAAACACAAAAGGTCATAAAGAAGGCGTTGTATTTCTTTTTTTCGCACCAGGCGTCGCAGCAAGAGAAAACCCTGCCTCGTCACGTTCGGGTTTCTGAATGTGTCCCTTTATCATTGCCACACCACAGACACATTATGTTTGCATTTGTCTGAGCGTAATCACACACATATGTAAAGAAACGAGGAAAGAAAGAAAATGGTGAAACCCCAAACTGTCCAGTTGCAGTTGTGCTGCATGTACGAGTTTTTTTCCTCTCCACTGTCTCAGCGCTTGAGCTGACTCTTGAACAGCGGACTCTTGAACAGCGGACTCTTGAACAGCGGACTCTTGAACGCTCCCTCTCAGCTGGTGAGGTCTGCGGTGTCCGGAAGTTTTGTGAACTCGCAGGCTCGCAGTTATTTACAGCTGTTCAGGCTTTAAAATCATTCTAAATGATTTGGTTGCGAGTCAATTATGGACGGTACCCACTCAGCACACTTGGATTACATTGGACGAGCAGTATGGAGGAATATTGACACGTTTTTGTGGACTTTTATG
>JAUESF010000012.1:16919894-16930708 GCA_032274765.1 Malacoctenus tetranemus | reverse complement strand
TGTGTGTGTGTGTGTGTGTGTGTGTGTGTGTGTGTGTGTGTGTGTGTGTGTGTGTGTGTGTGTGTGTGTGTAAAAAGTCCTTTTTCACAGGGGAGGAAGGCCTAACAGAATAACCAATTGAACAACCGCTGTGTTTGAGTTTGCCAACACTGGTGGTTAAAACCAAACACACTGGTGGCTAAAGCACTTGGCAACTTCTAATTAGAGAAAACGTGAAGACTGGATGCTACAGTGAGCAGAACTATCAACCAAACAACAACAGTGGCAATATTTCTGTTGGATGATGATGTCCACGAATGGCTGAATGAGATTAATGTTCAGTGCTTTGTTGGTGGAGAAGGCCTGCCGGTGGCGCGCTTTGGCATCCATGCAAGGTTCCAAGCTGATCAGTTGTCAGCCAGAGCCATGTGGTGTTTCAGCTTTTTGGGGAGCTGTCTATAGGTCCATGTTTAAATCCTCTGTCTCAGCGCTCTGCGCTGGAATAAACTTTGCTTAACACTGGGCTGCTCTGGCCAAAGTGCCTGCGAAACACAAACCAAATGCAAATCAGCGGCTTCAGGGTGCACAGCCAGTTTCTTCTTCCTGAGCTGCAGAGCTCCAGCCCCGAATTCACAGGCTTCACACGGTCTTATTCAGCGAAACCAAAGCCTCCCAAATTGCATGCTCCCACTACAGCAGCATGTGGCTTGGGGATGTCATCCAGTTGTTCACATACGACATTTCTTTATAAAAAACTGCTCCTTCTGCTTGGCCTGTGCTGGAGCTCGTGATGAACCTCTGTGTCAACAGGTCTTCTGAGCCGCATTGCTGACACTGTGACTTGATCGGATTTCAGCTCAACAGAGCGGCGGCTAACAGAAGGAGCTGCCAAAGAAATCCAGCAGCTCTACCAAAAAGTCAGTTGAGGCTGTAATTCACTGTGAGGAGAGAGAGTGAACGCATCACCAAACTGCTTGATCAAGTTGTTCCAGCTCTCATTGACATCACTCTGAAGAACAAACCTGAACGGATGCTTTCAATTTAATGAGATTTTGTTTTTTTGTGCAACAGTTTAAAAGACTGACAATGAGGATGAGAGGACACATACTACGGATACTTGAAAATTTGTCAGTGGTTCTGTTTTCCAATAGTATTGAACTCAGATGATGCACTTCATTTGACATCCAGTGTTTTAAAAGCGACACGATGGGCTTTTCATCTATTTCAGAACCCCTAATAAGATGCGCTTGCTCATTTACTGCATCAGTCAGTGCTGTTTTTGTGGGTAGTTTAGTTTGACAAACCGACGACCATCGACCACTTGATACCTGTGAGTTGGCTGCAGCTCTTCCCTGCAGCTCAACAGAGTATATTCAATCAACGAGGCTGGTGAAATTCACCGTGGTGGAAGGGGGGTGGCTCCAGCCCTCCTCCTAATGAGAGGTCATGTTATGATAGAGAGCTGAGGTCCAGGGGTCACAGTTTTCTCTCGGTATCAACCCCACCCCCGCCTCGCCTGCCACTGAGCTTCTCCCGGGCTCTGCTAGCCGCCTCATTAAAGCAACTGCCAGCAAGCCTCTGAAAACATTAGAACGGCAGAATCATTGCAAAGCTCAGGAGAGACGTGGACTCTGTGTACTTGCCTGTGTGGAAATTGATTGCGAAAGTGATTGGAAGTCAGGTCTGTCTGCCCCCTGTGCGATTAGACATTGACTTTTGATTGCTGTCTCAGGTGTGCACAGTTGTCCGGCTGCTTTTGAGTAATTGAGACTGTTGTGAATAACAATGATCGCTTCAGGCACGTGAATCGGCCGCGATCCTTCTCAGCCTCCCACATTATGATTGCATGCACACAAATTCCTATTAAAATTTCTGGCATATTCAGAGCTTTCTAATCAACCTTTGCGTGGAGTTTCAATTCTTAGGTAAACACTTCCCTGGCCGGAGGCAGAGGTCTCAGCCAATCAACTCGCTTGTTCTGTCCTGGAAGTGATTGCTGCCGAGTGGTGACTGCTTTAATTTGATTGATGTGTGGTTCACCAAGCGTTGGGTTTGGTTGTAATTACTCTTTGTGCTCACCGTGACAAGGAAATTAATCAAATCATTATGTTGCTCCCATTTTATCATCAGGACACAATAATTGAATAAACCAACCTCACTTGTCTTTAATGTCACTGCGGCTGGCAGCGCGCTCGCCCGGCTGGAAGGGTAAAACGGCTCCGCTCTTGCTGATTGGACGATAGTGCGGTGCCACATTGAGCCTGTTTCAAATTCAGAGATGATGTAGTGAGAGGAATTATCAGTGAACTGTTGCATTTCATCACAAAGACACCTTCTATTTTGAAGGACAATTGTATATCTCCAACTGTGTCTCATTGAGTCCCCGTGCCTTGTGCCTAAGAGTCTGACCCAAGTCGGTTAAATGCAAGAATGTTTAAAGCCTGGTGAAATTTTGATGTCAGGTCGAGTTGTGACATGAAGTCGAGTGGTCTGAAGCTCCTCGTGGTTTCATCACAAAAGAAAGAAAACAACCTCCAGCCTTTCGTTGTTCTCAGTCACAGCATGAAGATCCACTCATAAGTTTTGCTGCATGAAGGCACTGTGGTAACCTGAAGTTACTTTTCAGTTAAATAGTTTTTACAATAGGCCTGAAACTGTGTTTCTAACTTGCCCTGCCTATTTATCTGTGTACGTGGTTGTAGAGTGAAGGAGTAAAGTGACGAGTGCAAAGTGATGAAAGTCAGTCTGAAAAGTCTCCTCAGTTCTCACTGTGAACACTGTAATAAAGGGAATTAGCTGACTGCTTTTAGGTCTCTGGTTTCACTCGAATACAGTTCAAATTTGCCAAAAATAAACCTTGTTTCATTCAAACTGAAAATTGCTCAAACATTGATGAGCTGTTAGGCTCTTCAACACTTTATCTGTTTTTCATACTGACTTGATCCAGAGGTTAAAGTTGTGTGGAGCCTAAAGGCTGTCAAAGTTGCCATCAGGCCCACATCGAGCAAAGACGACACAAAGACACAAGCAACAATCCTTGCACATAAAATAAGTCCTTCGTAAATAAACCATGAACCTCAAACTGAAGAAGAAAACAGAAGGAAGCTGCTCTCATTATTACATAACCACATCCTAATGCGCTGTCCAAGTTTTCTGCTGAAATTTTGACAGTGGATTTGGAGCGAACTGGCATCGACAGGAAACCGCCTGGAGCCAATAATACCTGCGAGGTGCGGCAGAGCAGCCATTAAATGTTTGATGTTCACTTCTAACGTTCTGCATACCCATCATGCATTGCAAAGAAGAGCAGGCAGCCAATTTGGGGCTGATCTCGCCACTCAAAAGGATTTGCGTCTGTCGCTGCGATTCATTCTGGCAGGAGGGACGTCCCCAAATATCTATTATCCATCTGTGGCCCATTCAGGGAGGCGAAAATTGCATCGTTTGGGAAAGAAAAACGTTTTTTTTTTGGCCACAAGAAAAAAAACCCACAAGTTTAACAGGACAGAGCAGTGATGTCCTGGTGGGTGTGGCCGGACGAAAGCAGAAGACGCTGAATACAGTTCACAGGACAGGATGGTTCCCGTTGTTTAGTCGACTTTAAGGACTGAGGCAGCTCTAGAAGAAGCTCATTAAAAACAGTGTTTACCAAATATTCGGATGTCTTTTCAGGTTTCCTGAGCTTTTACTGAAGCATCTGTTAGCATTATGCTCCAAATCTGAGGTCTTCCTTCATAATCAAGTGCTTTGATCTTTTGATCTTGCCCTTAATTGATTGGGACGGCTCATTTGCAAGTCTGTGTTTGGCGAACATCCCTCGCTGAGCAACTGCCTCTCTCCATTTCCCAACATTGAATCAACAACACTTGACCTGAAAGTATCTTTTACTTGGCATTGAAAAGTTTGAACAGGTTTCAAGCGCCCCGAGACTTGACCGTGTGACGGACGTGTTTCATTCACATTCGGGGGAGTGATTGCTCACTCTTGTCCTTTGGGTTGTGAAGAAGCTACTCTCCACTCCAGTCTGCAACTCTGATAAACACTCTGAGAGTAAATGAGGTCAGAGTGACTTGGGACCACCCCTGTTGGGGTTTTAATTGTGGCAGTAGATCATCTCTTTCCCAGGTAATTATCTCAACCATCATCACTCCTATAATGATGATAATCAATTGTCCCTGGTAGCTCTGACAGGGATAATGAAAAGTTTATTAGCCTCTCTGAACCTCACACAAGTGGCTGGAGATCTCCTGACTGGGCTGTAAAGACGGAGAGAAAGAAAAGCTTCGCAGTTTGGTTCCTTCATTGTTGCTTGCCCTCGTTTATTAGAGTGGATGAAGACACTTCTTCAGCTGCTCTGATTTGCTGTGGTAGGCCTAGCATGTTTACTGTGCAGATGGCTAAAGCAGAGCCAAAGAGAGCTAATTTGTACGATTTGGCAAACTTCCACTTTAAATAATCAGGGTGTTTTGTGTTGTTAATCTGAAAGCCACTCCACTGGAATGTGCAGAAGGACTCTGAGCCATTCATTTCTCCAACATACTTCATGTGGGAGTACAGTGAATTCTGCTTGCAGATGTAAACGAGGAGCTTCTTGCACCAAAGTGATCTTGTGCTTTTTCACGACACATACTTCATCTACTGCCCTCAAAATCTGAGCACCAGGCAGTAGATTTTCCTGAAGTGCTTTTCCTCTTCCTTCGTTCCCTTTGGTCCTCCAGGCACCTCTGAGAACTTGTTTATCACAGTTTGTTTTTCAGTTGCCTTAAGTAGCTTAATGTGAGTCCTGTTGGCTCAGTCACACAGCAGGTCAGCGTGGATGTGAGGCTGACATGGCAACCCAAATGACACCAGGCCAACCAACACTGCTTGTTTTGATGCTGGATCTGTACAACAAAGACCTTTCAAACCAGCACGGTTTCATATGTAGCATAAGACAAATTATCTCCAACCTACAAAGAAGACACCAGCTGATCGTTGAACTCATGCTGATGTAAACATTTGTAAATATCGATTGGAGGTCTTGAAGGTCAAACTGACAGGTTACTTTTCATTTGGTTTGTATGGTGATTTCTGTGTATTGGAGTACATGCACCACTTTGTGCTTTAGCTTCATGTTTATCTGCCTGTTTTCACTTCGGGTGCTTTTATAGTGGTGGTTCCCCACTTGTGTCTCTTGTGTCATGGCTTTCCACTTTCTACCAGTTTTGATCTCTTCAAATGGAATCTTGTGTATCCTAAAAACAAAAGGCACCTCCCTAAATTGTTGAAATGTTCCTTTAAAGCTGAAAAACTGTCAATGACAATGACAAAGAGCCTCCAGACTCAAAGCACAACTTTCGAGATGATTCTTACACATGCAAAATTAAAACTGAATTGAGCTGACAGTGACAGTGAAAGCAGAGATCGTGAGGTTTGCTTGGAGCTGAGCAGGAGTGTGGTTGCCTTGTTTGCGCTTCATAAACACACTCGTTCATGGAAAAGAGAATGCACAACTGCCACTTAAATGCCTCTCTCCTCTCCTCTTAGAAGATCTCATTCTGTCACAGTCGGCTATATCTGCACTCGAGAGTTGGAAACAAGATTTGCAGATAAGTGCTGTGTGTTTTGTTGTGTCCCTGCAGTCGCTCCAGCCTCATCCGGCTCAGCATGCTCTGGACATCGCCCACAGGGCTCACTGAAGCAAACTGCTGGGTGGTGTTTTCTGTGGCGAACACTTGAACTGAAACAGCAGAGTGAAGAGAAAAACATGAGAGCATCTTGCTGGATGTAATTGCGACAGCTGCACATGCAAATCCGCGGGTCTTTTCCTGGTGTGATTTCTGCCACATTTTAGATGCTCACATCAGAGCCTTGCTGAGCTGTTTGCCTGTGGAGGTTTCACAGTTGCCTGTGCGTTTCTGACGCACCTGTACTGTGTCAGCCGACGCAAGGTGGAGCACTCCAACAGCGAGCCAGTGTAAAAGCAGCTGGCAGATTGCTGAGCAGCACCTGGCAGACACTGTTGCAGTTTGTCTCAATTTTACATCTTAAATGAGGTGTGGACAATGGAACTGTACACTAAACCACCGAGATCCTCGCGTGACTCCAGCACTCCATGTTTTATGAATGTTGCTGCACGGAGCTGGGACCTCGAAAGCTAAGCAGATGGTTGCGACCAGAAAAAACGCTGTCAGGAAACAATTTTCGCTTTGTTCTGCTGTCTCATGTGCACATCGACTTACTGTAAAGAAATGGTGTTACAACTTGTAAAAAGGTGCAGCTAACTGCATCCAGCGTGTATTTGCTATATTAAATAACCTGTTAACACAGAGTGAAAAGATGATGTACTGAGATTTCCTGTGTTTGATGAAAGCGGGTAGCCGTGGCAACATGGAGCATCAACAATCTGGCTGAGCGTCTGCCCAAACAAAAAGAAGAGACTTAACACTGCTGATTAAAGCATTCACTACTGATGCTCAGATCAGAGTTCAAGCATGTGGATGGCTTCATGCAGGCCAAGTTTGGAGTGTGAGCTCAGTATGTGAACCTCGCACGCACAGTGCCCTGAGATCAAGCAGCCCGTCAGAGGCCAGCGGGGCGACCCTGACCTGCCCGTCAACACATTAATGATGTGCGAGTCATGAACGACTGACTCAAAACTCGTGAGTCACTTTTACTGACACGGGACTCCTGAGTCATCACCTCCTCGACGGTACAGTACCTGTGTCACGGCTCGAGCCACAGTGAGGCAGGACCCAATAGCAGATTCTCACAAGTCAGTTTATTAAACGAAAAAACCTTGGACAAAACAAACAAATGCAAAATCACCACAAATGGGAAAAAACTATCGATTGCAAAAAAAACAAAAGCGACCAGGACTACTCCCTGGGGAACGAGGCACACAAGAAAAGGATCACAAGAGTCACTGAGGACACGGAGCGAGGCAACGACGGCGCTGGAGGCATGTGCAAACAACTCTCTGGCAACAAGCAGAGTTCAGGAGCGAGCTTATATATATCAGTGGCCTGATTAAGGGATGAGGAACAGGTGCGCGACTCCAGAGCAGCGTGCCTAGCTCACTACTTTTTGGGCTATATATATATATATATATATATATATGTAGAAGCAAACTAATGACACAAACAAAAAAATGACCATTAATGTACATATAAGAGGATGGTCGATCTAATGTGTGTCAGGTGTGATAACACCAAATGATGATATTGCTATTGCTGATGGAGGAGCTTTTGTCATTTTTGTTTATTTTTTGTTGACATCACACCAACCATAGGTTCAAAGCAGACAATATTCAGAGTAGTAATTAGCGTTTTTGTCCCAGACTATTTTCACTCACTTCTTTGGGGGCTCCAGTGAATCTCTGCAGCACCAGGGAGGTAAATTTGGGATCGGCTGGAAATAAACTACAGAGCTCTCGTTCAACTGAATAAAAGATGTTACACAGGACGACAGTGTGACTCATTGATTTGTTTTTGAAGCTAACAGCAGAGATGTGCAGCCCAAGAAGTGAGGATCCAGCCACGCCGTGTCTGCTATCAGCAGATTTGTCCATCCTGATGAAGTTTTATTGGAGTGAAAACTCAGCCTGACCCCAATCTCCTCAATGTGGCATGTACACACGGCGGAGCCCACTTATAGGCTGAATACTAATTGCACAGAGTCCCTGCAGATCTTCTTTAAATAACCCCAGTTTAAGAAAAGTTATTGCATTTTGTCAAACGTCAGAAGAAGTTTGAGAACTCGGGAGGCCAGAAATGTTTGAGTGAAAATGATTTCAAAAATGTAATCTTTTCACTTTTAGCCTGCTTGTTATAGAAATTCAGTGTTTGAGTGTCGTCTTCTCTTTTTTTTTTTTCGAGACGTGGTATTTTCAATGGCTGACAGGACTGGATTTCAGGCAGGTCAATTTAGCACCCAGACTCTTGTAATTTGAGGATTTACAACTGTGCAGTGTATTATGCAGCCAAGGTAGCAAAGAACAGAATAATCCAACACTGGTCTGTGTCCTTGTTTCTTTGGAACGTTGTCAATTTGCGGTTCTTGTTGTCCCACATTTGGACAACTAGTTTACTGGCAATTCTGGACCAGTGCAATGAAATGACGAGTGGTGTTTTTCACCCAGACTCGAGTAAAATAATGTATTGCAATGGTCTGAAGTTTGAATGCGACGTCCAGTCTCAGTTTGTGTGATTCTTTCAGTGAAACAGGAAAGCTTCCTTCTAATGAACTGAGTGTTGTTGTTCGGTTGTAACTGTGTCAAGTCAACATGAAAAGCGTCAGTCTCATATCAGCGTGCTGTAGTTTCAAACCATATGCACCACACTAGCTATAATCTCTTTGCTGTTGAAGTTCCCGTTGTCTAATATGAGAGCGAATTGTTTCGATTGTTGTAGTGTTTTGCTGTAGGAAATGACGGGGTCCCAAAAGCAATCTGACTTGTGACCCTCTGCTGCCCGGAGCCTCATGTTCACACTTTCTGGATCGGAGCGACGTTTCAAGCATGTCACACATGAGAACCGCATCCTGCTGGCGAGAGCCTGAGCGTGCAGCACGTCCACATCTCTCCACAGATTCAGATCAGCGCCGAGATGAAAATAGCATTTTTCCTGCCTTTCTGTTCCTTTGCGCACACCATCTGTCGGTGCTGGCGGTAGCGCTGTGCGGCACAGCAGAACAGCCCTCATGTTGAGCACAGGTAGAAGCTGCCTCTGTGAAAGGGACTGAAGCGAGAGCTCTCCCACCGTGGCCGCTCCTCTCACACTCCTGCTGCAGAATCAGTCGGCATCCAGGGAGCAGCCGCGAAGGCGTCCATGTGCGGCGTGAAACACACGAGGAGGGGAGGAGGTCGGAAAGTCTATAGTACCGTACCTGCAGCGTCGAGGAGCAGCATCCCTCTCGTGCCATGTTTCACTGGGGGATGAAAGGAACTATCCCCTGCCTGCATCTCCATTCTACCTGTTTTACGGTAAACAAATCCTGTCAGGGTTTTGGAGGATTAGTGTCCATGCGATTCTCCGTCATCAAGCTTCCTCACTGAATCCGCTCAGTATTTGCATTCAGTGAAAGCTTCGTCTTTTTCTTTTTTTTTGCCCATTTGGCACTTCAAATTGTCGCTTTAAATACCTTCGACTGCTGCCCGCTTTAGGAAACAGTGGCAACACAGGGATTGGTCATGCATGAGCGACACTGAAGAGAACGGATGTGGTTGTGCGAGAGTTGAAGCAAGAAAGTGTTGTTTGACAGACACAGAACAGCCGCACACCAAACCCAGGTGCTTACAGCTCCAAAAGTTTCTGGGCCGTGAAGTGGGAGGTCGGATCAGTGGAAGACGTGTCTGTGAAGGCAAAAACGATTTTTGTTGTTGTTGTTTGCGAGTCATCAGCTGCTGCTAGGAGTGTGACGGCGAATGACAAAGTGATGGTGAGGGGATTAGAACGGGAGGGGGGGGAGCGGGGAGTCGGTTTGTTTGGATTGTTTGTGGTTTCTAGTCTTTTGTCATTTTCCCCTCAACGCTCATTCCCTCACACTGATCATCTGTCACCTGACTACTACCTCAGCTGTCCCACCTGCATCTTGTAAATACCCATGGCTCATAGGTGTGGATCAGCCATATATGTCGTGACCTCTCACAGCCCGCCTACTCTTCAGCTATCATACTAAAAAAACTGAGGCCTGAGCCACAGATCAGTGATGGAGCAGCAGATGGTTGCAGCCTCATCACTGGCAGAGTCGAAGCATCAGAGTGGGACCGTGGGAGAGAGTTTGTCATGCATTCAGGGACACTGCAGAGCCTGTGTGAGACCAACATTGAAGCTGCTATGATTGTTTATCAAGCATAATTCATCAAATGAACTGAAGTTGCTGAGTTCACTGTAAAATGGATAGATGCTGAATACAGAGGCCACGGTCTGTGCACATGTTGCCTTATTTGATGGCAGTGAGTCATCTTAGCATTGAAGTTGCACTGTCCAGGTACCAAGATGTGGTGCAGTTTACTGACCATGAGTAGCACCAAAGAGGATTTCACACCTTCAGTCATCATCACCCACTGACACATGCAAGACACTCGTTCACGACTGCTCGACTCTCTTAAGGTTTGTTGTCTCACTCCAGGACACTTCAACATGCCTCCAGGGTGAGATGGGCAATGGAGAGGCTGACCTTCTGACCATCCCTGCTAATGTTGTTACAGTCTTGCCGTCTTAATCAGACCGAGTTGAAGGGACGAAAGCCAAAACAGCTGGACTGCAGTCGATTGCTGTACAGTGCTGTGCTTATGAGCAGCTGAGCAGTTTGCTGCATTGCTAAACTGTGTTTCTTATCAGTTGATAGAAAAATGTTGATATCCAACAGTTTTTTTTTTTTTAGAGCTTGATTGAACGTATATAATTGTACCAAATCCAAACTAAACAGCCAGAAAGACTGCTTTCAGGTTCTCTCCATATTCAGCCTGTTAGGAGAGTGTGAAAGTGTGGTCAGACTGCACAGGACACCTCATCTGTTCACTTGTCACGTATTTTGTTGTGCTTCATATGTTCGATCCATGCGTATTAAATTTAAATGCTAATATGGAACATGAGGAGGCAGGAACACTATCTACCTCCGTGCAGATGACAGCTGCCCCCCTGCATATATAATACATAGAAATACACACACACACACTTACATATATATGTATGTATATGCACACACACACACACACACACACACACACACACACACACATATGCTATATACACAATGCTATATATATATATAAATGCTATCTATCTATCTATCTATCTATCTATCTATCTATCTATCTATCTATCTATCTATCTATCTGTCTATCTATCTAT
>JAUESF010000012.1:16890101-16900282 GCA_032274765.1 Malacoctenus tetranemus | reverse complement strand
ATAATTGACTCGCAACCAAATCATTTAGAATGTTTTAGAGCCTAAACAGCTGTGAATAACTGCGAGCCTGCGAGTTCACAAAACTGTTTAGCCAAAATCGCAGTTGAACAGCAAAGTATGGAACTTTGGGGTCATCCTGTCCCCCTCCACCCCCCCCCTACCAGAGTCACAGTTTGCCCATACTGTTATTTCCAGGAGGCAAATGAACCTAAAACAGCATCAGACTGTAAGTCTGTGTGTGCAGAGTTTCATGAATTAAACCATCATATTGTAGCTGCTCTGGCTCATTTTCCCATCTGCTGTGTGTCCTGCAACTTCAGGAAGCCAATTTCCCACACTGCTGAAAACGTGACGTTTTTAGCTTGACAAGTGCCTAAAAGATAAAGTTAAAAAGTGCCCCTGATTGTGTCGTGATTGAAATGTGTGTGTGTGTGTGTGTGTGTGTGTGTGTGTGTGTGTGTGTGTGTGTGTGTGTGTGTGTGTCCGCTTAGAAAATGACTTGGCTGAGGATTTCTCCTGCTGATATAAAAACACAGTCACACCCAGTCAAACCCAGTCCTTATTGCAAAGTATTTATTGTCCACACGCACGCACGCACGCACGCACGCACGCACACACGCACACACACACACACACACACACAAAATCCCTCTGGAGACTGTTTATGGATATTGACAATGAGTCAATGCCGACATCCCAGCATCCAGCAGCTCTGCGGCTCTAATGGAGAGTGTTGCTGAATGTAGTTTGACCTCGGAGCAGGAGCCAAGCTGTTTCCTGCAGCTCTTCATCCAAGCTCACGCTCCTCAGTTTGTCCCTCTTCCATCCCTGAGAAATGCTGTCCATGTCGAGCAGCCCAGAGATCGTTCAGACAGCAACCTTCTGCCTCTGTTACCTGTTTGCAGTTCCTGACTCTCGGCTCTCCCATGTTCCTTCAGGATCCCCGGAGACGTGGACCCTCTGACGGTCTTCGCATCTCTGTCCCCTGAAGGCGTCCTCATCATCGAAGCTCGCCAGACGCCTCCGTATTACCTCTTCAGCAGCGAGAGTTCCCCGAGCGGTGAAATGCAGGAGTTGGAGGCGGCCAAACCTCAGGAGCCCCCCGTCGTCTGAGCCTCTCCTTGCCCCCCTCACCGGCAAAACACGGCGTCACACTTTGTTTCACTGTCAGGTTTCGATAGAGTGGCCTCCAGCATCATGTGTTGCCACTGATAAAGCTGCTCCAGGCACTTTCAGGGTGGAAATCCATCTTTTTTACAAGCCGCAAAAGCAAATGGTGAATTATTCCAAAGTTGGCTCTAAAAAAAACATCAGGCTCACACAATAACACCACAATAGATTTATTTAAAACAAACTCAAAGCTTCATCCAGTGTCATTATTTTCACTGAGCAGAAAGGACAGACGCAAAGATCTTGAAAGGTTTTAGAAGAATGAATGAAAAATAATTGCAAGACAGAAAACGTCACCGGTGATCTAGAAAACAAGTGATGATTTATTACGCCTTCCTGATTTCAGATTGTTTTTCAAAGTCTCACTTCTTTTTCCTTATTTTATATGTTTATCTCCAAAGCAGGACTCACTTACCAACCTGTTTCCACACTTTTACAAACAGCTAACATTTGCGCGCCAAAGATTAGAACCAACAAACCGAGTTTCTCCTGTTTTGTGTCTGTAAACAGAACATCATCATTCATAAGAACTAAGACGGTGACGTGCAAACTCACAACATGTGTTGATCTGGTTTTAAATGACTCCTCCGCTCTTCTCTCAAGCTTTGTTGTTTTTAAAAAGGGACTCTTAAAGTTTTTCCAAGTCATCTGTTATAATATCATCTTAAAATATGACTGTGTGTGTACATGACCAGTTTAAAAGAGTTGTTTCAAACTGCACATGCTGCTTGTGGATACTCGCAGTTTGTTCAGTCTTCATGATGATTCATGATGAGTTCAACAAACGGCCTGAAAACATCTGAACCTGATGAGGACTTTCAGTTCGATCTATCGGCACTTTCAGAGTGGCGTCATGAAACTCAACATGACTCCTGGATGTTTTATGATGCGAGCACAGCAAAGAGTTATTCACATTAACTGTATAAAGAAAAAAAAACTTACTCAATATGTGATACAACAACTGCTGTGAATAAGTACCAAGAAATAACTCCCACCAAAGGGGTTTGTATTTGTTTGTATTTTTGACTTTAACATAGACAATGATTTGTTTGAGTCTTTCAAAGAAAATCCTGAAACATTCACAAAATGGGACAAAACATGTTATATTGCATGTGAGGCTTTGTGAGTCATAATCACTTTAAGAGCCCCTTCTAACAAACACACGAATCAGAGTCAGAGTTGTTCCTGTGTCAGCATTAAATCAGTGTGGTAAAAGTCTTTGCGGCGTGTTGGAGGTGATTTTTTTACATGCATTTATTTGAGTGTCTGGACCTCTGGGAGTACCTGCAACTGTTTTTTTCATTTTAGATCCTTAATGGAACTGCAATGGGACAGGCAGTCAAATTAACATGCTAGTCAGACGTCTGTCACAGCACCGAAACGACTTGAGAGGAGGACCTGTGTGCTTTCAGAAGAGTTTTGTAAATATACATTCATACGTCGATCCATCGCAGGCATTGCTCTGAAGTGTAATGTTTGAATGTGAGGTTGCAGTTTTTTTCCTCCTTTCTATTTGAGCTTGAACAAGATGCGATTGTGGGAGTGAACGGACTGACATGTTTGGCCAAAGATGCTTTTTCCTGCCCTTTTTTTTCCTCTTGATTTCTTTGTATTGACTGACACGATTAAAAAAAACAAAACAAACCGTCCAGCCGATCTCCCCATGCGTCCCGACGTCTGTGTCTTTTCATTGAGAAGCGCACTGCTCGCAGGGTCCGGCTCCGGGGGACGCCAGGGGCCTGCGATGTTATTGTTGGAGAACAGCAGGAATTGGGCGACAGATTAACGCAGAGCTTAGCGTGCTGGGCCAGACTGGTGCTGCTGTGTGCTGCAGAATGGACCGAAGTGGTTGAGGCAGCGCTGCCGGAGCTTTTCAGCGTGAGCAGGGAGAAGGAGGGGGGGGACGGGCACTGCATGTTGTGTGATGCAAAATAATGTAATCTTCTCAGTGTATTGGAATAAAGAGGCCTGGTGGGTTGGAATTAAAAAAAGTTCCCAAACTGGAGTCACTCGGTGGAAACTGCAGGAAACAAAGCTTCACAAACCATCTCCTGCTCAGTGTGTGAGCTCACATTAATGGGCACATTAATCGCACTGGACCTGAGCCAGCATCTCCATGTGCAGGCTCATGAACAGCTGGGCAGAAACACGGAGTCCGATAAGCATCACAAGCACGAAGCGCGATCGCTTCCGACTGTGAACTGCGCATCCTTGACTGTTTGCAGGCAGGCTGCATAGCTATAGTTTCACCAGTCAGTCACATCAGACCTCTTGTCTTGAATTCAGAAAGTAATTAGCATTGAAAGCTGAATTCTCTCCACCTCCACAGGTGGCGCTGTGTTCTTTGTAATACAGCAGGTGTTAGACTATTAAAGGCCAACACAAAGAGGAAGACTTGAAACAACGCACAGGTTTACTATTATTCAGTCATTGTCCTCCATGTCCTTCTTGCTCTGCCTGAAGAATTGGAAGAGCAGATCACAGCCAACAACGTGTGAGGCTGCATGTAGATTGAGCAATATTCTCCCTGTGCATGAATGGGTGTTACTTGAGTACTCAGGAGTTTACCCACCGACTGAACGCATGCATAGGAGGTCAGTCAGTGGCTGTAAACCCTCTGTAGTTTCAATGTGTGTGATTGTGTGGTTGTGTGTCTGTTAAGTGGGATAGAAGATGCAATGAATTGTGGAATAAAGACAAGTGTGTGTCCATCGCTCACACGCAGTTGTGAATCCATGCATGTGCAGCCAACGATTACAAAAGACCACAAAATGTCTGAGATGTTCTCATGCTACTGCTTTAACGGCGCCAAAGGCAGCTGGGTTACATGGCTGTGATAGACACTGACAGGGATACAATTGTAGAACTGTGGCACGGCAACTGAAGCAGGCTGCTGCAGCATTTTACCCAACAGGAACTTGCATCTTTCCTACTGGTTGCGTTGTTGCTCGGTGTGGGCAGCCTCCTGCTGCTCCTACTCCTGCTGCTGCTGCTGCCACTCCTGCTCCTGCTGCTCCTGCTGCTGCTCCTGTTCCTCAGGAGGGCTGATCTTTTCAGCATCCTGCCCTGAGCCTCCTATTCCCTGAACCTCTTCTTCCTCCACTGCTTGTTTGTGGTCAGCCTCTCCTGACATGTCCAGGATTCGCTGACTTTTGTTGTCATCAGCGAGCACCGAAGGGTGCGCCTCCCCAGCTGGCTTTCCACGACCCTCCTCCCTCTTCTCCTCCTCCTCCTCCTCCTCCCCCTCCCCCTCCTGATATTCCTGGCCAGCTGTGGTGCTGCCATATTGGCCCCGGTCACGACAGACCTCTGAAGGAGCCCCCTCCCCACGGCCCTTCGATGGCTGAATAACAGTGCCGTCCAGTTCCTCACAGCTTCCTGGTTCCCTCTGACGGACGTCTTCGTCCTGCTGCTCTCCTCGTTGCTCGGCGGTGCCGTCCATCATGACCTGCAATTGTGCATCCACATGTAAGCATGGATCAGTGTTCCTGTTGGGCCTACATTTATTGTAAGCTGTGATCTTGAGGTGTTTCAAGTGGTGTTGTAAGACAGGGAAATTCACTGTCTTGAGTGTACTGAGTAAAGACTGCACTGTTCAGCTGCCCTCTCATCATCAAGCAGCCCGTTGGGTCTTGTGTTGATTCAGTGGATGAAACGGATCATGTGAGAGCTGGTGAGTGATCCGCTCTTTGGACAGAACCGACTGACTCATTGTTCCAGGTTTCAATTCATTTAACCTCACATTTAATAACTATCTTGTGTCGTGTGATCAAGTTATGGACTTAGCACATTCAAATGTGTTATGCAAGCAGACTGATGAAGTCACTCCAGTTTGTTCAAATAGGAATCTGGGTCCAAACCCAATCAATTACTCGTTCCACCTGCTCTTTTGTTCTTTTTTTTCCTTTTAATCGTTGTCACTTTAAAAGTTCTTGGAACCTTGTGATGGTCCAACTTGTTATCCAAGTTAAACCATTTGGTGTTTCATGTCTTTTCACTGTCCAATGTAAATAAGACTGAAGTAGGAGGTGAGACACTGAGCGACCCATTCAGCCACCAGAGTCGGAGTCGTGACTTTTGAATGAAAACCAGAGTTGCGTGATGTTCCTTTGGTTCTGATAAAAGCCACCTTAATGGGAATGATCTTCGCAGCTGGAACACAGTCGTCAAGAAGTGGAGCTTCCACAGTCAGAATCCCATCAGCGTAAAGTGTCCCAGTGATTTTGGAAGCATCCACGTCCGCTGGGAGCCTGAGAACGACACACTGTTTACAATGTCTCAACATACAAGGTGCAGTTACTGAAACTAATGTGCCAACATCTCATTTTTCAGCTCAGTGAGCATTTTTGAGATCGGACTCTGTTAAAAACAGAGTCTGAGCGCTGCATGCCCGGCTGCCTGTCTGAGTTAAAGGTGGATTAAACTGCACATATTTCATCTCATTCTGGTTAATTTCGGGGGTTGACTTTCCGTACCTGTATTTCCGCGTGTAGCATCTGGCGACGACGCCGTGCTCATCTGGCCTCTCCTCGTGTCCCCCTGGGGACAGATTAGCATTAATGTGCAAGAACGTGAGGACACGCGGAGAAATTCAAGCAACACAGAAAAACCACTCAACACAGAAATTAATTTCTGCCACAGAGTGGTGATTTTAATTCCCCCCAGCACATTATTTAAGCAGCTTTTTAATTTTGTCACATTCAGCTTCCTTCTCATCAGTGTTTTAGTTCGGAGGGCTTCATTCTGTGAACTGTGAGAAAGTCTATTTAGATAACTCTGTTACTCTTTGAGATAACAATATTGGATAAGATTAATAACGCTTTATTAAGAGGAGAACTTGGGCTGTGTGCAGAAGCAATTAGCAGTGTTAGCAGAGTGAACTTTGTGAGCTGTTTCATGAACAGGCCTGATGTTCGGTACCTTTCACCTCCAGGAAATCGTCTCTGGTGCTGAGCGAGATCTCAGCGGGTGAGAAGTGAGACACATCCATGCTCACCCTCCACTTGGCGAGCTGCTGGCTTTGCTGATGCAGCGGCCCAGCGACGTGGGGCACCGACAGCAGCGCAGGAACGTAACCCGGCAAGTAGCACGCCACCCAGCTCCTCTGGAGCCAATTGGCACCCAGCCACCGAGCGTCCCCGGGCTCCAGGAGAGGAGGCAGGCCGAGGTCCTGCTTGAAGAGCCGGCTGGACTGCCACCACTTCCTCAGAGGGGAGCAATTGGTGCCCCCGCTGCCCTCCTCAGATGACATCTCTGTTTTAGCCTGGTCGCTCATACCTGAAGAAAAAAACAACACAGCAGACGTCTTTTGATGACAACTTTGGGCTCAAATTCTGGCAACTAAATGTAAGAAATGATGGCGACGAGGTCAGAAGAAGTCTGCCCAGAGCTCAGAGGAACCTCCGTAGGGCTTTATATAGTGCTCTTGTCTGGCTTAGCACTTATTAAGCACTTCATGCCGATCCCATGAGCAGGCCGGGGTAGAGCGTTGGCTGATGGGTGTGGAGGGAAGGCGGTTACCTCTCGCTGGCCTGAAGAAGGCCACACACTAATGAGATTTATTTATAACTTTTGAAGGCGTGATGGCAAATAGTGAGCAGTCGGCCGAAGCTGGTTCGTGCCTCCTCTGTTGCATCCATTGCCTGAAGAGCAACCCTTCCCACGTCCCAGTGAACTCCCATCTCCCACTGGTGACCGAGCTCCCCGACTGGGCTCCCAGGCCTTGTTGCGGGCCACTCTGACTGCCCAGCACGTCCTCGTCCCCAGTGATTCACTCTTCACAGGCGCGGCTGTCAAACATATGCACCATGTGTTAAAATCACCTGAGGGACGACCACGGCTTCATTGAAGTGATTTTCTAGGACTTCATGCTGTGATATCTCTGATGGTGGAGGTTTTATTTGATGCTAAAATTAGTATTTAAAACTGCATTTGCAGTCATTCCTAACTTTAGGTTATCACACTATCTGGGTGCTTTTTCTGTTCCATTTCAGATTACATTGGGTTGCATTAGGCTGGGGAAAGAAAAAGTCAGCTGTGAATACTTACTTATGAATCTGCCAGACTTTTACTTGTATGTTCCCCACATGTCTCCATGGACTGGAGCAGGACACTGACTTATTTTCCTGTCTGTTCTACTCCTGTGCTGCTGCAGCTGCATGAAGGTGATTGTAAGACATTTTTATCGAACGAATTCAATGATACTCCAAAATAGCAAAGAGAATTGAGCAAATACTTCTCTCAAGCAGATGAAATGATCAACATACCAAATATACACAATATTCATAACAACAGGTTTACTCACTGTACCTTTCAGTGATGATTCTGCGCTGCTTTTTGTGGCATTTTGTCACCTTCATCCCTCCTGCTTTCTGTCCACCTCTCTGTTTTTGGTGGTTTGAGCTTTGAACAACCGCTAACTATCATTAAACTGCTCACACGTTGTCACACAAAGTGGTGGTGACAGGAAGATGTTAGTTTGCTTTAGAGCGGTAGGTCTAAAAACTTTTTACACCAAGTCCCACCGCAGAAAATACTTCTCTCTGCAAGTACCAACATTGAATTTACTAGTGCATTAAGTGGGAGTATGGGGCTTCATCTGTTTGCAGTTTCTTACATGAACTGTATGGACTCATACATAGAAACAGAGAGAGAGCGCGCAAGAGAGAGAGAGAGACACACACACACACACACACACACACACACACACACACACACACACACGAGAACATCTCAGCACTGCTTAATGACTATTAAACCAAACGAGCATCAACAAGATCCTTTATTCTGGAGAAGAGAAATTAAAAAAATCACTCAGGTACTAAATTGTCACCTGACTGTTGCACCTTTGCTTCTCCAAGCTGAGTTTTGCACCATCATTCATGTGTTTTTTGTGTATTTGCTGGGTTTGTGAGGTTGCAGCTGCATGTGACATGTCGCTCGTCGTGCACGTGCAGGTTCTCCAGCGAAACAGCAGCAGCTGATTGCTCTAAAGACTTCCTCCGCTCCTCTTCCGCTGCTTGTTAATTAGTGGCTGGGCCTCGCAGTCATTGTCCTTTCTGTTTTCCAACATGTTTCTGCCTTCTCCGCACCGTAAAACTGCCACTTGGTCACAGAGTAGTGTGATTAGTGTGTGACATCTATAGTCAGCAGTCGGTGACTTTCTCAGCACACAGACAGTTCGAGCCAGAGAGACAGTGCCTGAAAAGAGGGATTCATGCACTGATGATGGAAAGATGGGGAGTTGTTATTGATTTTGTAGTGTTAGTGAAACAGGGAGGAGGGACATTCTACAGTACTGTTGACCGTCTATAACGCTCCCTGTTTTCACTGCAGCCAACATCATCACATCGTTTGCAGCTGCTGATTTACAGGGGGTGGCGGGAGGGTGGGCAGCATCCATAAACAGAGCAGAGCCATGCTGAAAGCCTCCAAACACACCTGCAGACACATCTGCAGCCCCCCCACCCCCCACCCAGAGCTGCAAATACCCCCCTCTGCTCCAGCATCGACTCAAAACCCAAGATGAGATGCTGAATATGTGGTAAAAAAAAAACTCAGTGACTGGATTCCAATGTTTTTGCTCCATGACCAGCAAAACAACAGTGAAATCAAGTACTTTGAATGCAAGACTCTAAAAGAATAAAAAAGAAACTTCATGACATATATATTTTTAATTCCTGCTTTCTATGAGCGCATCATTCCTGAATTATTTTGACATCTCGGCTCAGGATTAACTTAACAGATCTGTGAAAGTTTGTTCCTCTCCACAGAAAGAACAAAGAGGCGTTTCTTCAGAAGGAACCTAAACTCCCTCTTTCTCTCTGGCTGTCGTCCTCCTTCTGATTCCCCACTCATCCCATTTCACATGGCAGACAGCTTTTCTCGGTCCCTTTCCTGTTTTCCTCTCTTGAACTGTTAATACCCCTCTCAAGTCACTTTTTTTTGTGTTCTATGTATGTGATGCTTTTCATTTCTTCACAGAGTTTTATCTCTCAGCTCAGTCCAGCTCCGCCCCCACCCCTCCTGGCCTGTCACTTCAGCTACTTTTCATGGACACTGAGCTCTCTTTGTACCCAAGCTCATCAAGTGTATCTCCAAATCAAATGGCCCAGCCGGGTGAGAACACGTTCTGGACTCACAGGCGAATGATAAGGAAATACACCCGGTGACCCAGTTTACTTGACAAATGGCCTCATCGTGATTCGGGGGTATCAGTGGGGCTCTACATGGCCCCGGCAGGCGGAGTCACGTTCCCTAAACTGCAGCTAAGAGGCTGTGGGTGCCCCCCTGAAGCCTGCCCCCCCCCCAAAACACAAAGGAAGTACCACCAGGCCATTCCCCGAATCACTGCAGCAGAGCGCTTGCCTTCCTCGAACGCGAGGCGTCAAACAGCGCGCCGTGAATCAGTGAGGCATTAGCAGGTAACACATCAGTAGGTGGGGGCTGAAGTGTCAAATGGCTGCTCTGCTCCTGTGGACGCTGCGTTCATCATAGCTATTTGTGAGGACGGTTCAGTCCGTCGGGCAGGCAGAAACAGAAACTAGCCTGTGTCAGTAGCGACACATCAGAGCACAGCAGCTTATCTATGGAAATAAAACCTATTTTTGGAAAGCTCACACAAGTTGCTGCGGCCTGCCGGGGCTGAGGAACAACACCGAGCAACAACGCCGAACGTGGATCCCACATAGGACGTCAACGTTACTCAAAGAAAATTCATTCACCAAATTGGCTCGAACGCGCACTCTCCCAGTCTATCGTCTCCATGACGACACTGAGCCGGAGCAGGCCTGCAGACGCCATATGTCAGCCAGGAGCCACAACATGGCGATCGCGTCCTCCGCAGTCTCCTGTTCTGTGCTATTGCCTTCACAACACCTCTGATTCAGCCCTCTGAGGGGCCACTGACACAAAGGCCATGCTAGCAACGCTGTTCAGCAAGTGTGTGTGTGTGTGTGTGTGTGTGTGTGTGTGTGTGTGTGTGTGTGTGTGTGTGTGTGTGTGTGTGTGTG
>JAUESF010000012.1:16862709-16872854 GCA_032274765.1 Malacoctenus tetranemus | reverse complement strand
GTGTGTGTGTGTGTGTGTGTGTGTGTGTGTGTGTGTGTGTGTGTGTGTGTGTGTGTGTGTGTGTGTGTGTGTAACCCCCTAACCCCTCCACGGGGTGTAGAGACACCATCCTCTGGGGGCAGCTGAGGGTCCTTCCAGGCAGCTGACATTTCTGACAGCCTGTGATAGAGCCCAGAGTACTGAATTATTCATACAGGTGTTGTGGGTAAAGGTTGCCATTTTCACAGAGAGGCTGGCCTCACCGCCCCCCACCCCCCACCCCCACCCCCTCCCCCAGCTGAACAGCGGCTGCTTATTCTTGCAAGTGAAAACAGCAGTAATGACTTGGAAGGGGGGATGGGGGGAGGAGGCTGTGATGGCTTTTAAGGCCTCTGTCAGCTCACATGCTAAAATCTCAGAATGCCACTGACTTCCTGAATGTAGAACCTCCTTAGTAGTGTCTTTGTGAGCAGTATTTCTGTGGACAGTGTCTCTGTCAGCAGTGTCTCTGTGGACAGTAGTAGCTCCATCCACCTTTTCTTGAGTGCGTTTTCACAAAATGCGCATAAATACTTGAATGGAAACACCAGAAATTTGAATAAAGGCAGTTAATTCGCATTAAAGTTTATTTGCTTGGAGTAGGTGGGATTTGTCAGCGTATTGACTTAAGGAAATGTGAGTTTGTGTGATGGAAACAGGGTACTCGAATAAAACAATCAAACCTGTATGTGACGTCGGGCTACGTGACATCAGGCGATGTCGGGGAATGTGATGCAGAACCGAGCAGAACTCTTCATTCTCAAAGTACTGGACTATTGGAAGTTCCTAGAATATCTGAAAGTAGAATGGGAGGCAGAGCTTTCAGCTATCAGGCTCCTCTGCTGCGGAACAAACTTCCACTTGCAGTTCAAGAAGCGAGCACAGTCTCTTTTAAGGACAGTCTGAAAACTGTTTTATTTCACAAAGCTTAGAATTAACCTGGTACACTCTTTCATGTTGCTGCTGCTTGTCACCAACGGATCCACGTGTCTCCCCTGTTGTCTGTCCTCTGTCCTTTTTGTATCTCCCTTTCTCTAGGTTCTCTGCCGCAATCAGGAATCTGATGTGCAGTCGTTCCTGCCTTCAGCAAGACTGCAGCATCTGAATGAACTGCTCTAACCAACTTCCATGTTTGGTTAAACTACTTGCTGCTTTTCTATTCTCTTTCTATTCACCAGCCCCAACCGGCGAAGGCAGCAAGCCACCAACTCTGAGTGTGGTCCTGCTGGAGGTTTCTTCCTGTTACAGAAGAGATGTTCCTCTCCACTGTACTTGCTCATGTGGATTTGTTGGGTTTCTTCATTATTGATGTATGGCGCCATGAGACAACTCTGTTGTATATGACGCTTTAGAAATAAAATTGAACTGAACTGAACTGAACTGAACAAGCAGACAAAGATGAGCTCCTCAATCAATTCGCAAGTTCTTGTGTGCTCGAAAAACATGTTCCGGGTTGGTGGTGCAGGAACAGGAACAAAGTTCCACATTTAAACCTGAAAATGCATGTTTTTATGGAAGAGTTCACAGAAAAATGCTTGGTCTTTTATTGAGGGTCAAATTGGAGAGATTAGGATAAATGCCCCAAAAAAATGTCTGCATGAAGATTCATATGAAGGGGTAACCCATTCCTATTTTCTTTATGCATTTCCAGTGGCCTAAATATCTGGACCAAGACTCTGCTTCTTCCAGGTTATCTGTAAATCAACTGTGTCTATTTTTGCACATTTGAAAAATAAAAATGTAATGGAAAAAATGTCCCACATGCCGGTGCGCTAGAAACACACAATGACCAATTTCTGTTACAACAAACATGCCAAAAAAACCATACAAAGAACACACTATGAGAGCCAATTTGGTTTGAGTTCGTTTGGCTGTTTGTTGCCCAATGGGGTTTAAACAAAACAGCGAGCGAGTGTTCGGCCCCCACCCTTGCCAGCCCTCCTCCGTCATCTATGACTGCACCAGCTTGTGTCGTCGTGCTCTGCCATTTGTCACCGGCAACGCTGACATGAAACATCCCACGCCGTCTTTTCGAACGCGACTGCCTGTTCCTTGTCACATTGCGGCTGCTGAACGTCCATTTTTCTGCTCAACGTATCATTGGGATTTCATTGTGAAATATGCTCCAGCTGGTTTGTGGTCAGGTGCCCGACGGTGCCGTGTGCCTCCGCACATTTCACCCCTGCCAGTCTCTTAATCCACGACGGGAATGTTTTGGTGGTGCAAGAGTCGGCTGAGCTGAAGGTTTCGGAATGAGCCAGAATATGTTAGTTTGGTCTAATCGCTGTCAAGATCCCTCGACGACCTCGACTCTTATCTCCTGTGTTGCTTGGCAACAAGCTGCAACCCATGAGCTTCTAGGACCCGGTTGTTTAAAAAAAAACAACAACTTTTCACACAGGAAGAAAAACTTGTCAATCGGTTGCTCAGTCAGGAGGTGCTTTGGCTCGCCGACGTCTTTTTCATTGTGTGTTTACATTCCGATGAAACATGGCTTAGTGTCGGCGGCAGCTTTTCTTCTCTGGTCAAGGCAGCTCTGTTGTGGAACTGCAACCTCCGTGTGCCACGATAAAGCTTTCATGTCCGACTCGAGCATCATGACCGGTGGGGTGTTACATCTGTGCAAACAGCAAGACACCCACTTGTCTGCCAGTCAGAAGATGTTCACCAATTAAAAGATGATGGGGAAAAAAGCAGGAAGAACGAAAGTGAAGGAGTTGCTTTGGCCCAAACAGCTAACGAAATGAATCGAGTCCTGTGCCAAGGTCACTGAGCCGCCTCACACACACTGTTGGCAGCCAGCAGACACTCCAGGGAGAAACTTCTCCCTTTTTTTCCAGCACATTTGAAGCTATGAGTCATTAGCGATGCTGATAGAAACACACTTTAATTAAGACTGCTGCATTTTTTTTGGACTTAGATGTCACATCTGAAGATTAATAAGTAATATGAGGGGTGTGGTGGTATGCAAATAGAACAGACACGCTCTGAGCTAAACTGGTGCAGCAAAATTAGCATGCTGGAGCAGGAGAGCTGTGTGCACCCCCCCACTCCCACCAACCCCCCCCCCTCTGCCCAAGTGCTTGGCTCCGCTTGTGGACAAAATATTACCAGCCAGCTGCTCACTAGATAACAAATCAGAAGTGGAGCGGCAGCGAGTGGGAACATACGCAGGTGTTTGCGCTGTCCTTTGGCCTGCCGTCACCTTTTTGACAAAAGTTAATTTGCCTGCAAAGGAAAAAGGTCACGAGAATGTTGTAAGTTCACCGTGGTGCTGAACCTTTTCTTCTGGCTGTCTGATCAAGTGTGTCAGAACTGCAATGGCCAGCTCTGCACAGCTAGAGGGCGCCACATTATGCTGCACTAGCTTAATGAACCATCTCCTCCTGTGGTCTTTACCAGCTGAGCTGATAAAAGGCACACATACAACTTCTTTTCCCACTCCCTGCAAGCGTTTGATCGTTCATTGGTGGAGCCTTTTGAAAGATTGCATCACATTTTGTTAGATCAAATGTTTTAATGGAATTTACAAAACAGAGGTTGAATTATAGCTATTAAACTAAACGAAGGACGTGTCTGATAGTCAACATGAGAAAAAAAGCTTAATACAGTCATGGAAGCTTTTAGTTGTGAACTTTGTCGGCAAAAAAACGACAAAATCCCAAAATGAAACCCCAATTAAAGGCATACTTACCTTTGTTGCATTTTAATACTTGTTTTATTGAAATTTCAAAATTTTCTGAACAGACGTGGGAATACAATCTAAGAGGAATGCACCAAGTGCTGGAAAACAAAAATGTACTCTTTATTATATTTTTGTGTTTTTCTGATAAAAATCTGACCAATCATGCGATTCGGCCTGAATAGAATGATTGTTTGAGATTTGTGTCAATCATCCGTCACCCTGTCAGCTCCTCTCCGCCCTCCCCCTCCTCCCCTCCAGACACGTAGCGCTGTCTCCACTCCAGCCTCACAGAGCGGTCGAAACAGGTTTCATAGGTTTGAGGAAATAAACAAAACAACAAAACCTAAAATAAGCTCCCAAGGCCAGCTGCCAGGACCAAAGAGGACTATTGAACACAAAGCCGCAGTAAAGCGACAACTTGATGCGACAAGGAGCAATACTCGTGTCAATATCGGCTCTGCTTTCGAGCAATGGCGGAGAGTGATGCAGCTTCATCCTGGCCTGAGAAGACATGAGATGATGGTGGAGTAAAGACAAAGCATGTATATTTATCATTTTAATCCCTGAGAACTGAAATGATTCAACGATGATGATTCTCTTTTATCGGGTGCGTTCCGAACAGAGTCCCTGCAGAAGTTTTCACACAGCTGATATCGGCTACATCCATCAAATATGTAAGAACCCGTCTTCATACACAGGAGAAAGGAAGCTTTCACAAGCAGGGATGACTATCGATGTTTCACGGCTGGCTGGGCTGACCCAAAAATACAGCATCTCTGGGAAATGTTTTAGCTGTAAGTCGTGTTCTGGTGATCAACTTTATGTAAACAGTGGCTAACAGAGCGGGTAGCACGAGTGGCTAACAGAGCGGGTAACAGGAGCGGCTAACACAAGAGGCTACATCTTCTGCTAAGCACATGCATTTGTTACAGTGTGAGTGCATTCACACTCGCCTGATCACTAAAAGCATCTCTGATGATGTTCTTTGCAAATCCATAGAAAGAAATATCTGGTGTGGTGTTACCTGTGTAACAAGGGGAGGACTACACTACCCAGCATGCATCAGTAATAGGAAGCAGTTGGTGGAGGCCTGAACAGTTCGTGTAATGTAGCCATGGGGTAACGCTGTACTGTCTGAATATGCTGCGAGTTCAGAGTAAATAATCTGCAGTTTACATGACACGCCTCGTCTACTTATCTGAAGCCTCCGTAAAGACAACACATGTGGGTCTCCTGTCTTGTTGTCACTCCCAGCTAAACAGCTGATGGATGGGATCTCTGACGGCTTGAATAGAGTCGCTACAGCATCACAAAGCATCAGTGCTCTGCTGCTGTTGGTCGTCACCGCGTCCCCAAGTCAACTGTGGCTGCGTTTATTTGATATGAAAGTACCAATGGAACATTGCGCCCCAGCATCTATTATGTATGTGGATAGTTAGTTTTTATCTGAAAGCCAAAGGGGTCCGGCGTAGGTGTGTGTGTAGAACTTAGAACGGAGGCGGGACTTATTGTTTATGTCTGTTTCACTTCCTCAGCTGAGATGAAACTGACAATTATTTCAGCTGGGTTCACTGGCTGAAGGTTTTGGGGTCCATGGTTCCAGTCAGATCACATGTGTTTCTTTTTAACCTGTCCCAGGTGTTCTGCATCACTGCCCTCCATCTCAATCAAAGAGCTACTGAGAGCGCCTTAATCATCCCCCCCCCCCCATCCCCCCACAAAGTCACCTTATAGGTTTAAACTGGAGGGTCTTTTAATTCGTACCTCCACTTTAGTGCAGAGGTAATTGCGTGTGTAGAGAACAAGCAAACAATATGTGAGGAAAAGGTTCTGGTTAGAAGCTAAAGCGCCATCGCTAATACATGTGTCTGGACATTTCTGTCATCATTGATGTCCTTTGTGCTGCAAGCTGCTTTGGTCTGTGCTGCCTCTGATGGTACACGGTGGAGTGTGTGTGTGTGTGTGTGTGTGTGTGTGTGTGTGTGTGTGTGTGTGTGTGCTCACATTTGAGGAGTTCTGCACATATATGTTTGATTTCATGGTATTTTTGACAGCTTGACATTTGTGGGAATCACAAATCCTACTTGTATTCGTAAGCATACATCACTGTCAAAACACGTAGCAACTTGTTTCTAACTTCTCTCTGCATCTACAGTTATACAGATCACAGCCCCCCCCCTTTGAGGGGAAGGGAAGGAGGAGGAGAGGAGGAGGAGGAGGAGGAGGAAATGGGAGCTGGATAAAGCACCGCGACCTTTCTGCCTCTTGTCTGACTCACACTGATCTGAAGTGTAAGACAACAGCTTACACGAGCCCCCCCACCCCCCCACCAACTGTTGGTTCACCAGCTCTTAGAGGTCAATGTTCTTCTTTACTCTGAAGTGCAACTCTACAGAAGATCTTTACTATCCACCTTAAACAAGTTCAATGTTGCACTGCTCAAATTAAAGAGGGTTGCCACAGATTAAATAAATGAGAATAGGAAGAAACAAAACAAAGTAAGATTTAAGTGGAGGTCCACTCATAATGGACTGTTAAAGGCCAGTATCGCCCCCATCAAGTGAAAATCACAACCCTGCAAGCATCAGTGTCGTGAACAGTCCTTGACTTTTTTAGGCTGTGTAGTATTTTAGATTCATAAGATCATAAGATTCATTTTATTCTCCTCAAGCTGTTGATTCCAGCTCATCTGACACATCTGCAAGACGTGCTGACCGAAAGAAGTGTTCAACACTGGCACTTAGCACCTCTGCTGAGGAGCTTCTGTGTTTCTGGATTTTTTCCTGTGAAGATGCTGAGTTTCTGAACAAACTCAGTGCCAGGAGAAGACCCCCCCCCCTGCACGAACATGTTTTCTTTGACAAATGCATTGTTTACGGTGCAGGTCTCGCAGTTCAGTTGATTGAGGTCTTTGAAAGCACCATTAAGGAGAGTGAGCTGAAGGCCTGTCAAGGCCTCGTGTTCATTCTTCCTGCATTGGTTCATTCTCCAAAAGTACAGGGACGTTGTCTGTGGATGAGTCTTAACTGACTGCCTCTTTAACTTTGTTGTTGTGTGTCCACAATAGTAACAAGAAAGCAGCTTCATGTTCACTGTGCAACCTTCAGATGTACAGCGCCCATACAATGTGCTGCTGGGACTCACCATGGAGACTGTGGTGGAGGCGTGTGGGCTGTCGTCATGTAGACACAGCTGTATGTTGGAGCTTTTTTGCAACGTGAAGTCTCTGACTTTCAGCAGAAATAGCTAGTGGTCACAACATGAACAAGAGCAGCCTGATATCCACGAGGTGGTTTAGTCCCACATGTCAGTCGCTCAGGGATGTTTCAGCAGAACAAACCTTTGAGAATCGACGCAGTCTGTCTCGGAGAACCAGCTGCGCGTTCCTCTGTGCTCTTTCAGGCAGCTCTCGTGTGTCGGATTTGTGTCAGACCGCTGTGTTACGACACCTCAGCAAACATCAAACAAGAAAACAAACAGGCAGATTGTTGAATATTTAATGCAAAGCACCTGACACACAGAGACGCTTCTGAAGCTTTCACTCTGTTTTCTTTCATTTACAGTGGGTTTTTCTGAAGCTCTCTGAACCAGAACTCACCTGCGGTAGAGGAAAAAACATGCCGGACAAAGTTTTTCTCAGACACATCTACCCTTGTTAGAAACTATGATGCTGGCTGACAGTGAACACAAACACAAGCGCCAGCTCAAAGGAACGTTTAGCCGTTTGTGCTTTGCCGACACTTTCATCTGGTTGGCAGCATTTTACTGGGAAATGTGCCCACAGTCATGATTTTGGATGATTGGAGGATGGTGCTCAAGAAGCTCCCTGAAAGGCATCACAAACAGACTCACCTTCACTGGCTCCTCTAGGTGTGGAGGAGCAGCAGCTCTACTTTGAGCTCCTCCTGCAAAAAGCACATATGACTTTTCTTTTTTAATAGTGACTGTATTCTAAGTATAATGAACATGCAGCACACTGCAGTAACATGCAACATCTGCTCTTCATCCGGTGTTTATAATCCAGCACTATGAATCAGCACACATTCTTCTCACTCTGCAACATTGCTAAAAGCAGAATGCAGCCTGGCTCTCCAGAAAGTGTCGCTGTGGAGAAAGACAAAGGACCAAACTGGTTTGAGGGCCATTACCTGGCACGCGACGGATCCGAATCTGGCAGAATATCCGGCTGGCAAACGAATGGCCTCGTCGATAACGGAGCGAGCCCCGACTGGACACCCCCCCCCCCCGAGGGCCGGCAACATTTGTGCCCATGTGGGAAGGAGATGGCAAAGATAAAGGCAGGATTCATTTTGTGTTTGGTGTGTTCGGAGAGAGATCATGGGAATGGATGAGGCCATAAAGCCGCAAGCATAAAAATGTCAAGAGTAACAGACGGCACCGCTTGACTGCGGGTGACAGAGCAACAAAGCTTTTGGAGAGAGGGCGCGTTCTGCATTTGTTTCCACCAAAAAACAGCAGCTCTGGTGTTTCTGATGCGTCTCCTTTTCATCACTTTTCTTCTCCACAAAACCTGGATTTGTTTGTCCCCCAAGAAACTATGGTGGATCATCTCTACACAAAAGAGAAAAGGTCCCAGAGAAGAAGGCTCATAATGAACACCTGTTCCTCCCAAACCTGCAGGCGTACGGGCAGGAGTGGCTCTCGTCTCGACGCTAATCTCAGTCTGTTTAAAACATTGATTGCCTTGTGTTCACAACCCAATCGGAGAAGCAGGTCTGCCACCAGCCGCCGCACTGAAACCACTGCTCACCAACACCGAGGACCTAAATGGGTCCTGCCAAGAGACATCAGACAGCAGATGGACAATCAGCTGATTAAAGGACGGACAAAGTCCCAGCAAAAGCGCTGAGGCCTCATTTACAGCAGCAACGTGAAGAACGTGTCACGTCAGGCTCGTTGAAACAGTATTTCACGCTCGGCCTCCGTGTGTGTTTTCTATTTTGTCTTCGTTGGGTATTTGCAATGGCGTTGTCCAGCTCACCTCAGCCTGGCACTCAGCTCCTTAAAGAGGGGGATGAAAGGAAGGACCAGGACAGGACGGCAGATTGAAGTTTAAAAGCTTCAAATGCATGTTCAGCTCCATTTTTTTTCAAAAATGGATTTCCTTGTTTTGTAAATTATTCACTTTAATCAATCTGTAGTGTTGCAGACTGAGATCTTGAACGTAATTTGAACGTTTTATCTTTGCAATCATGTGAATTGGAAAAATCATCGACTTTTTTTTGGAAGCTCATCAGCTTGTCGATGCTGGAACACTGCATCAGAACAGAACATGAAACATCTTTTCATGTCTGGGATGGTGTCACGGTCTCCACCTGTCACGTGTTTTCACTGTCTGGTCTGGTGTCATAGTAGAACCTGTAGTCTGTCACTCCCAGTTAGATCACACACCTGGTTTTAACATTCCTATGCATTCCTCGTGTTCCCTCAGTTCCCTGTCCTCCTGTCTCCACCCCTCACTGATTAGTGTAGATCAGCTGCACCTGGTGGGGCGGATACTTAAGGGTGTGTTAGTGGGTGTCTCGTTGCCAGTTTGTCTGTGTGTCCATGCCAGCATTCCAGCGTTCCCTGTCTCCCCGTGTGCCCCCCTGTTGCCGACCGCCTGTACGACCTCCTCTCCTGCCTGAGCCTCTGACAGACCCCGTTGCCGTTTACGACCTGGACTCTGCACGACCCCGAGCTTGGATCTTCCCTCCCTGGACTGACTCCCTGGTATTGACCACGGCCTGTCCCTCGGATCTCCTCACCTGTACTCTGCTGTTCACGTCTGCTGGCTCCAACCCCCCCGTCTGTCTGTCTACTGACCACATCTCTGCCTGTCCTCCGTCACCCACGTCTGCGGTCCTCGACCCTTGCTCCTGTCCTGACGTCTCGAGTCCTCGTGACAGATAGTTTTTGATGTACAAGTGAGAAATGCTTTCCTGGGTCATTTAAAAAAACAAATCTAGTTGTGGTCAGTGTTGTTTGTTCCCTTGACCAAGTCCGACTTTCACACACATCCTTGTTTCTGTGAGCGTCCTGGTGGACTTGAGGGCAGTGGCGTAGCCGTCGTTTTAAGCTCTTGCTGGCTGAAAGGGCTGAAGGCGCCGACTGCAGCCTCCTCAGACCATCACTAAGTGATTCTCAGGTCAAAGTTGCAGCACACCTGCAGGTTACAGATGTTACATTTTCTAACTTCCTCATTCTTTTTACTCCATTTTAAGTCCTGCACTGGTGCACTGTGAACGGACTGTAGAAAACATCACATGGCACCTGTCCACTCGTTCTCCTTGGCTCTCCATGACATTTTAGTGCCTGCAACCAGGCACCTTTTTTTTGCTCCCTATGCTGGCGAGACTCTTAGTGCGCCTGGTCGAACTGGAAATGCAACGGCATGCTGGAGGACCACCCAGAGACTGAGGTCACTGAGGTCACGGCTGAC
>JAUESF010000012.1:16792894-16820828 GCA_032274765.1 Malacoctenus tetranemus | reverse complement strand
CCAAGTCAGCATTTTGTCTCAGGCAAGGTCTTCTTCTCTGAGAGCAGCTGAGCGATGTGCAAAAAAGGCTTCTGATGCCTGAGCTCACTGACATACTGGTTTCCTCCCGGTGAGTGAAGACTGAAAGTGACAGGGAAAGCTGGTTCATTCCGCTCTACAGAGACAAAGTGCAGAATCAGCTTCGTCGTCAGCCTTTATGTTGAGTTTCTGCCTGCTCCTGCATCTGAGCGATGGACCTTTCTAAGGTGAAGGGAGGTCTTCTCCTGTTCCCCCGTCCAACATTTGCCTCCAGCTTGGCAACGACCTCCTATTGTTTAGGGAGGCTGGTCTCAGCCTCCAGCATCCCCTTCCTCTCATTTAGCACATTGTGTATTATTGCAACAAACATACTAACTGGATGCGGGTGTGCAATTTTAGATGCAACCCTCAGCGCTCACTGTTCATAAATTAGTGCATTTTTTCGCGTGTGCATCGAGTTTGCACATGTTTTCCACAGGCAGCTGTTCAGTAGATCCAGTCCAGAGTCTCCTCAGGGCTCCTCCTCTGCCTCCTTTTCCCAGTTTCCAGTCTTGTTTCACGATCCACTTTCCCTCCACTTTGCCACGGGCGCTGCTCGCGCTTCAGTCTTTGATCATTGAGGAGGACATCGGACACTTTTTGCCTTTCAGTTTTTCACTGAGTTTTCTGTCTCTCTTGTATTTGAACAGCAGCATAAAAAAGGATCGCTGGCCTGTTCTGAGAGCAGTCAGAACACTTTCAGCTCTCAGCTTAGTTCTCTGCGTTCCTTTCTGCGTGTGTACATTTGTCTGGGAGAGAGTGCAGATTCCATCCATCCATCCATCCAGTGCTTTGAGAACATGTTCGCGCCTGTGCGAGTGTATCAACATCATAGATCCCTCCATCATCCGTGTGTCTCAGAGCAGATTATGAGTGTTGAAGCTGACTGAAATGGCTGAATTCTCCAAAGCCCCGAACCCTTGGGAACATACCTGTTCTTGCAGGCCTCAAACGTACAGGTGCCTCATTTCAAAAGGCTACAACCCTCCCTTCTCTTTCCTCCTTGCCCCCCCCCCTTTTTTTTTTGCTCCCTCTTCTTTATGGATGCAACTTTACCCCACAACTCCACAACTCAACTGGGGGTTGGAGGGTGGGGGGAGGACTGGGGGGGGGGTGCTTTTGAAATGCCTTCTGTGGTGGAGTGTGTGACTTCAAAGCTAACACATTCCCCCTGGTGGGCTGTCCGACCATGAGAGAGATCAGCTTCTCAACAGAGAGGACTTCAAAGTCTAATGCGGTTGGTTTTGAGTGGATTGAAAACTCGAGAACGCCTTTCGAAACCGAGGTGTGTGATACTGTCATGTGTGTAATGGGAAGTCAGTGCTGCACTTCTGGTTGTCCGGCCACACAACTGTCACTGTGTCAGCTGGTTCTGCTCTCAGCGTTTTGGCCATAAACAAACACACTCTGAGTATCTGTGTGACCGATGTTCAACATGTTTAATTGTCAAAACCAGTGGTTCCCAACCTTGACCCTGGGGCCCCCTAAGAGGGTCATGGGGGAGGTCCCAGAGGCTTTGCCTGCTCTAGAGCAGAAACAGAAAACTGAGCAGCGCTTTTAATTTGAAGGTGAAAGACGACTAGTTCTCTTTTTCAAAAGGAGCCCTCGGCAAGATAGCAATGACACCACATGACATTGAGACACAACCATCACTTTCACGCCTTGGTGGTAACAGTCACTTGGTAATCCAAAATGATGAAAAATGTCAATTCTGTGTCACTGACTGGTAACGAGGCAGTTAGTGTTCAGAGGACCCTGTTCACATCCCCTGCTTGTTGTTTCTCCGTACTATGTAGACATATGCTCTTGACCAGGAACCCACCCACTGGGGTGCTTTCATGTGAGTGCTTTGTGACATCTGGTAGCATAAGTTTGTAGCAACAGCTTGTGGTGTTTACTCATGTTAGCAAGCCGTATTAGCTTGAGCTATAATGCAGCAATGTGTGGTGTGGCAGAGGTTTGCTCTCTACTGAGTGTCCTCTAGTTGTATATATTCTTCTCATGAGCACGAACAACCTCATCCTTTTAATCGGTCACAGCTATGGAGAAATCTGAATCCAAACACTGAAAAATGAAATGAATAGTCACTAACATTGATTATTACAGAAAGTGATTTTCATTCTGGGATGAAATTTAAGTTTGAAACAGCTGATTCAGGCTCCATGCAGAGGGTCCAGTCATTTCTACGGAAGCATCTCACCATTCAAAATGCCCCAGATCGATATTCTGGAAACCTTTGTGTGGGGAAAAAACCCCAACGAATATCAAAAGTTAACAAACAAGGCATCAAAAGAAAGCTTTGCCTCCCATACAGTTCCATCCAGTTGTTCCAGTCTCAGAAATATTCACTGTAGCACATTCAGACCGAGGCTTTCTGCTCTGTGCTTTGTTACCTGCGCCGACACCACTACTGGCTCAGAAAAGCCCCGCTGCATGCATTACATAGAAACTCCTTCGCTGCACTGTTATGGCCTCAAATTTACTTGGAACATGAATCACTGTGAATTAGGATTTTAAAGTGAGCTCTAATTTAGTACACACTATGTGCAGTTGCACTGTTGAGCAATACATTTGGGTTCGATTTTAGGACAGTAACTGTCGAAAAAGTGTTAGTATGTATAAAGTGCACTTCCAAAATTTCACAGCTTTGTTAAGTTACAAAACTCAACTCTTAAATGTCAATGTTTCATATTTTGCCATGAGAAAAAAAAATCCACAGTACTTCGACTTCCTTCACCCTACATTTACTGAGGTTTGAAATGAAATGTGTGTTTCTTTGCCGCAGGGTAAATCTTGTGGGCTACTTGAAGATTCAGGGACTTGGGAAAAACAAACAGTGGAGCTGGAAAAAGTTCTTCACAGCAGCAGGAATATATTATTTCACGGTGGTAATGATGAATGGATTTTACTCAAATAGAAAGCGTTTACATCTTCGGTCGTCCTCCTCACGTTCGCCCACGATCTGAGCCTGTCAGGCAGAGCAGCAGGTGAGCTGATCATAGGCAGAGCTCTGAAGCAAACCACCAAGCTTGAGGGATTAAGCATGTTTTTTTTTCTGTTTCCTATTTAAAATCAGTCTTGTAGAGTTAACGCCATTAGAGATGAACTCCATCTTCATCTGCTCAACGTTGCTCATTCCGGCTCATGTCAGGCCTCTCGGTCGCTCTCTTTGATTTCTGTTTATGTTTACTTGCAGACCATGATTTGATGTTCTGCTGCTGTTTACCAGCTTGTCATACGCGGTCAGGACCCTTCTGACAGCAATGAGTGGGAAACAAACAGTAGAGCTTGAGACAAAAGAAAGCTGAGGCCTGCTGCATTGCCCTGTGCAGCCTGGTGGCACTGAGGGTGAGTGAGCGAGTGAGCATGCATGCATCCATCCATCCATGCAGTGATTTATAGAGAAACTATCAACGACAGCAGCTATAACTTCACATGGCACATGAACGCGTCTAGGACTGGGAGCGCACCCTAAAAGTGATGCATGTGCTCTCACCACTACCACCTTCATCATCCATCCCACAGTGCTCGGATTCCCCCCAACTGTTCCCTCAACTTCTGATCCATAGCAGAACTTGTTCATGAGAGTTTCCCCACTGCAGTTTCAGCGGTGACATCATCGCAAACATGCAACACAGTTGGAGCCGGCTGAAGTCAATAGTCATCTCCGTACTGTGTCATCATGGGGAAAGCATCTCCCATAATCTGGGGGGGCAGCAGGGCCCCCTAATTGCTTTATGTAATAATATGCTGCAGTGATGTGCTCTTCTGGGAGCCATGAATGTAAATGTTTCCCCCTCCTCATCATCTCCTTTCTTCGTTAAAGCATAACGTCAGCAGCGTGCCAACAAAGGGACGATTCAGCCCAGGCAGGGAGCCCGGCTGGCTGTGCGCGGGGCTGTACTGAAGGACACGTTCACATGTGTTCCTTTGGGTATCATTAGAAACCCGTGATCATGTGTTTATCTCGCATTCACTTATTTATGCAGCCAATTAAGGGCACATTTGTATTCATATAAGTGTGCTGGGGAGAGACGTGAGGGTGGAAAGGAGCGATGACCGGTCCCGTATTGATCTGCAGCTGAAATACAGACAAGTTTCACCAAAAGGAGGCGCAATAGAAAGAGAACCGTGGTAAATAGGATTTAATAAATGCAACAATTAGGAATAACTGCTTTAAAAACTTCAGCTCCATGTTGGCTAAAATTGTGTTGAAATGTCTCTATATTGTAACATATTACACCAATGTCAATGCCACACGGTCAGTTCTCAGTCCGGCTGTGAGAGTTTTACATGTTTTCTGTTGGAGAAGACAACGTCATGTTACTCTCCAATCACAGCTGTGCAGGAATAGTCGGGGTGGTAAAAATGACTCGTGACATTAGCGCCATAGCGTAGCTTGTCCTGGTTGGTCAGCAAAACATCCAAGCAGGGGGAAGATTTCTGCGCTCCAAACATTTTCACTTCCTACATTTAAAATCTAAGCGATTTTGTTCTCGTGAGAAAAATAGTCAGGGAAAAAAAAAAACCTTGACAAGTTTGCATGTTCTCCCTGTGCATGCGTGGGTGGAAAACAAGAGTTAAACTAATAAACGAGTGAAAGAGCAACGGGTGTCATCTCCAAATTATCCAATAAATCTAATCTGAGCTGGAAGAGGAGCCGTGAAGTCCCTGACCACCTTAAACTGAGTGGCCTAGTCGTACGCGGTTGGTAAAGCAGCGAGCTCAGTCAGCCATCTTCCTCTCCAGCAGCTCTCATCCTCCACGTTCTCTCAGGGCCCAAACAAGCGGACAGCTGATTCTCCTCAGGGTGGCCTGAGTTTCAATACTGCAGACTGGTGCAAGGAGAGACGCCACATCTGCTGTCCAGTCAGAACTGGACAGCTTGGCACAGACAAAAGGAAACAAGTGGAGCAAATCCACAATACACATGAACGAGGCTCAGCAGTCACTAAACAATCACTTTATTCCTGTATTCCTGTCCAGATAACAAGAAACCTGAAAGATCTCCAGCTGCATTTGAGATGTCAAAAAGTGCTTCAGAGGGTTGTTCAGCATGGGGGTGAGAAGAAAATGAAGGTACATCATTGTTTGGGTGGACTATCCCTTTAAACTCAAAAGATGGTTTTCGTGAAGTTGAACTGTTGCCATTTCCAACCAGCAGAGGGCAGACTTGCAGCATAGAAACACCGGTCCCACAGCGAGTAATTGGATCACTGTAACTACTTGTCCTAATGCAGCCAGTGGTCTTTCGGTAAGCCAATCATGTAAATCCAATTTAATTTCATCATTAAGCCTGCAAGCATTGTGCCATTAAAGTTCAATCAGTGGCATTCAAGCCGAGCTCCAGCGTGAATGTGGGTGTGTGTGTGGGGGGGGGGGGGGGGCACGAACACAGGAGTGTTCACAAGGCCACCCTGGGACATGTGGAGCTGATCAGCATCCACAAACCTGAGCGACGTCTGGTGTGATCTGTAAATCATTGTCACACCGGAGGCCCTGAAGAAGCTCTGAAGTCCCAGCCCCGGAGTCGTTCCCTGGCTCACTTCTCTCTCTTTCTCCTTTCGCAGCCCAAACACATGTTGACCATCAACCGCTCTCTTCCAGAGGCGGCTGCATTCTTGACCTAAAAAGTCCTCACAGTTGGTTTTCATAATCACACTGCTGCACAGCTGACAGCAAGATGAAGCCTTGTTTTCAATGCTTTCGGGACCTTGATCACTGTGCAGATTTCTTGGCTAAAAAGGGGCCAGCAGGGTAGAATAGGAGACTGGTGGAACGAGTCAAGCTCATGCACCAGTTTGCTGTAATTTACTGGGGGGGGGGGGGGGGCCCAACTCTGTTCAACACAAGACACTTCATTGTTCTATTCTTTTGTGGAGCAAAAACACTACAATGCACACGCAGTTCATCTTTGCCTGCCTGGCACGGCGAGGTCCTTTCATGTATTGTTTCACTGCACAAAGATTCAAATCATGTTTTCTTTGCAGGCATGAAAAGATGCTCGTCTGTTCAGAGTCTCATAGTGCGACAGTAATGAAGTCTCACACGTGGAGAAAGAAAAGACAACAGGCAGGAGACATTGTGCAGGACCTGGTCAGCGTGTAACACTCACAATACACTCTTTATTCACAACAGAAGAGAAGCAGCCCAGCAATCCCTCCGCTGCCAATGACAGCAGCAGATCGTTCCGAATCGAGCCGTGGGACACGCCCGGCAAGTTATGAGGAGCAAATAAGAAAACAGATCCTCATCAGTAAACGACCAATCAGAAACAGTCTCACTGCGACGTTTCCATTCAGCTGCTCAGTCGACTGTGCGTACGGAAATGATGTCAAATTACATTGAAGAGTTGAGATGTTTGTAAAGTGTCTGGAGTGAACCATTATGAACCAACCAAGCCTATTCTGATGACAACAGCTGCTTTAAAGGTGAACACCAAACAGTGATGAACCCTTCCTTGCACCTGAAGCACATAATCCTCTCATATGAACATAGAAACATTCGGGATTACAATCGTGATACAAATATATACAAATATGTGATACAAAAGTGGACTCGCAGCACGAGACGAGCTTGTGCTGGTTGTTTTCTACCTTTACCTGAAGTCCCTGCAACACGACATGCAGACATTTCTTAACTGAGGCCAAAATCAACTGGTTGGATCATAGCTTTATAACACGCACGCACGCACGCACGCACGCACGCACGCACGCGCACACGTATAGATAGATAGATAGATAGATAGATAGATAGATAGATAGATAGATGTCAAACCTTGGTTGCTTCAATATGGTGATACCAATTTGTGCCACAAGATGGTGTAATGAGTTTCTATCGTGATTAGTCATTAGGCCATCAGAAGAATATAGACAAACATTCATTTTTAAGTGTGTGGATCTTTCAGCTATTGTTAATTGCTCCTTACCAACTTATTCAGAGGCACAGGCATGGACCCTGGATGCTGCAGTGGCTTCTCAGGGTCAAACAATGCACCAAAACAGCTTCGCAAAAACACTTTATTAGAGTTTGAGAAGAAGAAAACGGACTCAACTAGTTTTGATTGATGATTAAATAATCTGGACTAAGAGATCAATGGATGGTGCTCAGACACGGTGGGGAACAGAACCCTTGCGTGGGTTTCTCTCGTGTTTCAATCAAGTGCGAGAAGGATAAAAGCGAGCTCTCCGAGGTCACTCCCAGTGAGAGTCTGTCCTTGGTTCAACTTCAAGCTAACCTGTGGCTGCGCGGATGTGAATGGGGCTGAAAAATGAGCCCGGCCGAAGCAGGAACCGTCCTGAAGAGGGGAGTGTTTGTTTTAAGGTGGCACGGCCGGAGAAGGCGGGCCCCGCCCGCACGGGGGACCGGCCACCACGTGGGGCCCCCGGATCATAGAGGAAGGACCGAGCTTCCACATTCAAACCCCCAAACCCGAATTAACTCAAAACGGAGCGTGAAGCTCGGAGCGAAGCGAACAATACGGGCTCCCCCCCCCCCACCCCACCCCTCCTCCTCCTCCCTCCCATGCTTCAATCGGCGGCGCCTCCTTAACGGAGTGCTGGCACTTCAGAGGAGGGAGTGCAAAGGAGAGGGTCAGGGAGGGGGGGGGGGCTTTTGGGAGAGAGAGAGAGAGAGAAAAAAAAATCACGTGTTTGGAGATCAAAGGAGATCCGCTTTGTAGAGGAGGAGGAGGAGGAGGAGGGTGAGAAAGAGAGAGCGAACGGAGGGAGGGAGGGAGGGAGTGAGAGAGAGAGAGAGAGAGAGAGAGGGAGGCAGCGTTTGCAGGCAATGTAATTGACAAGGCTCGCATTGGCGAAATAAACACGCTCCAGTCCAGGCTCACTTTTTTATGGCACCATTCGGACTCTTTTGACGCACCGCCCGCCGCCGCCGCGCGCGCGCGCGCCGTCCCGATCTCAATTAATTCCACCCAGATTAATTAATCCGTGTGAAATTATGTCCCGATCGGCGCAGATCCAGCCGGCAAGATGATGACTCTACCAAGGAGAGGCTCGGATCGCGTGCCCGACTCGGTGGTCCTGGCGATCGTGGCGGTCGCCGCGTGTCTCGGTCCCGCGCTGGCCAAGGATACAGCCTTCGTGGAGGTGGTTCTGTTCGAGTCCAGCCCCAATGGAGATTACACGACCTACACCACGGGCTTGCAGGGACGCTTCTCCAAAGCGGGAGCCACGATCAGCGCCGAGGGGGAGATCGTTCAAGTACGTGCCCGCAAAACTGTCCGCTTCTTCCGCACGCCCCGGCGCGTTTCCACCGGTCGTCCGGGAGCCGGGGTTGCGGTTTTATTTACCACGACCGCCCTTCTTTAACTTTTTTTTCTTCCAAGGGAGCGGGGGCAGGAGAGGGGGGGGGTTACAAGAGTTTATAAACGGTGTGTGTATGCGCGCGCGCGCAGGCAATGCGCGAGGATGGTACCGAGCTGTACTGCTGCGGTCACAAGATGGCTCCTATCTTGTGGAATTCATTCACAGGGAGGAACATGCTCTTGCAAGTTCTTTGGTTGGATGTGTTGCCGCGGACTTCGGCGCTGCTCGGCGGCCCCGTCGGACTGCCGGTAGGGAACCGTCGCCCCCCCCCCCGTCCCCGTCCCCCCCCCTCCCCCTCGCGGAATAAACGCCACATCCCCGAAAGTTTGGGAACTTCGCGTGTTTTCGCGCGGCGCTTCTTTTTGTTTTTTTTGTTTTTTTATTGCAGGGCCGCTCAGACTTCTGCAGACCAGGACCGAGCGGCTTCTGACGGCTCACTAGGCAGGTTTGGGTCGAACGTTAGCACCTCCAGTTAGCATTAGTAGTGGGAAGTGCGCGTGGTCTTCATCGAGCGCGCGCGTGTGTGAAGTGGGCCACACGCCCGCTCCGTGTGCGCGCATGTCCAAAATTTGAAGCCCGCGGAGATCCGCGAGGATCCGAGAGTTGATCGAGGAGTCCGGGAACCAGCCTCCATGTCCCGCCTCTTGATTCCCTGACCCGAGATGCGACACGTGCACCTGGCTGCAGCTGGTCCCGGTTCACGCAAAGCCACTAAAGGATGGAGCTTCTTCTGCCACCAAAGTGTTTTGGTTTGCAATCTGGCTGATTTGTTGCCGAGCGTGCTGCAGGCAGGGAGTGAAGTGTGAGACAGGGGGGCTACTTGGATGTCTTCCCCCCTCTGACCCTCTCTCCAGCCAGGATGCCCTCGCTGCTGTCGGTGAGGTTCTGTTTGCACCTGGAGCTTTACCTGGTGACTTTAAACCAGCTGTCAAACGTGAAGGCCATGGATGCGCTGATGGAAGGGACTCCGTGTGGCTGGCCAGAGAGAGAGGTGTCTGAGTCCCATCATGCTCGTCTCGCTGCACCTGGTGGGCTGCATCAGAGCAAGCCTCTCACAGATGATCGTTTTTTGCACGACTTGCCTCCTTTTGCTGGATGCTGCTTGTGCCCCTAGCGCGGCTGCCCCCTCTCTCCCCCCTCCAACAATGCACCCAGCCTTCTCTGTGGGAGGAGGGGGAGCAGTTTCTCTTCTTATTTTTGCCTTTTAAAAATGAACTCTCAAAGAAAGCTGATGCGCAGGCGATGGAAAGAGGGTTGCTCGGGGCAGCGGCGGCCCTGTTTATGCCCCGCGATGGCCGTTTTGGCGCCACTCGGTGACCACACCGAAACGCCGGACCTCAAGCTTTACATCAAAAACCCACCGCATCCATTTAGGTTTGCTTTCTTTACTGACATAGCTTGTGACCACTTAGAGACAGCTTGTATTTTGTTAGGCTATAATGAGGGGCAGTCTGCGCAGGGGCCGAGCTCCGTCTTGGAATTCCTTGCAGCATATATCCCACCAAAGATTTATGCAAGTGTAACTTGACAGTGAATGACAACTGTACAAGCCAAAGAGTATAATTTAAAAGTGGGATCATATTCCCAACTTGTAAATTCTATACTTGTAAAATAACTTTGCAGCGACGTGTTGGGCAATTTCTGTGGTGTTTGACTCTGGAATTGGGTTGTAGACAAATATTCCAGCTCTTGTGTGTTCAGTTTTCCGCAGTAACCTCTGCAACTATTGCACTTGTCCTCTTCCTCTTCTTCACTGTGGTTGTTGGATGCTCGTGTTAAGTGAATAAGCAGCAGAACTGGGCCAAAGATAAGAACTGAATTTGATTTGCTTGTCGCTCACCTCTTGGGGGGGAGGCGGGGGAGGGGGGGTGTCTTAAGCCAGCGTCCTATTTGCTAAATCTTTGCTGCGCATTAGCAAAGTAATCAATGTGTCTTGACATCACTCCGTCAAGACGACTCGGGACTGTGTGTTGCAGGTGTTTTGATGGCTGATAAAAGGCAGAGTGTCTGCAGCAGTAGACTTTGAGGACCAGAGAACATCACGGACTGGAAAGCAAAGAAAAGGCACCGAACCGAGTGATGAGACTCGTGTCAACAGAGAGCGATGGTGAAGCAGCGGCACTCTCAGCATGGTAGCGCTCAGCTACAAAAGCAAAGTGATTCTCGCCAACGAGCAGACAGGGTTTGAGTGTTTTCAGCTTGAGGTGCATTTCTCGATTCACTTTCTTCCTAAAGTATTGTTTGTGGTCCTGGGTTTGGCTCATTCCATGTGGATGGGATGCAAGCATGATCATCATGTTACAAAAAAAAAACCCTCTGTGACTAATCCTAAACTTGTCTCCATAGTAACGGGGAGTCTGTTCGGTTGATGTGGAGGCTGCAAATGATCTGACACAAACCCGGGGTGTGATCGCACCGACAGATTCCTGTTGGAGGGTCCCACAACGCCTTCCAACTTCATTATTACTTGTGATGGTGTTGTGTTGTTTTATTTTGGAGAACGAATAAAGATTTGTGATCCACGTCACTCTACTAAAATAGCCTGTAATACGGTGATGTGAGTGTCAAGCTGCAGTAAATCTCGGGTACGTTTGGAGACGTGGGCAGCCCAACAACAAAAAGTTGGGTCAGTGTGAAGGGGACGCTCGTTGGATAGTTTTGTAGTTTTAACACGTCTATTAAAAGTGAGGGGATGAAGATAATTCACCCCCTCACACCAATGAACGACTGGTTTTTCAGTCCAACCTTCAAACAGCAATGCAACAAGGATAGGAAGGTGGACTGAAACCGACATCTGTGCACACCTGGAATAAGCCTGCTGCTGTTGAGGCTCTATGAAAACGGGCAGCGCGGCAGCATTGCTGTGGAAGTCCAGCATCCACCAGTCCTTCTGTTCACAGATGTTGGTTCCACGGTGTGAAATGCTGGCAGGAACACAAAGTGAACTGTGCTACTACTACTTTTTATGAAGAGTTCTTGTCAAAGGTGTGTGTGAACACACACCTACATGAGCAGGTTGGCAGGACCGGCGGTGTTGTAATTTCAGCCTTGTGCAGCTTGGCTCCTCATCACTGCGTTTCACTCGTTTGTATCATTGTGGAGCGCGCTGGCGCAGATCTTCCCATCAGAGCGGGTCTGATGCGAGAAGGGAACGCCATCTGCTGCTCATCGTTCTCTTCTTGTTGCGCCGAAGCTAAATTGTCCTTCCGGTACTGAGATGAGCTGCGATGTGCTGCGCCAGCTCACATCTGCGTCTGGTTTCCAGCGGGGGCCACGGCCTGTTGCTGTCAGTGCGGGGAGTGAGGAGCTGAGGCAGGGACGTGGCAGGGGCACAGAGATGACCACATGGAACTTTATCGGCTCGCCGTCCAGAACCAAGAGGGACTGGCGTGGCCTCCGCCTGCTTCCTGTCTGCAGATACAATGGGCGCATCCCCCCCCCCCATGTGTCCAGTGGGCGGGAGGGGGGGGAGGCCACAGTTTCCCTGGCTTCCACCAGCCCAACCTCACCTTTGAACTGCATCTGGAAGCATGCGACGAGGCTTCGCTATGCGGTCGTTGGAAAGTGGCAGCTTTTCTTTCTCCCTCTCCCTCGCTGGGTCCGGATGTGCAGGAGGGAAAGTGGTGGTTTTTAAGCTTAGACAACACTGATCTTAAATGCTAGCGTTCCTACCTTGGAGCTGGCAGGAGTTGTGTCGCGCTGCATTTAGACTATAATGAGAGCTTCAGTGGTTTCGGCCATCCAGCGTGCTTTCTCGCCACAGGCTAGAAACCCCAAGAGGCCATAATGGGCCAGTCCCAGACGCTAGGTGCCAGGGACGGGGCCACTCCCAGCACCCAAGCAACAGTAGCCATACACAAGCACCGGTTTAAAAGGTTAAAAGTGCTGCCTCCTCCTTTTTTTTTTTTCTTTCCATTTATTGGCTTGGCGGTCGCAGCTGCATTTTAAGTGCTATCGTCTCTTAACCGCCACCCGCCTTCACTTTCATGTCGCAGCCAAAGTAATTTGAGGCTGCATTTCTTTTCTTTTTTTTGTTGAAACAAACAGTCTAAACTATTTTTCTCTTTTTTTTGCTGAACCCCCCCCCCCCCCCCCCACACACACACACACACACACACACACTGCCCCATCCCTGGTGTGGACTCACTCCCCACGTCCCCCGTGTGTCTTTCGGTGCAGCCAAACGTCGCTACATTTCCTGTAGTGCATGTGGGAGTTCGTTCATGCATTGTTTCTTTGGCTGCGTTCACGCTTCTGTTTTTTTTTTTTAAATGACCACAAAACAAATGAGATAAACACCCATTTCCATTACTTAATGTACTTTTAACATTGGTATGGAGATCTAGTTCATGGCATCTTTTTGTGATGCGCATCGTGTGCCTGGTCCTCCAGGATGATGGTTCATACTGGGCTGGACGCTCTTTCCAGCATTGCTGTGTGCTGTGAACTCGCTGTGAGTGTGATGGTACAATGCAGGTGAATGACCAAGATTTGATCTGACACATGTCGCGTCTTTTGAGCAGGATCTTTTGGTCTGACTTATTGTTGGTTCTTTATTGCACCCTGATTTGGAGAGCTGGAGTTTTTGGGGCATTTGTAATTTCTTTCTCCTTGGGGGAGACGGGTTGCGGTTGTTGGTGTGCTTGGCAGGGCGCTTCAAAAGATTTGCGAAATGATCTGAAATCAGAAGGATATTTGTTCTGCCTGAGATGTGGCCGTCAGAAGCCTGCTGTGAGAGTGGAGCATTTGACGCAAGATGTAAGGACTCAGGAACCTCAAAAGGGATCACAGGAGCTGCATGTGTTTCCCAACCCCCCCCACCCCCCCACCCCTCCCGCCTCTGGCTCTTTGCACGCCCTCCTCCCCTGCATCTGCCCCCGCTAAGCCTCACATTCCCACTCAGTGCACAGTTCCACCTGGAACATGCGTGTTGGTACTGGTGGCCCCAGTAGCTATGTTGGTCTTCAGTGGGCTCCAATGGCTGAGCTGATCTTTTGATGTTCCACTCCAAAAGAGATTAGCAGTCAGCGTGATGATCGTGCTGCTTTCTCTTCAAAGCCCCCCCCCCCACTAGTGTGTGTGTGGGGGGGTGCTTTCCCCTGAAACTTTCTCCCCTGATCCTGTGTTGATGATGTGCCTCAGCTCATTTGTATGAGCATCTTGTTTTGTCCCTGCAGTTGCTCAGTGCTGATCAGAAAAGCTTCATCAGCTGATCAGCTTCAGTCTGAGGTTGTTTCCTGTTGTGGAAGAACAAAGGCATCTCTCACCTGTGTGACTGCCTCCTCCTCTTCTGGCTGCCTTCATTCAGGTTACTGCTGAAGCATATTTGTGACAAGTCAATGATGAAGAGGAGCTTGAAGTGGGTTTTTTTTTGGGGGGGGGCTGTTTGAATGGCCCGGGTGTGTTTGGCTGCGTTTGATGAAACGGTGGTGAAAGGCCCAGGCCGTCCCCTCGGCCCACATTTTTATCCACTGACACAGAGGGGCTGCAAAACAAAGGCTTGGGGGTCGAGGGTTATGAAATGACAATGCTTGCAGTGGCTCATCCAGGCAGAGGCATGCTTTGTTGTCGGCCAGGAATGTGCTGACTAACCGCACAGGGCCACAACGCCAGCCTCCCCTTTTGTTGTGCTTTTTTGGCCAATATACTGGGAAGGTAGCTGCGCAGGGAGTCTATTTCACCCTTCCTGCCACTCCAGAGGTCCCTTCAACAGCTCCTGTGCGTGGCTTGGGCTGTTTTTTTCATAGAAGAAGAACCCTTATCACAGATCTGGCCCACTTACCCAAGTTCAAGAACACTGGGTTCAAAGTTCCTCTTTTGTGCACATCATTACGTAATGAAGCGTTTCATACGTCTGGTAGCGGCGATGGAGCTCTTGATGGAGGAAGAACAATGGTGGAGCTCAAAGCAGCCATGAAGCAGGGCCATTTCAACCAACTCCGAATATCTATTGGTGCTTTTTGGGCCTTTTGGTGACGATTGTTGACGTATTTTTGTTGAGATTTGTAGTTGCAACACAGAAATATTCCCGCTCGGTTAGTGTTGGCTTCAGCAGAGGCCTACTCTTGTTACATGCCAGCTGTTGGAGTAGAGAACCTTTTGGAGTGTTTACGGAACACCCTTAAAACGAGACTATGAAAGATGATAACTGGGATGCTGTGAGGTGGATGAAAGGCACCCAAGCATTCAGGTGAGCACAGGCAGCACCTTGTCACACAAAGACGGAAAACATCCAACTTAACTTTTAATTTAATGCATTTTGTATCACAAATACATATGACAGATGCTTTAAATCAAACAGTACCTATAACACGGCTACTTTTAAATGTACATAACTATCGGAAACACACAAATTACATGGCATTGTATTTTTTACTTATCAGTGCACAACAACGTTCCAATATCTCCTAACGACTGGTAAAATATAAATATATGTATTGCAGCCTACCAACAAAAACCTTAGGGATCGCTTTCTTCATCGTCCTCCTGCACACTTAAATCCTAATAATCCCCTTCTTCAGTGTCCAAAATCGTGGTCCTCTTCATCACGCAGCAGTCCGGCCTTTCAAACCTGCTGGTGATGGTGGATGTTTGGACACGGCTCCACGCATTGAAAATCCACTGGCATACGTGAATTGAAGGATTTCTCGCCGCTTGTCACCCAAGTGTCCCACTCAGTGCGCAGTGCCACTTTAAATGTCCAGTTCACGCTGATGTCCAGTGGATGCAAATACTTCATGGTTTTTCCCCCTGGTCCCGGAATTGATGCACAAAAGTGGGCTTGATGAATCGTGCAATTTCACTGGACCTCTGAATTACATTAGAGAATTTCATTGGTCTACTGTTACCAGGCAAAATGTCCTGAAAAAAAACATGCATTAGCCACACCATCGTATAGGCCGCATTGTTCAACATGTGGGGGGAAAAAGTAGCAGCTTATCGTAATTTACGGTATTTGAAGTAGCCGTAGATTTTGTCTCAGTGCCACCGCATAGCAACAGAAGCAGTGCACTGTAGTTGTTTCTACTGTTGACACTGTAGCTCCAATCTCGAGTAACAAACGGTCTCAAAACACTTGCATGTCTCTCTGAAATGCACAACACCCACTTCTGTCTCTGAAGACTGAGCTCGTGCTCGGGGCTCTTCGGCTTTTTGTCAGAAGACCTTTGTCAGTTTTCTTTCTTAGCCTGCTCGCTTCCTTTTATGGATTCCAACACGACCATGGCAAAGGTCACTTACAGGGGTGCCAGATGGGAACAAATCCGTTTTTATTTGGAGGCTGCAACTCCATTATGTTCCCGTGGGCCCCGGCTCCTCCACACCCGGGGATCGGTGACTGGAGGCTCCCTGTGTGAGTGTGTGTGCACAGGAAGTAGTCGCTGTAATGAGGAAGATCCAGTGCTGTGGCACAATGAGGCCAGAGGTATGATGGATGGGGGCTGGTAGGTCAGATGAACGAGTTGGGTTCCCTCTGTGTTCCTGGTCTGTTGCTCCACGTTTAAGATGTAGAACTATACCTCCCCCCCCCCACCCACTCACACACACACACACACACACACACACACACACACACACACACATGCTGGTAAAGATGTGCCCTAGATTTTCAAATAAAAAATGGTCTTCCTTTGTGTTTGGTCCCTGTATCTTTGGTGTACCTGAAGGTATCGAGGACGAAAGGTTTCTGTTTCATGACTGAACTGATGAGCATTTCTGCTTCTTGCTAGCAGGTGTTAGTTGTTGGGAAGGAGCTGTTGCCATTGGTGAGGTGAAGCTTCTTGCTTCAGATGGATCTGCCTGTGTGGTGCACCCGTCATGCCAATAAAGGCTCCGCGGTCCGGCTTCAGCCTTTGATAAGGCCTCCACAGTTCCTCCCGTCCTTCCCCTTGATTCCCCTCTGTGGCTCCAGCCTCGCTGCTGCTCCACCCCACCTCCCCCCCCCACCCACCCTGAACCCTGAACAGGGCGGGGCCTGCCTGTCTGCCTGCCTGCCTGCAGAGCTGGGTTGAATAGCTGCCGGGGAGTCATGCTGCGGGTGTTAACCACATGAATGTGCTGCCTGAGCAGATAGGATCAGGCGAGGCAGGGAGGCCTGGGAGGCCACGGTGCTCAACGCAGCACCGTGTGCTAACATCAAAGGTGGCGCTGAAGTGGGGGGGGGGGGGTTGAGCAAGCAAGGGCAGGGCCAAAACTCTTCAAAGGCCTCCTCTGACTAATGCTGGGCCCTGATATGCAGTGCCGCAGAACTCAGTGATGATGTAATTGCAGCCCTTGGAGCTAAATTTGTTCCCATACAAGTAAAGGTGGAGGTGTTTGCTTGCACGGGCATAGACGGAGAAACCGCTCCAAGTGTGTGAGGTTGACAAAGGGCTGCAGGTGATGGCGACACCTTCCAGTGCGCAGCATCCCACTACGCTGCACGTCCTCATGCGCGCCTGCTGTCAGTGCTTCATTGTTGCCTGATTTCGCCTGATGATTCACGCGTGATTCACTTGGCTCTTTCTGAAGGACTCGACAGGGGAACAAGCAGACTCTCTTCTCAGGAAAGGTTCCACAGCACTTGTTTTTTTTAAATGCATGTACAGTGATGTATCCCATCATGCCGTTCATGCGACCCCCCCAACCCAGCCCCTCCCTTCCAGCACCTAGCTCAGTGTGGATGCTGTGTGAATGGGAAGGTCCGAACCATCACTCCTGTTTGTTCCTTCTCCCCTGCTGTCCATCTGGTTACCTTCCATTGTCTTCGTATTTTGCTGTCAGTGAAAAAAATTCAAGAGAATTTTTTTTCTCTCCAGCAGACAGCTCAGATCACCATGATGATGGGTGGGAATGGGAGTGAATGAGGTCCATGTGTGCGTGTGTGTGCGTGTGCGTGCGTGTGTGTGTGTGTTTGGATTCATCCACTTGGCTCCTCCTGTCATGTGTCACAGTAAAAGCAGCACTTTTCATTTTTCGCCCTTTTTAGAGCGGGCTCGGGAGATCTTTGCTATTCTCTGCTGATTGCGTTCAGGCAGTTTGTCCGGACACACTTGGCTCGCTAATGATAAGTTGTCCTTGGGACATGTCAAGGAATCTCGTTTCTCAGAATGTTGTTTTGAGAGTAAGAAGAGATGGAGTGGGAGAGGATGGGCATGGCAGAAAAAGACGGGCCAATGCAGCCCTTTGCCATCCTGCCTGCATCCCACAGGCATTACAGTCACACTGTTGCCCCGGGCGGTGACGGTGTCCCGCAGGCAATTTGGAGGTAAACTTGTCCCCCCAGAATGTGGCTGTCTTGACTTTAGATGGAGGCCTCACAAGACACTTGTTAGCATCAGCCTCTCGCATGTTCATTTCAGGAACAGTCTAACATATTGGGACTAGTGCTAGTATTGTGCGAGTATTTGTTTGTTTTTCCCCCCTCCAGTGTCACAGCGCCAGGTAATAGAACTAATGAAGGCTTCCTCTTAACATGAAATACAGATACAAAACATCTCTGAAGAGGAAAATAACTTTAAGTATGGAGTAAAGATCGCTGTCAAAAAAGATGTATCCACGATTCTAACCATTCGCACTCGTAAGGTTCAACACTTAAACACACAAAATTCTGCTGTCGCACACAAATTGTTCGGGTTATGGATGTTTTTCATGTGAATGTGAATCTAAAAGCTGTGAGTGCTGTGATCACAAATTCAAGTTTGTGGGTACGAGTTGAAAAAGCAGTGCGATGACGGTCACATAGTTCACAGGTCGGTCACAGGGGGAAATAATCGAACCCCGATTGCTTGAAACGCCAAAACCGTAGATGACTTAACACACCAATGGACAGCAGCGGCGGCAGAGACGATCAAACAGCAAACATCAGCTGGGGCGTTTTATTTGTTCTGATCCTTAAAAGACCGAAGCATTTATTTGGGACCAGGCTTTTACATGGGACAGGCGTTTAATTCCTTTAATTACAAAAACCTTGCTTACCAAAAATTATCCTATATGTACCAGTAAGGAACTAAAAGAACACATAAATGTACACTGGTATACACGTTTAATCATCCTAGAACAAACAATGAACAATAATGGCGAAACTCTGAATATATATCAGCAACATGTCAAACCCGGTAAATATAAAAAGGGAGATAAGGAGCTCAGAGAAAAATGGTCGATTTCGAAACGGCAAGGTGCATTATGGGGCGTGTCCCCGTGAAAAGCACACTGAAACAGACGTCCAGGTGGATGGTGGTTTATTAACTGCGGTCAAAGGACAAATCAATACAATGCACCTCACACTTGAAGGGAAACGAGTAAATCACACGTCACTCTGAAGATGAACACATAAGATGCAGCTTGTCATCGTAATCACACTAGCTTCAACCAAAACAGATGCGTAACTCACAAATATATAAAACCCAACTTTGACGGTGAAAAGTCATCAGCTCATTTTGTGACACATACATGGAGTGATGAACCACAGCGAGCTGAACAGGGGGAACACGACAATGAAAATTGACCTGCTCTGTCATGAGGTGTCGTCTATCCTCACTTATGATAGACAGACTCTGCTCAAGATTGGAGGCCCGGTTCGATTCCGATCCTTTTGGTGAATTTTTCGCGCCGTCCCGAGGGAACACTGGCGTTCCTGAGACGCGATCCTCCACTCCACCTTGCCCGACGGAGAAGACGTGGCAAACGTGCAGGTCTCTGGGCCAGGCTCGACGTTTTTCCTAAGATGTGTTCGCCGGTCCGATCACTACATCGGTGGGCACTCGTTGGACGCTTTTGCCGCCCTGCGCTCCGGGAGGAGCGACCGATGGATCCAACCGGTGCTTCGTGACGTCAGCGGCTCTGACGGCTTCAGCTGTTCGGTGGACCCCCGATCATCTGTTGCCGCAACCTCCGCATGCCTCAAGCGTGCGTCACTGCCCGAGGCTTTTGATATCCATCTGGCTTTGTTGAACGTGAGCTCTGTCACCGAGACCTTTTTAACTTATTGACGTCTTTTCCTCACGCAATTTGGATTTTCTGTTCTCGACTGAAACTTGGCTCCGCGAAGGTGATCACGCACCTTTTTTTCGGAACTCCTTCTCCCTGGATGTAGCTTTTTCAGCTCCCCATCGTACCACTGGCAAAGGTGGAGGACTGGCATCTGTATTCAAATCTCCCTTTCACGTCCAGCAGTCCAATTTAACAAAGACTTCATACAAGACTTTGCTAACTTTGTTTCGGGTGTTATTCTTAAATATGATCACTTTCTGATTGTTGGTGATTTCAACGCGCATGTCTGTTGTGAGACCAAACCGCCGGTCAGAGACTTTTAAAATCTTATTGACTCTTTTAAATCTCACGCAGTCTGTGTCGGAGCCAACGCACGTTAAAGGCCACATTCTGGACCTTGTGCTGTCTTATGCATTGAAGGTAGAAATGACTGAAATCTGTCGTGCACCTCTATCCGATCATCTGCCTGTATTATTTACCTGTTCACTGCCCGTATCCTCCTCCCCCACGGTTTCTGCGCCCGCTCGCCATTTCTGTGTTTTAAATTCCTCGACTCCCCCACAGTTCTCTGCTGTTTTGGAAAGATGCTTCTTCTCTGTATGATTTTAGAGACCTCAGTGTTGAGGCCTGTATGGCAAGGTTTGATTCGCTTTGTAGTGACATTTTGTGAACAGTAGCAACAGTAATAACAGCAACTAAACAACAGGGGCTTTTGAACAGTAAATATCAGCAAATGTCCAGTATTCATTTATTTTTTTACAGGCGATTATTTGCCGTCTTTCCCTTTGGCGTATGCGCGTTTCGAGCAATCGGGGTTCGATTATTTCTCCCTGTGACCTGCCTGTGAACTATGTGACGTCATTGCACTGCTTTTCGACTCGTACCCACCAACTTGAATTCGTGTTCACAGCGGAGACTTCGTCGCTGTAGAAATAAGTTTTATTAACAAGAGTTTGCACTCGCAGCTTTTAGATTCACATTCACATGAAAAACATTCATAACCCGAGCAATTTGTGTGCGACAGCAGAAGTTTGTGCACAAGTGTTGAACCTTACGAATGGTTAGAATCGTGGATGCATCTTTTTGACAGCGATCTCTACTCCACATATAAGAGCATATCAACACTGTAATGACTTTATTCACTAGAGAAACATGCAGCTTCTAAGTGCAGTGAGTGATCGTAGATCTACAAGCCTGCAACCACACATGCATCAGTTTGAGGTGCGCAATATAAACAATCTGAACTGAACGATTCGGGCTGCGCACCATCAAACACCAGCAATGTGCAGTGATAGTGAGGGGTGAGATTGTGCACTGACTTGTGATAACATAATAATGTCAAGAAACCCTCCGTCTTTGCTACATGCTACATTTTTGGCTCCATCTGCTTCCTCACGTGTCCCCATCAGTGTCAGCATCATGATGGTCACTCAGGTTTCGCCACGCACTCTTCAGCTTTACTCAGGGAGAGGCTCTCCCAGGTCATCTGCCTCTGTTGTTAGCATGCAGAACAACAGGAATCTGTGGCAGGTCAGTCAGTCTCTTACTGAGAGTACTGGGATCACAGTCGCAGCAATTTTACCATAAATTATGCAGCTTTTCTCTCTACTATTGAACAAATCGCAAGCCACGAATGTGGGCAATGTCAGTCTCTCATACTTGTCTCATGTTTTTGAAACACTCATTTCAATCCATCCAAGATGCATGGTCCAAAGCAGGAAATCCAACTGAAGACATTGGGAGATCTCGCAACCAACATGCACATTGTTTGTGACCAAGTATTGTGTCACGGTGTTGCCGGCTAACAGCGGTGCTCATGGAGCTCTCATAATGACCAAAACTACATGAAGGGGGTTTGATCAAGTCTCCAAGGGGAAGTGTGAGGGTAAAGAAGTGTGTGTGTGTGTGTGTGGGGGGGGGGGGGGGGGGCCCCCACCCCCCCCCCCCCCCCCCCCCACCAGCACCAGCACCAGCACCAGCACCAGCACCAGCACCACCCAACCCCATGTGTGAGAGCTGAAAGGGTTTCCTGACATGTGAGTCGGGCCATTCGTCCTGGTGCCCCGGTTAAAAAAAAAAAAAAAAAAAAGGTTTCTTCATTGCATCAGCTCTCAATCTGAGGTCTGGGACCTGCTGTAGGGGTGGGAGGGTCTTTGCTGGCTCTAAGGATGTCAAATGTAGAACTGCACATTTGAATGGAAACTCGTAAAGACGTATTTTGGATTCAGCAGCAGACCAAAGGAAAAGTGCCCTGTGCTTTTGTTTTGGAGAATCTTTCTTTGGCATGTTGTGAGAATTTGTTTGTCTTCACTGTAATGTCTCAGCAAAGCAAAGGTTGATCAGGCACCTCACAGCTTTTCTCTGTCGCAGATTGGTGGTAGCAGAGTGGGCTCGAAGGATTTAAAAAGGAGCAAGAGCTGGTGCCAGTTATACAGTTTGTCCCCCCCGCCAGTCACATGGTTCAGGAAGCATTTTTACCAGAGCGATGTTTGTGCCTGACTGAGCCACTTCCTTATTTGCAACCACGTACTGTGTATTTGGGTCAGCTTTCCTGCAGGATTGCCTCAAGCTAAGCTCGTGGATGGAGGATTTGGTGAGGTACCGATGCATACGTTCGTCATAATTATTGTTTTGCAAACACCACAGTTTGAATCGCCAAGGCAACCGGAAAGCTTCAGGATTTAAATTAGAGTGTGGGATCAAGCTTAAAGCCGTGGAGATGGGGCTGTTTGCTATTTGTGTATCCAGCACAACTGCGGGGTGTTTTTTTTTTTTCCACGCTACCCCCTGTTGAGTGGTCTCGGTTGCAGCTGTATTAAAAGTTTGGGTTGGTGTGGTGCGTTCGTGCTCGCAAGATGGCAGAGGAGAGAGGTTGAGACGTCTCAAAGCAGACGCCACGTGCTGCTCACCAGAACAGAGCAGGAAAACACCAGGGCCAGCAAGCTGGGCTTGTACTTGTATCACAAGTTCATCATTGTTGTTTTTTTTTTTTGCTTGTATTGTGCTTCTCTCTCTCGTTCTGTTGGAGGAGAAGGGGGGAGGGGCTATAAATGTGAGACCACACATGTTGTGTCAATGTTTGCTGGAATAATTAGAGACAATGTGGGCCAATAACAGGAGGAGTGCAGTAACCTGAACTCACTTTGTTCTACCACAGCAGCGACACAAAAGCCATTCACAGATGCACAGATCCGCAGGCTCCAAGCTGCATCCGCTGTGCTTTTAGTGCCTTTGGTGCAGGCGAGCTGGAAGGAAGAAGTTTAGCATTATTAGCATTATTATTGTTGTTATTGTTATTATTTGTCTGAGCCTGGAACCATTTGTGCCAACTTGGAGTGCCGCTGTTTCCCATTAAAAGGCCTGAGAGCTCTGTGTGCATCCCCCCCCCCCCACACACACACACACACACACACATCCCAAAACAGCTTCGACCCCTCGTCACCCACCCAAGTCATCCGACACATGTCCCCCCGGCTTAGAGGGCCCTCTTACTAGAGGATATCCGGCTGCTCGGTATGCAAAAAGCCTGCGGATTCCTGAGGTGAGTGCTGGAGCGGGACTTAGAGGTGACTTTCAGCATGGCCAGACAACTGTTGGATTAGCGGGACAACTCTGCACTGACCGGGAGCCAATCGGAGAGAGCCTGGCCAGGAAGAAGCTGCATTTGGTCAAATACTGGCTAATAGATCACTCTGTGGCGTATACGTTGGATCACGTTCAGCACGCCCCCGGCCTGCTCAAGTCTTGATTCAGCAGTAACCACAGGAGAAAGCTTTGGTTCTTTTACACTTCAAGGTGTAAGAAAATCAAAGAAACATAAAGCCAGAGCCAGTCAAAGCAGTGCTCAATGAAACAAAGAGCACAAAGCTGCAAAACTTAAACCATTGTATATTAGTAGTGTAATATTTGCAATCTGTATAAATTCTCCGCCTTTAGGATTTGTTTAATTCACCACTACAATACACGCACGACGTGCTCACATCCGCTTTTGATGACGTATATGCAACATTCAAAATGGAGACAAAAACGTAGGGGTACAACTGGGAAACTGGGTAATATAATGGGAATATATTATTTTAATCGGACTACTCGATTAATCGCGCGACTCATCCATCAAATCTTGGATTACCATAATAATCGATGGCTGCAACCCTAGTAAAAGTGCACCAGTAACGCTGCTTGTTAAATGATCAGGACTCTTTAAAGGAGCAAGATCATCATCACAGGAAGTGTTGCGGACGAACAAGACGTCTCACTGTCATGACGATGATTCAGCTGTCGGGTGGAAATACTTCTAGAAACTACAGTAAAACAAGCTTTATGGTGCTCAAGTGATGCACAGTCAGTCACCTCAGTGGCAGTCGGCAACCCCCCCCGCCTCCCCCCAGTCCTGTGTGGACCAACTGGTTTGTTCCCCTCCAGTGTCCATGTTGAAAGCAGATACCGCAATGCGATGCTTACATCCCCTGGAGGTCGCCGGTGTCATTGTGGCACCTGTCCTCTTCTCTCTCAGCCCGTGTCAACAGCCCAGATATATTTACGTTCACTCTTTTCAGTTTTCCCGATGAAGTGCAGGATTGTCGCTTGGACCGGGTTCACATCTGCTCCTCGGTCGAAGCTGACGCTCCAGTGAAATAGTTAAAAAAAACAAAACAAGGAAAGACGGACTGAAAGTGGGTTGTCAGATGTGAGACTGAGCTGGATGCTTCCAAATGTTTGAGTGTGGTTGCTTGAGACTGGTTTGCGCATAAACGCCGGCTTGAGTGAACGGTAGACTAGAAGATGGAATCCACTGGGCCTTTTCTTTTCAGAAAGGCCAACGGAGCATTGTCATTGCTCAGGTATTCAATCAAGACGTCCTCTGAAAGCAGCACCAAGTCTCAGGCTGTCAGAAGGTTCTGGAGCTGTTCCTGTCAGCGACACAGTGGAGTCTAAGAGGTGCTGTTTTTACCACAAAGGGACTCTGAAAATCTGGACCATTTCTTTTGGTTGGGTTCCGTTTCACACTGCACATTTTGAAAACAGACCAAAGTGCCGTGACACTGTTGTCCAAAAATGAGCAGTGATGGCGTGTCGAGGACAACCAGCTCAGGGAGGATGTGCTCTGAGAGGATGCCGCCTTCTGTCTTTCGAGTCCTGACTAGTCCCATTAGGATTTCACACTGTAATCGAACCACACTAGCACTCGCTGGCAGGGGACGAGAGGCACACAACCTGTGGGACCTGTGGGATCCCCTCCACAAACAACTCATCGTTAGCACTGTGAGACGTTCTTGTTCACTGTTTAGCCTGCTGAGGGATAGACGGCTCTCATTCTAGGTTTTTTTCCCCCTCTTATTTTTAATCATTTTCACACTCTCAAGCACCTCGACTCCCCTCTTTTTCCTTCTCCCCCCTTTCTCTTCCTCCCCTTCCTCCTCTTTCACCTCCTCTCCTTTTTCTGTCTCTCTCCAGCCTGATGTTCTGTTTGGTTCTCTGACTTGACAATGTGTTCCTCATTATAACTTGCGTTTCCTCTTATCTGCCATCCTTTTATCAGTGATAACCACACATCGCGGGGGGTTGATGCTATCAGCAGGTGTGGATTTCACCACAAGAGTTCAGGGGCCCTGCCGTGTCCAGAGGAGGTGGGCCAAAGCAGAAGGGGTCCGACAAGGACCTCCGCTCTGGTCTCTCAATCAAGGCTGCTTGTTTGTCGAGAAGCTTGCGAAGACGCACGCGTTGCTCGTAGCAAACACCACTCATCCTCCTCGTTTAGGTTCACTTGTGTTGAAAATGGACGACAGGCCTTTGCGAGCGTCCAGACTTTGGTTCGCCATCGGCCAAAAAATGATATCGCTGTGGATATCTGGATGCTTGGGATGCCTCGGATGGCTGCTGTCCACTTCTGGCTTTGTCTTTGTGCTGATGAATAGAGTCCTCTGTGGCCGTGCTGAAAGGGCCGTCCGGGCCCGCTGCTCCGTCGCTGGCTGCTGAGGTGCTGCAGGTTCGTCTCATGGGGGCAGAAGCCTGCCGGGGGGAGGGAGGGAGGGGGTGGGGGTGGGGGGGCGGTAGGCTGATTGCCCTGGTTCAGCCTACAAAAGGTGCTCTGTTCTCCACTTTGTGATTGTGACAACCCGTTGCACTTTTGCATGTAGGTGTGGCCAATACCCCCCCCCCCACACACACACACACACAGCTGTGATGTTTTCAAACATTTGTGCATCTAAATGTGTGACAGTGTGACTGTTAAAACATCCATTTTATTCCCATGGTGCTCCTCTTCTAAGTTGGGGGCCTTTGGGGGGGGGGGCTCTCTTGACTTTGCACTGTGAGTATACAAGGAGACAATCGTTCAAACACAGATTTGTTGAACTTGATGATGTTCACAACTGAACGCTGACTTAATGCAGACACCAGTGAAATCCTACAAGCAAGCACTTTGTTTGATTTTTTAGCTGTCTTACATGTAAAAGGCTCAAAAATCAGGAGTGTGTCTACAGATTCATTATTTAGTATAATTACTCATTAAAAGGCATCTCGTCTGTGCACAGCTGGTCTCGTATTGTCATGAAACTAAAAACCTGAAGTGCGAAAGGCAAAGAGATGCGTTAGAATGAAAATTCATCTTTTAATGCAGCACTATTGAAAGCCACTTTCCACCTTCGATTTCACAGGCAGTCACGGCCAGAGGCCGACTGCTGTCTTTGAGCTCGGCTGAAGCTGAAGTGTTCCCTGCAGGCAGCTGCAGCATGTTTGAGGCAGCGAGAACTGCGGCCACCTTCATTTGGGGTTTAATCACTGCTGGTTCTGCTGCAGCACCACGTCCCCCCCCCCCCTCCCCCGGACAGTTTCACATGCCCTGGGAGACCATCCCGATTGTCCCTCTTCAAAATCCACAGAGCCCCTTTGATCCACCCGCTGTCCTCCCAGCGGGGGAGCCGAGGGGATGCGAGCGGCCTCCTCTTGGTCTCCTATTTCAAGTGACACATTCTTTCCTAAGGACCCGGAGGTCCCGACCCTTCACTGCAGTGGCATTTCATATGCAGAAATAGGCCGGCCTGTCAGGCTATTTGAATATCCACTCATCCTCCTTTGGCTTTCACCACCTTACATCTCCCAGAAGGAGGAGTTCATCCTCCAGGTGTGGCACCGAGGCGCATGTTGATTCTGACGGTCTCACCTCAGCAAACCTCTTCCTTCCATTTTTCTCCATCCTTTTGATATTTTTATCACGCTCATTTTGAGCCCTAAAGAGGTGGTGTTGCCCGTCTGGCCAGGAGCCCGCTGTGCAGGTGGTGTAGGAGATGCAGAACGGTGCAGGTGGTGCAGGCGTTCCTGCAGCTGGGGTTCAAATTCCACTGTTTTTAATTAGATTTTCAAACCAATTGTGCGTTTTTTTTAAAGCCACTTGGAATGAAGTCAGTGCAACTTCGATGGAAAGACGTCTGACTGCGTAAAGGGTGAATGTTTATTTCGTTTGTTCAGCTCAGACAAAAACTCCTGAAAGCATCGACGTCTGCCAGAGTCAGACGCTGCTGTTGCTGCATCAGGCAGCTTTGTTTGTTCTGTGTCGGTGGCAACGCGACGAAGGCAGCGTGAGGCGTTTTTTCATCTGATGTGAGGGACTGCGTCGCGTTTGTTTTCGCTTTCAAAGTGGGGACAACAGGAAAGCTTCTTCCCCAAATTCTTCGAGTGGGAGAAGTTGGGGAAAGTCGTGGGTTCGATTCTGTCGCTTTGCTGAACATGCTTAAAAAAGCCAAAAACCTTTTTTCAATGGACAAGTTTTCCATTCCCAAACATACACTCTGTTTGTGTGTATTTTTTTTCAGTTTGTTCTTTGATATTTAAGAGATTCGACTGAGCTTTCTGAAGCCTGGATGACTAAGCACTCGGGCATTACCAGACGTCCCATCTGAGCTCCATCAGTGATAATGACAGACCTGTGATGCGGGAACCGTCTGCAGAGGAACTGATCGCTGACGTTCAGTGGCTGCTGGTTTATATCTGCTTCTCAATGTGCAGTCGATGAACGAGTAAAACACTTTTGGAACGCATACTTGCACTTTTTTTACCCTGACTACACTCTTACCAGGGACCGTGCCAGTGCTGTTCTCAGTACTGGGAAGCTGTCATTGCGTCAGGTTTGCTGGATGGACTGTCTCCAACGTTTGGTTTTGTTATGAGGACGCTCACGTTGGCCTCCTTTGTCACTTCCTGTGTGACTCACTTGCAACTTTACATAGTTTTTCCTGCTTGTTTTTTTCCCCGCTCCACCAGAGTCCCCGTTTCGCTGCCTTGGCTGCCCCCATTTTCCACAAAAGGACTCACAACCTGCCATCCTCTTAGATGTGGAGCCAACGGCCCGTGAGGTCAAAGCGGGCCAAGTGGTTTCCTGTTTCTTAAAACTAAAACAAAAAAAAAAACAAATCAAATGAGATGAATGCCCAGCAGAGGGGAACGCCACAGAATGGACTGTGGGGCGGGATCAACACCTCCCAACAATCTGTGTATGTCTGTACTTGTGCATTTCTGTTATTCATGAATAAACCACAGCAGAGTTGTGGACAGAGAGGCGCGGGGGGGGGGGGGGGGGGGGGGGGGGG
>JAUESF010000012.1:16767979-16788088 GCA_032274765.1 Malacoctenus tetranemus | reverse complement strand
AATTCTTGAACCTAAATGGTGGAAAGTTTCATCATAGAATTTGAGCATCTTTTGTACTAATGTGTGGTGATCTGACCAAAAAGAAGAGTGATGATGCTCAAGATTCAGTGATTCAGAGGGATGAAGAAAAAGGAGGGAAGGAAGTCTCTCTCACTCACTCACTCACACACACACACACACGCACGCACACACACACACACACACACACACACACACACAAACACACACACAGTGTAGCGCCGGCACAAAGGAAACCTGTAACGCCTCCAGATTCCTTCTGGTTGAGTATCAAAGACGTGCTTTGGTTTGAACAAGAGAATAGCGGGCACGCTAGGACTTGGCAAGCCCGTGAAGGCAGCAGCAGCAGCGGCTCGGCTGGGTGCTGCGACTTAATCTCTGAGAGAGGATTTTTCCTCTTCTTCCCCCCCTCCTCCTCCTTCTCCTCCACCTCCCCCTCCTCCCTCTCTTTGGGGTATTGGTCTTGCTGTTGGGGCTGTGAATAGAGGGGACTTGTCTGACCTGATTGCTGGTTGGAATAAGAACTGAGGTAAGAGTCTCAGAAAACACACGCAGAGATCAGTGGTGCTTTCAACTTCAGTGGGTGGGATGAACCTGCCGACAGACTCTTTAATGACATCCTGAGCAGAGCTCTCCTTCATCGACCTCCCAGTTGTCTCTCTTTAGGTTCCAACAGGCGATGTTGGGGGAACTTAGTCCGATGGAAAACATGGGTGTACTTGGTGCTTTTTAGCAGGATCAGGTCAACACTTGGACGCTCATATGTGAAAACACTTTCAGAATGATCTGCAATCTTGCGGTCAGGTGAAAAATAAGAAACACAGCAGAGAAGATGTTCCTGTACAGTTGTTTTAGATTTATACTGAGCTAGATAATAGAAATACATTTTAAAAAGTTCTGCTTCTCTGTGGATCTAACTGAGTCAAACATTCAACAGTTGTCTTGTATTAGGCTGTGTGACACTGCAGTGCAGTACAGGCCCTCCACACATGTGTTTACGTGCTGAAAACTCCCATGACCCTGTTCTCTCCTTGGAACCACAACAAAGAGAAAGCAATCGGCCGTTTTGGAGAAGATCCAAATAGTTTCCGGTGCTCCTGTTCTTGCCATCAAGCTCTTCCCTCAAGGAACATAAGTAGGAAGCCAAACGATGACTCCCCCGCGCTACATCGCGGCACCCCTGATTCCACCTCTCCCATCGTTCCTGGAAGTGGCCTGGCTTTGTTGATTCACATTCTCATTTCCTCTGGAATATCACTAGCTGGGCGCAGGGCCTCCAGCTCCTGGATGGCCCTTTTCCTCATGTTTCCCCCCTCTAGGCTTGTCATGAAAGGTGATCGTGCAGCCATTCACAGAAACAAGAGAGCGAGAGCGAGAGAAATAGTAGGATAGCGGGACACAAAGGCGCACGCAAGCCAAGCAAAGATTTGGGAAAGTGTCAGGAGCTGATCCTGCGAGTGCCAGTTTTTCAGCAGGAAAATCATTTGGTCGAGGTCCCTCCTCACCACTTATTCCTTCGTTTTTCTTTAAAGGTCACTATGTTCGAAGCAAAATCGGAAGGTTAATTGCTGGTGACATGTAATACATTCCACATGTGGTCCGCTGCTGCACCCAGTCTTCATCTCCGCCCCCCCCCTCCGGAGTGCAATGCGACCTTAACCGATCGACCCGGACGTGATGTCGGTGAGAGCTTCCTCTGGTGTAGTTGGAGCCCCAGTAAGTGTTTCCTAAAGAAAACAAGTCGGAGGCGGCTGAAATCTGAAACCACTACTCATGCCATCTGCGTCTCCACCTCGCCGCTCTCTTGCTGGTTCCCAATGAGCCTTGTGGAGACGGAGGTGGGGAAAGAGGAAGCAACTCTTATGCTATGAAAACCCACCGTCTGCGTACATGTTCAAGTGTATGAACGCGTGAATCTGCTGTACGTCCAGCGTGCACCCCTTCCAAACGTCCACTGGTCGGGGGACCAACCTCCCCATGGCAGGCAGAGTGACAGTTCATGTTCTACTCGTCACACACCGCCTTGATCAACACCAGCCAGCGAGGCCAAAACAGCTTGTTGTTTGTGCAGTTGTTGTGCGGAAGGTCAGACGCTGTGTTAAACGAGTGTGCGAGGATGAAATGAATGTGACCTTTAGCAGAAAGCCCTGTCCGTCTGTCCTCTGAGAGTGGCTGCATTACAGCACTCATCTCCTGCTGACGCACGCACCACGAGAGTCCGCAGTTGCTCTGATTTCATGTTCGGCGCACCCCTTTGAAGCGCTGTGGGAGCTGCTTTACATGTTTGCCAAGTGACTTTGGCCATTGATGTGTTTCCATCCCCTTAATCTAATATCTAAAAGCATCGGGGATCAGAGGTACGGCTTTTGATTGCGTTCCAGTGGGCCTGTCTTTGGACATGTGGGATCTCTGCAGGCCACCTCTGCTTCCATTCGTTGCATACTGGAAGTCATGAAAGAGTGGGCTGCTCGCTCGCCACTGTCATGTTTCACAGGGACCTTCTGAACCTCAATTTGGATTAGGGTTAAAGGGTTCGGAGCAAAAGTGGAGTCAAACTCCGATAGCTTGTATTTTACTTAAGATTTCTTGAAAAATACACCATTTTTTTATACTTTACACCCTTATGGTCACACATACTATGTTATGATGGCAATGTAGCCACTATCAGTCAAAAACCTCGGCCTTGTACTCAGTTCTTTAGTGAAATAATTGTTGAGAAATGATCCGGTTAATGCATTTAGTGTGTTTGTTGAAATCAGTTTGTTTCCATGTTTGAACTGAGCTAAAGTCAAAGTGTATTACACCGTCCAGCAGCTGTCATGCATTTGATTTTTGGAATTAGTGAACTTTGCGCTCTCTGGTTGAAGATGTACAAAGGAGTTACTTTAAAACACTAGTGTCCGATTGTTGTGGTTGGGACAAGCTGGACGCCATATTGTCCAGCCCGGAGGGCAGGGCGGCAGCGAGCTGCAGGAGGGGTTTAAGAGACGAAGGCCAATATGTGGCTGTGCTCTAATCCCATTCCAGCAGGCTGAGCAGCAGCAGTTTGTACAGCATTCCACAGCACTGGGGGCTTTTTGGGGGTGGGGTGGGGTGGGGGGAGGGGAGGGGAGGGGAGAGTAACATTCCTCCATGGCTGGGGCCATCAAAGACGCCGCACAACATCAAAGAGCACTCAGAGCCGAGGTGTTGATGACTGCAATCCTCCCCCTCAGTCCACTTTTAGCAACCTCAAGCTCTCAGCCCTGCAGCGTGCACGCGCGCACACACACACACACACGCACACACGCAGCTGATCTGGCCGGCCGTGCCCCCCAGGTATGTGTCCCCCAGCCCCCCCGCCCCCCCTCCAGTTCGCGGGGCTCACCAACCGTTTGCGGTGGCATTAATCATAGCTCATTAACTGGTGACTTTGACTTTTGTTTTATGGTTAGGCTTGAGTAGGGGCGGGGCCAGCATGGGGATGCCACTGATATTTGGGGCGGTGCCGGCAGTTGACCTAATGTGGCTGTACAAACACTGAAGGTGGTGACGAACGACAGCTCTTCAGTCAAACCTGACGCCTGAGCAAAAAGCACAAAGCATTCCTGTGGACTGAGGACTGCCGCTTGGGTTGATCAGACAGGAAGTGCGCTCTGTAAAGGTCACCTGGGCATCACTCTTGGTGGCGGTGTCCAGAGCGACAACTTGTTCTGCTACTAATAAAGGAGTTCCTACAGAAATGACTGAAAGACCTGATGTTTCTGGGGTCCAGCAACCGTCCCTTCCAACATGCTCAGTGGCCCTTTTGTGGTTCCGAAGAGTCAGCTCAGTTTTCCATTGCTTGTCTGTCTCAGCACTGATGATGGTCGGGTGGTGTGCACAGGAACTCATGAGGGCTGGACCTTCAGCATTGTGCTTGTTGCCCGATGGACGCTCTCCCATCAGTGACCACGATCCCTTATGTTAAAGGAATAGTGCACCCAAACAATGATGTGCCTTCGTTTTCTCCTCACCCCCATGCTGAACACTCTGAAGCTATTACTATTCCTTTAAATTTCATTGAGGTGTCCAGGCCTGGTGGCAAGCAGGTGACTTGAGCCTCCTCTGGTTACCTGTTCACCAACCTGTAAACGTAATCTGCAAAGGAAAGCCAGCTGCTTGCAGGTGAAACACTGTGTATCTCTTTGCTCCCTCGCAGCTGTGAGCTGCAGTTGCTGCAGCTGATTTTTTTTCCATCCCTGGTTGGGGACTGAGGACCGGTGTTGCATTCTTCTTCTGCGTTTTATATGCTGCATGTACCTGTTTATTAATAAGCTCCATTTCCCTCTGCTTGTTACATTGATAGTCAAGCTAATTAGTCCACAAATGCACCTTGATGCAAACAAATGATTTATGCATGCATTCACCTACTTCACTAATCGTCCTTGTGAGGACGACAAACTGGTGCGAACAAGCACAATGGGGTTTTGCCTGTGGCCACTCGTTTGTGTCTGTGTGCTCATGTTGTTTTACGTTCAAGTTCAGTTGTGTAACACCCCCCCCCCCCCCCCCCCGCCCCCAAAATGGTTGGCAGAATCCAGAAGAATGACGACCCTGGAACTTTGTCGGCCCGTTTTGGTCCATGGTTCTACAAGACTGAAGCCTGAGAGTGACATCAGAGAAAACAGACACACTCGCGGTTGGGGGGGGGGGGGATTGCACTCGACGAGTTAATAGAGTCACCAGCTCGGCGTCCGGTTCGGTGTTAAAGCTGTCAACCCCAGCGCCGTGTGCGACATATCGAGACATTTACATGATATTGGGTGTCCCCCTGCGAACATCCCCCCGGCTCACGCTGAAACCATGACACTTTGTTTGCTTTGCCCGTTGCTATGAAGATGGCAAGGAGCTGATTTTCAGGGGAAGGTTGTGTGTGTGTGTGTGTGTGTGTGTGTGTGTGAGAGAGAGAGGGCTGGTGTTTGGAGACAAACGGACCAATGATGACAGCTCGTTGGCTGAAGGCCGAACCACTGCAACGGTTTCTTTTCCAAACATCCACTGTACTTCATGAGCTAAAGGAGCTGCAGTGTGCATTAGGATTCTGAGCCACATAGTGTATTGTCTGTCGTAAACAGTTTATAGATGCTTCATCACTAATATTGGTTAGTGACGATGAACAAACTTGAGGATGGACTGAATACAAAAGCGAAATGCTATTCCCACATAATTCACTGATAAAGAAACTCATGGCTATGTCAGTTGTTGAGGTTGTTAAAGCGACAACAAAAATGCAACTTTCCCTCTCTGTTTTATCATGACGCTACCTCCTGGAGCAGCGTTGGATCGCCAAAATAAAAGATGGCAGCCAAACTAGCTTGGCTAATTGTTCCTTTTCGTCCCAGTGGAGAAGACAAAGGGGAGGAAGTCCTCATTATTCGAGAGGAGAAGCGGAGGGATCCCTTTACGGTGATAGTGTTACAAGCGGAGGAGTGGTCGGCCCCACCTGTAGGGCCCTCCCAGCTGCTCGGCTGTAACTGGATCCTGTCCCTCGCTCCTCAAGGCCACCAGCCCTCTTTGAAGTTCATTTGCAGCGCTGGGAAAAGAGTGACTGAGCGAGAGCGAGGCCAGAGCGCATACGTGGACGCGGTGTGTTGGTGCGTGTTGTGTGATTTGAAGTTTGCGTGGCTATTTGTGGCGCAATGCAAAGAAGGCTGCAGTCACAAGCTGCTGCTCCTTCCTGGTGCCACGGCTACCTGTGTGCCGCCTGATGCCGAAACTGCTGCAGGAGCACTTGACAAGGCGCAGGTGCAGTTCTGGTCAGCATGAGTGTGCTGTAAGATGAAGTGAAAGCATTAAAGCCACTGAATAGGCCTTGGAGGCAGATCAGTCATTGGCTGGAAAGCGAAGCACCCCCACGCCTCCACTGACAGTATTTCAGGGCCAAATCTGTTAAACAACCGTAGGAGTGGTGCAGTGAGGTCACCGAGCAGCCACGCTCTTGCAGGAAGAGGCTGGATGTGTGAAAAAAAGATGTGCAATAAGAGCCAGTCACCATAACAACAGGGTGATGGTAATGACATCCAACAGTCACACTGACACTGGATCTTGTGAGAGTGTGTGTGAAAACATCATGCGGCAGCGTCGAGCAGGTCGAAGCTCAGCAATGTTTCCTAGAGATTCTTTCGCTCTTTTTTTAAAAAAAAGTTTGGAGATGAGTTTCTACTAGAGAGCTGAGTAAAAATCCAAATATTATGATGGTCGACTCAACTCTGATTTCTTAGCACCAAGTAGTTCAATTGTTTGAGCAGCGGCTTCAAGCTTGGGGACCAGGGTGGGTGGAGCCAGAGATCACAGAGGGGCTTAAGACTCTCTTTTGTAACACTGTCACATTTACAAAAGGCACATTTGAAAGAGAAGAAGACGCCTTTTACAATCACTGACACATCTAGATAGCTGCCGAATGCTTTTATTTTGAAGGCCTCTGTGTTTGTATGTTGCTGAGAAAGTTATTTCTGACAGTGTTTTAAGAAAAGCTATTGGAATGGAATGGAATATTAATTGTCATTGTCACAAAGAACAACGGAATTACGTTCGGAGCATCCATTCAGCAAGTGCAAAGTGCATTCACATTAATAATAAATACATACATAAATACCCCGGTGTGTAACATTTGACTCCGTCTGACATCAGTACAGCAGTTTGCATGTGTCAGCAGATCGTAACAGTGACAAAGTGCAGAGCAGGATCCATCATATACCTGAGGGGATGATCGCTTATCGACGTGTGAGTGTATGTACGTGTGTGTGTCTGTGTTTGGGGGGGGGGGGGCTGGAGTGATGGTGACCTACTGCAGCAATGCATACCAGTTCAATGCTATTAAATCAATGAATGTGGTTATTGTCCATGAGTGGGGGGGGGCGTAAAGGGGAGGGGGAGCAGAGTCCAGTAGCCTCACAGCGTGTGGCTGCAGGCTGTTGGTCAGTCTGGATGTTCTTGCCTGCATGGACCTGCACCTTCTTCCTGTGGGCAGCAGATGGAAAAGGTGGTGGGCCGGATGGTGCTGGTCGCACTCTCCTCAAACAGCGAGTGGAGCAGATGGTGCTGATCTCTGGGAGCGTCGTTCCAATGACTCTCCCTGAAGTGCCTGCTGCTCAGCCTTCATGAAGCTAGCGAACCACACTAAAACTGACCCTAAGTCAGAACACCACCGATGGCACAGGTGTAGAAGTTAACCATCAGAGGTCTATTGACCCCTCATTTGTGACCAGCCTCTGACCAGGAGCATCGAAAAGAAAATGCGGCATTGTTTTGAAGCCACATTGACAACATGTTGTTGCTTGTTGCATTGATAACCTTTTATAATTAGGGCAACTTCCATCCTTTGGTTGAATGCAGGTGCAGGATGGACGTTTGGCGCCTGTTTGGAGAACTTCCAGTGTGTGCAGCCAAGGTCACGCTCTAAATTCAGGTTCCTCCTGCACCTGCCAGCCTGCTACACAAGCTTAACGTCCCAAAACCTGAAGCAGAAGGACTCGCCTAAGACGCTCGTCTCTTCGCTGTCTTCACACAGAAGGTTTTTTGGGGTCAGTCTTGTGGGATTAAGGCTCCGATGTTGGACTTTGATTTGCATGCTGTCCCTCTATTATCGCGTCTGAGCTCTTCAGCCCTCAGACCAGTCTGTCGGCTGGATGGTGATGAAGGTGGTGCAGAGGAAGGAAAAGGTACGGCAGATGGTTGCAGGGTTGTAAAGTTCTGCATGCAGGGTGCATGCATAAGTGCCAGCAGGGTGGACTCACCGGATGGGTGCCCTCTCCTGGGGAGCCTGCCTGCCCCCAGAAGTGCAATGTAGAATGCATTAAAACTGAGTGCTGGAAGAAGTGGGTTGAGGGCTTGTGCCAACTCCTACCCAGGCACTCAGACCCTGAATGAAATGTCCCTACTGTGGAGATCTGTGCACTGTGTGATATGTGGTAACAAAAAAGTGGTGTGATTCTAAGAGGTTAGCCACCACACAGCCACAGGGGTGTGGTGGCAGGGTACGCAGCCACTTGTTTTCATTCTGAAATAGTCATCTATAGTATTGATATTGTTCAAACTACAGTTGCTACAGGGTTCTCTAGTGTTGTGTTACTTAACCCTGGTCTTACTAGTCTTGCTTTGAATCATATTTAGGTTATTATGAGAATTATGAGACATCGGCCAATATGTGAAGTTTCAGTAACCACCCATTTGGTCCATCCATGTGTTGACCAGAAGTCTGAAGCTGCAGGTGTGTCTGCCACAACAGGACAACTGTGTCTGGGGTGTCAGATTTGGCGTGTCACCCCCTTGCCGTTTGCAGGGGAGGATAAAGGGCGAAGGAGTAGTCAGCTCAGTGCGGCTTCACGGGCTCTCCTGCATGTGAAGCCGGTGCATGTGCAGTGGGAGGTGAAGCTAACTTCAGCAAAGTGGCCAATAGAGACGCTGGACCCCCAGAGACCCTGTGAAAGATGTAGAGCTCTGTGTTCCAGCTCTAATCAGACAGGGATCTCATGATCTCATTTTTTCAAGTGTAACTGAACAATGAGAGAGACTCGAGAGGTCTGACCCCCGCCTGAGTTCAATATTGAGTTAAATGGTAATGGTTTAAGTAGACCAAGATAATAACTTTAATGTCTCCCTCAGTTCAATCCTAGTCTGTTCCTGTTCCTGTTCTGTGTGTGTGTGTGTGTGTGTGTGTGTGTGGGTGTGAGTGTGAGTGTGAGTGTGAGTGTGAGTGTGAGTGTGAGTGTGAGTGTGAGTGTGAGTGTGAGTGTGTGTGTGTGTGTGTGTGTGTGTGTGTGTGTGTGTGAGAGAGATGTTTTGCGTTTGTTTGTGAAACATCCTTTTATTTGCAAGCCTACAGGCCTTAAACTACTCAGCAAAGATTGGTACATTTTAAGTTAAATGTTTAAATGTTCTTCTTCATGGCTTGAATTTTTGGATGGTTTGGAGATGCCATGGTACTATGTTTACTTAACTGGTGGTGTCAAGCTAAAAAAAAAGCTGTTAAAAAATCTGCTCAGAACAGGGCGCTTGCTGCACTTTTAGCCTCTTTTATTAATGTAATCGTAATACTGCTCTTTGTTTATTTCGAAGGCTTGTAAGCTACAGTTTGCACTGTTTCAATAAATGGAAATAATTGAATCGAGTCGTATCATTGGCTGAATATTGTGACATATATCATATCGTGAGATGAATCTCATGTATTGCATCATATCGTCAGACTATCGCTACAGCCCTATGCATCACTCATCCACCACTGCTCAGGGACAGTGGTGGATGAGGACCGAAGTAATAATGGTCATTATTATTGTTTGGTATTGTGGCTTGTAATTTGCTGTGGCGTTGCGAGGGTCTCTTGGGGATCCAAGCAAACCCCCCCCCATTGTCTTTGCTGTGGTGAAGTGCATTTTGGCCGCCCGAGGGGGCAGCCTTGGGGGGCCCCCCTATTTGCCAGGGCTCCAAGCAACTGCCTGTCTTGCCTGTCCGCACGCTACGCCTCTGGTAATTTGTCAGAGTGACCACTTTTGAGGAGAGCTTACACATGCTGTCTCCACAGAATATTGGTGCTTGCGTTCTTCTTCCAAGGACTGTTGGATTGTGTGAACATTCTGGCCTTGTTTGTTTGTTTGACTGTGCGTTTGTTGGGCTCTGTGGGCGTCCTACGTGTGCTTGTTCCAGTCGAGCTCTGAACGCCCACCTGCACGTGACTTTGGCTTCGCCTTGTTTTCTCACTTTACAACTCTCAGCCTTTCGCACACCTCCAGAGTCGGCAAGGCTGGTTTGCACTTCCAGGAAGTTGACAGTACAATAGATGGCAGCTCCTCTTCCAACAGTCTTGAAAGGAGCTGATGAAGAACAGATATGTACGATTAATATCATGTACAATATCTGTGAAAGTGGCTCAATGATTTGTTTTGTCTTTAGTTATCTTCAGACAACAAAGCACCTTTGATTCTCACAAAATGAGCCTGCTCCCTTGACCCAAAACAAGAACATCTCAAAGATGTTTGCTGTCGGTAGTTAGTGTTTGAGATTTCTGTAGCTGTGTAAGAAGCATGTCCCACCATATGCTTGATTAAACATTGGACTCTTAGGGCTTGGTGATAGATATGTGTTGTTGTTGTTGCCGAGGAGGGTTCAAACAGCAGTTATGTCTCTCACCAAATGCAGGTCAAATGACAACAGAAGGAGCATAACCGTCACCAAGTGGCTAGCTAAACCTCAACTCATTCTAACAAAGAGCTGGTTTACAAATGCTAAGTGCTAACTCGGTTATATCACTGGCAGCTAACTGCTTGCTGCAACATGAGCTTCATTTTCAGGAAGTAGCTGTTGGCTGTTAGCTGTTAGCTTCTCCCGGTGCTTTTGACAGTCACATGAAGCTGTTGTTGAAAGTCGACTAGAAATTGTTGAGGTGCAACGATCCATGTTTGTGGTTTGAGCTCACTTCAGGCCGGCACTGACAACGCAACACCGTCTCACTGTTCTGTCTACCTCAGGGGGCTGGAGCCGGCCCAACTAACCCAATGGGGGGAGGGGGGGTGGGAGGGCAGGAGTGGTTGTGTGATCCAAGACTCAACAAACTTCGTCACTGATGGAAAGAAAAAGCATCAGGTGATGTGACTTGTATTGATGTTACCTTTGTGGGGTGGGGGTGGGGGGATGTCAAGTGGGTATTGTGCTATTTTCTGTCATTGTGTCCTTTTCGAAAAAGGTCACGTGTTGCTCCTAATACCAGAAGTGAACCAGTCACCTGCTTGCTCATAGACACTGAGGAACAAAAAGAATGTATTGTAATTAATGCTGTTTTCATCAATCAACACCAGAAATGCTAAAGCACTTGTCTTTTGCTTCAGAGCATCAACATGATCAATATGTGTTGATGGTCATGAACACATTCAGGGAAGGTGGAGGCACCTTTTTTCTTTGTCCCTGCTTAAGGGTGTCCAACACTGTCATAATCACTGCGTGTTCCCTGAAGGAAGCTCCAGGCATGAAGAAAAGCTCTGTCCACAGGTGGATTTCCAGACACAAGTGGGAGGGGGCTGTGGGAGGGGGGGCGTGGCCTGCTTGAGTGACAGGCGGGGTTCAAATCCATGCCAGAATTTCATTGAGAGTGTGGCCTGTGTAACAAGATATTCATGTGAAAGCTGCCTCCTCCGGAGACAGTACCGACAGGGGCAGAACAAGAGCCGCCCCCTTGTGGCACTTGGCAGAGGGGCGGGGTGGGCTTGCTGCCCGTCACCCAAACCCCCGAGTATGCTGCAGAGAAAGCTGCATGGAGCAAAGTGGCACAACTCCTTGTTTTGTTTTTTCTCCCAGCGAGCGAAGCCAGTGGGATTTTTTGGGGGGCCGATGAGGGGAAAGATTGGAACACAAGAGGGACACACTCTTGTCAATTTTGTGTGTTTGTGTGCAAGCGGCCATTTGCTTCTGTGCTCGTTACTCTTTTGTGTGCACGGCTGGTAGCTGTGACCCACTTCAGCGGATGGCTGGTATAAACAGAGCTCCTCTCCCTGTGCTCCCTGTCCCCCTGCATCCATCGACGCCTATGTCAACATCTGACAGAAGAGAAAAGTCCCCTGCGCTGGAGATAATAGTGCAATGGCCAGCCTCTAAAATAACAACATGGCCCACAACAGCAACACTGTCCCATTTGGAAATGCAAGAGTCCCGCGCACAATGGCCCAGTGTTCAGGGCACAGGGGCGCAGGTTGGGACTCCCCGTGGCTGTCCAAGCTGGGAGACGAGCGGGAGAGCGGTCATCATCACGCAGCGCCCAGCTCCCTGCCTCCCACTTCCTCCTTTAGATGGACTGAGACACACTAAAACAGATTGAGGGTCTCTGCCCCCCCACCCCCCCACCTCTTTGCCCCCTTTCGCAACAACTTGCAGAAACCTCCATACGTTGGCTGCTGTTGATTGTAGAATGACACTGTACGTTTGGAGCAACTTGACACACCTTTATCTTTGGGTTTCCTTCACTTTCATGGTCCTTCTGAAACTGGAAGCAATACTCACGCTCTGAAAGGACCAACACTGAAGCTAATGGTAGCGCACACCTGTGCTGCCTCTGCGCTCTGGCCAATCCTGGCCGAGGATCCATCTTGCACAAACTCAGCCAGCTCTGCTGCTTGCTGTTCGCTCTTGCTCTCAAAAGAAGAAGCTTTGCCAGAACGCAAGGTGAAATGAAGTGGGACTGTAGAGGTGCATTCTCACGTGTCTTTGTGATTGGGATTTTCCAGCAATGGAGTCTGGTCCTCTTGGAGAGGATCAAACTGTGCTGGTTTGAATGTACCACAAAGGTCACAGCGACATCTAAAGAATGGACAGACAATGTTTGTCGTGAAAAAGAAGTACATTTGGCAACACAAACGACGCCTTGCTCTCAGCTCTTCTGTCCGAGCCTGCTTCGCTGTTATTTAAAGCTGAGGCCACTTCATTGGAGATAAAGAGGCACTTTGACGCCTGTGGATCTGCAGAATGGCACACGCTGTCCACATTCCTTGCCTGGGCCTCCTTCTCAGCCCACCTGATTTGCATTTGACCCCTTTCTCTCCCAAGTCCTCCCCGAACCCCTTCAGGTCAGGGGCTTGACCCCCTCGGCCTTGTGGCACTGAAGTGACAGGGGCTTTCTGAGCCTCTCTTCAATCGGCCTGCTACACGGCTAACCTTTGATGAAGTGGGGTTGAAAGGTGAGGGGTCACTAGTCGGCAGAGAAGGGTATCTTGGGTCATTGGCGGAGGCCTGGTGCCGTAGCCTCGGGGCCCGGCGCCATGCTGCTGTGGGCTGGGGATGCTGTGGTCATTGGGTTAATAGGATAAGTGGCCTGTAGGTCACTCTGGCCTACTTCTAATGCTAATGCTTGTCTTTGCACTGCTGCCAGGGTGCGAATGGATCCAGGGTTTTGGAGCCCTGCTGGGTTACAGTTTTTAACTCCAACCTGTTGGAGCAGATCAGTAGTTCCTCGGTGTGAAACGTTAACAGCTGCCCTCCACTGGCGCTCCTCCCTCTGCTGCGTTGGCGTGTCGCTCACCTCTTGTCGCTCTCTTCGGGCGATGCCGTGCTGCGATTGTTCGTGTTGTCTTTTTCAGTCATACTCCCGCCTACCGTGGAGGCACTTTGGCACGTCTCCCCCAAAAAGTAATCCGATCTGTGTTGATTAGGTCGTACATGTTCAATGATGATGCAAAAGGGGTTGTTTCTTCATTACTTCATTACTATGTGTGTGACACTCCATTGCACACTTCATGTCTTTCTCACTCTTTGCACCTTCTCCACCAAGTAAAAATGACTTGACTAAAGCCAGAAGTTGCACTGAGATAAATGTTGTTTGTTATCATCTTTTTTTTCTTCTTCTTTTGAGTCAATTTAGGCCTTGGCAGTGAGTCAGCGTTGGTGGAGTCTGCGTCCTGCTCTGCCTCCTAATCCTTTAAGTTGTGGAGGTGCCGGTTTGGCAGAGTGTTCTTTGGCAGAAAGCTAAGCCACTTTATTGGCCTTAGGTGTGATGATGTGACATGTGGAGATTCTCCGATAGCCGGTGTTTGGTGTGCCGTGACGTGAACTGTCCGCAGCCACTATTTAATTTAATAAGGGTAAGATGAAAATGCATGCAGACGCGAGAACAATGAAAACAGCAGCAACATTAATCATTGGCAGTGGTGAGAACAGAAGCAGACTTAATGTCTCGCTCCCCAAGTTAGAAATTCAAGACCAATCTGCTTCATCAGCAGATTCTTGCAAGCAGATAAATCCTCCCTTTTTTTGCTCATTTGCTGCTTCTCGAACTGCGCAGACCCTCTCTGCCGGATGTTTAAGTCCTGCATCACTTTTTAGCTCATAGATGTCTGTTAGTGTCTCGTGTCCCGTTGCAGCAGAGCTGTCGAACTGTGGACAGGGAGGGACGAGCCTCCTGATGCTTTTGGACGCCTCACTGCTCCAACACCCCTGTATCAGTTCAATGATGGTTAGCAGGCTTCTGTGACACATTAACCTTAACCAGGTGTGTTGGAGCAGGGAGACCTCTGGAACTTTTAGAGACGCTGGCCCTTCGGGACCAGACTGCGATTGGCCAGCGTTCCAGGACGTTGGTGAGAAGTGAATTTTCAAGTCGCATGCTTAATCTGGCAAAGGTTCGTTGCAATGGAATGAAAATGGTGAGGTTTTCTGTGGTCATGTCGTATCACAAGCTAATTCAACTGAGTGGTGCTTTTTGGAACCTCTCCAACTGTTGTTTTTGGACAAGAAATGTCACTTTTATGAGAACAACTGAACACAGCTCGGGGGGGGGGGGTCACAACGTTACATTTTGGCCTTTTATTGTTCTACTTTGCAAGTTGCTTGGTCATTGTTGTCATGTCTGTTTCACCTAAAAGTAATGAATTAAGCTGCTGCTTCAGTGCTGTTTTGGGCCCAATAGACAGCACACCAGTTAGTGGTGCACACTAGAATTACACAACTTTTTCTGCACGTTGTTTCTTTGCTTTGTGTTCTGTTTACTTGTTGGATCTGTGTTTGTGTGTTTAACGTGACCCACATGGGTGGATGTAGTTTTGTTGTTCCGGGTTCCACTGGTGAGGGTACTGGCCATCTGCTTTCGCTCAGCATGAGCTGGGAGTCCCCCTGGGACGCCCCCCCCCCCCACCCTTCCTGTCTCGCTTATATGGGAGACAATGGGAGACAAGGTGAATGATTGGATGAATGTTGCACATTGTACTTTTAACACTTATCTGTCCATCATGTCTTTTTTTCAGATGCATCCTTTGGGACTATGCAATAACAACGATGAGGAGGACCTGTACGAGTACGGCTGGGTCGGCGTGGTGAAGTTGGAGCAACCGGAGCTGGATCCCAGCTGCCTCACTGTGCTGGGAAAGGTAGATCAGTGCTGCTTTATTCTGCACCATGTTGTTGCGGCTGTAGCGCTACATTTAGCCATATGGCCTCCTCGCAACACTACAGAGACGACTCATTGCAGGCTGCACCTGCCACGTTGCTTTCACAGGTATCACATGAGCCTTTGTAGGTGAGAGTCAGTCATACAGGGAGGTGGAAGGGATTTTTCATGATGTGCTGTGACTTTTATAAATGGAAGGTTTTTTTGATACTCTCAGCAGGTTATTTTTGTACAGGTGTTCTGCTGGATTGTGAGAACACTTGTCAGGGTGAAACTAAATGTCTCGCACACATTTTTACTCGATGGAGTTTTCTTTCCAAAAACTTAAAGAGTTGGCTGAGAGAGTGAGTTGGTTCATACAGTCTCAGTCATTGTTCTGTCAAAGCTTCCGTGTACAAATGAAAAAAAGTCAACGCTGCTCCCAGGTGGAGATGGTTCTGGGACTCGAGCGTCCAGCTCTGCGAGGTGTCTTGCTGCCAAACTCGAGAACTTCATGTCTTGCTTTCACGAGTCCAAATGTGTACATGGATGTTCTGTTTGGTGATTTTGAAAACAATCCACGGAAGGATTGGTTAATTTTGTCTCTGACTTGCCATGGCTGGAAGAAGGGTGAACTGAATCCGCCCCCCCCCTTCTCCACCCGGACCCCCCTGGATTCAACGAGTGGTATTTTATCAGCCCTTAATTAAGACTTCCTCTTGATGGAATGTACCAACATTCCCTGAAGGATGAGAAAGGAATGGGGGTGGGGGGAGTCTGACTATAGGCTCATTTGTCCTGTGCGTCCTGCTGACAGAAAGAGAGCAGCCGTTTATAATTCAGGCCCTTGTGCCATCCAAACATGCTAATGGGTCTTAGGTGTCTGCTCCACTCGCATGGGAATCCTCCCTCACATCATCAAAACATCACAGACATTGTCTGACCGTCATATTATAACTGGTACTAATATGAGTGACAGCTTGACATGTGACTGGATGTTGCCTCTCCCTCCAGTCAACAGTGTGTCTCAGACGGGTTGATGAAGCGGAAGTGGGTTGGAAATAATACTATGACCATGAGTGAGTGTACTAATATACATCCCCTCCGTCTGTCTGTCTTGTTCTTTTCCCTAACTGAGGTTTCACTCCCACTCCAACCAGTGGTTTTGTGCCAATGCCCCCAATAAGAACACAACAGCATGATCCATGGATCTGCTGTCATTTGTTCGCAGCTCATGGCCTTTGTAAAACCTGAAGAACTGTCCAAGTGTCAAATTTGTTCTGCATGCTTTCGGCTCTTTAATTTGAACTTGAATTTTGCCCGTGTTGTGTTTCTGAGCATCTGACTGGAGCCACAATTAGATCAAGGATGTTGTCAGTGGAGTTCATGTGCTTTCGCCAACTGAGCCACGAGGACACCCCAAGTAGGAGAAACCCACACCTTCCGCTCAGTGGACTTGGTCAAAGCAGAGTCCTAATGAGCTGGCCATTTTCATGTGATCTGATGTTAGTGTCTTGCACAGGGACTCCGTGGTGAGGATGGCAGGAACCTTGACCTGTGACCTCTTGGTCTCCGGCCAGCTGCTCAACCTCCACGTTACTCTTGTTTTCCACTGTGTTTAATTCAGCCAAGACTATAATTAGAGGGGGGGGGGGACCCATTGTCACATCTCACAAAGCCCCGCCTGGGGCCCCGAGCACAGCTGGGTGCTTCGCGTTGGCACCACCGTTTCTGCCAGGCCAGACAGCGCAGTGTGTCCCCCCCCCCTGCCAGTCTGCTCCCCCTGCCTGCCCATCCAGCCAGCCAGGCCGCAGTGCCTAACCCCACACCACATACGCTCTAACTCACTCATCCCACTTGGTCTGGCCTGGGGCTCGGTGCCCACCCCCCCCACCCCCCACCCGACTGGCCCCTGACTGAACCCAAGAGCCCACTCTCCACTTTGCAGCCACTTTGCCACCAACAGTGTTGGGGTCTTGTCTGGTCAATTTAGACTCCATTCAATTAGAGTCCCAGTGAATGCGCTAAACAGAGTTTGAGTAGAAATAGCGCTGTTTACTCTCGTCCGTGTCTACATTTAAAGTGTCTGGAAACACAAGGCCCTCCAGCTGGGATCCAGCACTGGTCAGTCTGTAGCAACAGCAGCCTGCCTTCAGGCCTAACTGAATAAGACAGAAAAGCTTGCCTTCACTTCCAGGGTCTTGGTCTTTGCTGATTTGGATGAGGGAGCAAAGTTTGAATGACAAAACATTCCTGAATAACAGTTAAGACAGGTTATCTGTCAGCAGTCCAATGATGGAAACAGTCCAGTTGTCATTGGAGGCTTTATTGTATATTTAATGTTTTTTTTCTGCCTATTTTCGAGCTGTTTTGTGCTGAGATTTGAATTGTTTTAGCCCTGATATTGTTTCTCTGTTGCTGTTGGGATTCTGGGAAGTCAGACTGAGCTCAGTGTCATCACGAGATGCTCTGACATCCAAAATATTAGCAGGAGAGGAAGCTGAGGAAAAGGGGTCAGTGATCCCAGCCTCTGAAGTCCGTGTGCAGACTTCACTGAAGTGCTGGCGTGTCACTTATATGTACACAGTTTTTTCCTGCACTTCCTGTCTGATTCCTGTGAGAGCTGCGCGACTGTTAAACCTCTGACCTCGCTGTGCCGCAGCAGAAAACAGGCAGTGCTGCTGAAAAACGTGTGTGATGTAGGGCTGTCAAAATTGCTCCAAAATGACATTTGAATATTTGTTGCAAAATGAACACATAATTCAAATATATTCAAATATCCATTTTATCATTATGCCAACAGGAGGACAAACCAATACAAGACATACCTACTTATTTAGGTATTTTTAATTACATTTTTTTTTTCATTTTTAAAATTTTTACATTTAAAATTTTTTTAATTTATTTTTAATTTTTATTTCAATACGAACATCTTTAATGATGCCCAGAACGTCACAAAATGAACTCACTGCAGGTCCCCTGCCCCTGCATCTCCCTAAGTTGTGCCAGCAATTAAAGGTCCCAACGAATTAAAGTTAAATTAACAAACATTGAATGCTCCAAGCAAGCTGTAATAAACACTTGAACAGTAGGCCTATCATCAAACCAGTGGAGCAAATGTAGGCCCAATGGAATAGGCTATATATTCAGTCAGAACAGGAGACTACAATTTTTAATGTCTCCTCTTGTGTAAATTAAATACGGCAAACAACTCTGATAAACATGACAACAAAGAACTCTTACCATGAGTGATCATTTACAATAAAATGCAATTAGAAGTGAAAAGTGGGCGTGTCGCCTCTACCCGCAGTCGCTCCGTGACGCCCCCCCCTATTTTCCCTATTTTAGGCAGATACTTTAAATTGTCTGCATTTCTGATGTCCTTTTTTAATCTACGTTTGGCGCTCCCGCTTAGCTCCTCCGTGTCTGTTTTCTGCTGCGGGCGACCCGCCTCATGTGGACTGACCAATGAGGAGAAGGCCTTAACTTCAAGCCCTCTCTTCATTGGTCAGTCCACTCCAATCTATGCTGCCAGTTGACAAGTGCGTGAGCGCAGCGCAAAGAATTGGACTGAATAGATTTGCCTTTCTGAATCGGCCACATCGTCACAGATACCCGATCTAGAATTTTTTTCCGATATCAGGACCGATACAGATATCGACATCGGATCGGTGCATCTCTAATAGAAATCCGCCAAGTTCCTGGAAAGAAACTGTGATTCTCCATCATTTTGGGACGTCATTTCTTCAGTCAGAATCAGGCCTCGACTCGTTGGTAGGAACAAATGTCCCCAGTGGCACTTCGCCACCATCTTATTCGAGAGTCCTGCAGGAATGAACAAAATGAAAGTAAACGTAAACGATGGCCAGTCCGTTCCCTAACTTGCCCCGTCAGCATGGCAAAGTGTCTTTGAGCAAGTTGCTGCCTTTGTTCCCAGTGGCGTGTGAGCGCCTTCCATTGCAGCTGTTGTTTTTTTTGAGCGTGAGTGACTGAATGAAGATGAGAATATGACTCGCAGTCATAAAAAAAAATCACTCCAGTAAAAAGCTGCAGAGTTAATTCCTGAGGTTCTGTGGCAAACTGTATGAATAAATTCATCTGTGTGAAGTTAACTTGGTAGCTAAGCGTTTCATGTCTGTATGTGTTCTGATGCTATCTGCTAGTAGTTACCCACAGTTCACTGCAGCTTTCAAGGCTTTGCTTTCTCTGAACTGTTTGTAAGTGTTGTAAATCACTCTCACAACCTGGCACCACGTATCACTTTTCAAGTGGAACTATTTATTGCTGTCAATAACATCTTCTCGGTTGTTGTTTCCTCCATGCCAGTTGCCTTTCTGCGAACTGGCCTCCCGCCTTACTTCACACACATACACTGCATGTTTTGGCAGCACCTGTGGAACATGAAATCATGCCTCTGGCTTCCATCGGTGGCCTCAGACCCACTCAGGGTCTCTGTCTCCAAGCCAGCGCAATGACTCCTCTTTCAAGTTCCGCCGTGTCCAGTCCAGCAGTCACACAGGGGCCTTAGCACGCTGGCTTCCCCCTCCTTTTATCCTTCACAGGACCCCTCATGACATCAGTCCCCATTCCGGGTTACCGGCGGGGGGGAGGAGGCAGGCCAGTGGAATAGTTTGTGGTTGCAGGGGACGGGGAGAGGTGTTAAAATGCAGCAGTAGAAGACTTTGTTTGGGACTTTTCAAGGAATGCTGAAAAGAAATGATGTATCTGGATTTGAAGAGTGGGACGTCGGTATTTGAGTCCCTCATGCAAGCTTTTTTTTGAGTGCTTCGGTAGAAAAGTGGCCCTGTCCTCCCACTCAGCCCTGCAGCTCGGGTAGAGTCGGCCTCTTGGCTGCCATAGCGTGTAAAAACTCCCCGGTATGTGCTTGTTGTGTGTGGCCGAGTGCTGCCCTTCACCAGCCTGCCTCTGAACCAGAATAAGTCCCACCTTCAACTCCAGCCAAAGACAACACTTCATCTCAGCCGAGCCAAACTGGCCCAGGATCAGCTGCTACAAGTAGAGCTTGAATGTTACTTGTGTGACAAGAAAAGTTTCACGATTTTTATTGACTTCCCAGAAATATCTCTGGCTACTTTTAAGTTTTTGCCAGAGGCACAAAGCTTTAAAGAGTGTATCTTGTGTGGGAAGCATGAGTTATTCACACACACACACACACACACACACACACACACACACACACACACACACACACACACACACACACACACACA
>JAUESF010000012.1:16731933-16744249 GCA_032274765.1 Malacoctenus tetranemus | reverse complement strand
GCAGGATAAGAAAACACAACAAAAGCATGGCACCAGGATTGCACAGAGGAAGTGGCGATATCTGGAAAAGGCTAAATGGCATCAAAGCCGTTCTCGGAGCAGCAAGGCAAAAAAAAAACAAAAGCTCTGGTGGAAAAGAGCCCTGAGATGAGTCACATGAAGTCACAGAGCAAAGTAATAATGTCAGTGAAAGAGTTCTCACAGGAGAAGAATCTTCGGATCGGTTGATTGGTGCCTCCACGACGGTCCTCCTCCTCCTGAATACAAAGTGTCGCGTTCTTTTCATCTTGATCCCCGAGTGTGAGCCTGCGGTTTGTTTTGTTCCAGAAAGTGGCGCCGGAAAAGTTAGGTCGGTTGGCTCGTGGGATTCAGCTGACAGCACTGCACGGCTTTGCTGTCACCTTGTGGACATTCAGTTGCACTTTATCTGGTATCGGTTCACCTGATAGAAGTCCCTTTGGCATGGTAGCACAATTGTCAGTAGGACCAAGAACACTTGTTTAACCAGGTGCAGCTCATGATAGTGTGATTGACAGAATTTGTCTGAAAAAAACAGTGCAGGATCTCATCCCAAACTTCCTCTTAAGTATATTTTACTGGTTCTGTCTGGTTAAGTCACAAGAATGTGTCATCAGCAACTCTAGTGTCTAGCATGTCCTCAGTCAGACAAAAGATGGATCGCACACCGGACTCAATAGTCTGCCCTTAGGCAACGAGGACAGACTAGATTCCAGAGATTCCACAGGCTGCTCCAACAGACAGCTCTAGTGTCCAGTGTGCTCTCAGTCGAGCAAGAGTGAGAAGAGTTCAGACAGTAGAGCTCTGATCCGGGATCAGTTCTTTAAGGAAGAGCCTGGACGTTACAGTGACTCGCCTCACTTGGCCGGCATGCAGCAGAACAGGACTTGAGTGTTGGCTGTGTCGCCCTGCAGGAGCTGCGTGTGATCCCCTGCGCTCACAGGTTCCATAAGAAGTGTGTGGACCCCTGGTTACTGCAGCACCACACCTGCCCTCACTGCCGACACAACATCATTGGTAAGTGACTGCTTTGCTCTTCATACTCAATAATCTCTATTGTTGGAGTTTTCACACTGACATTTTTTTCTGTTGCAGAGCAAAAGAAGGGAAATCCGGGACCAGCGTGCATGGACCCTGGAAACCCTGTCCACGGACGGCAACGGGTGGTCCTGCCCGTCCATTACCCCGGGAGGGTGCACCGCGCTGGGCAGGTGACGGCCTACCCAACCAGGACCAGCATGGACCCTCACGGCAACCCCATCACTGTGCTCACAGTGGATCAGCACTCGGATCCACAGGGACTCTACCCACCACAGTCGGCCTCCGCCTTTCTCCGGAGCTACCACCCCACCCTACTCGAGCATTCGCTCGGCCCCCACCACTGTGGACTAGAGCACCGTGGACCCCCGGCCTACCCTGCACAGCCACATCATGCTGCTTTCAAGCGACCAAAGTTCCATGGTCGCAACTTTTCCAGAGCAGCCTGTTTCTCCCAGTATGAGACCATGTACCAACACTACTACTTTCAAGGGTTGACTTTCCCTCAGCAGCCCGAAGGTGGCCAAGGGCCCGCTGTGGCAGGACAGCTTGGTGGAGGGAGTGGCGCCCACAAGGGCCACCACAGCAGGGCCTTTCAGCAAGGCCTGTTATACCCCACTGTGGTGCACATGGCTCCGGCCTCGTCGTCGAGGATCGGGGACACGACGAGTACGTCTGGCCTGAGCTGCTACCATGGCCATCGCTCCGTGTGCAGCGGTTACCTTGCTGACTGTCCCGGTAGCGACAGCAGCAGCAGCAGCTCCGGCCAGTGCCACTGTTCCTCGAGTGACTCAATGTTGGACTGTACTGAGGTCAGCAACCAGGGCGTGTACGGCAGCTGCTCCACGTTCCGCAGTTCACTAAGCAGTGACTACGACCCCTACATCTACCGGAGTAAGAGTCCATACAGGGGCTCAGCGGGGGAAGTAGGGGCAGCCTGCACTACCACCACTCCCCCAGAGGACTCGTCTTCTACCGCACCCTTGGGACACGAGTGCCTCCAGCTCCCCTCTGGAACTTTGGGGTACAACTCGGGGGACCACCTATCCAACTGCAGCTTGGAGCCCAATTACAGCAGTCGCTCGTCACTGGAACCCAGGGAGAACACCAACACTAGCACTACCTCAGCCGGGGCTCCAGAGGCTCCCGGAGTCGACAGGGGGAAGGGGGCACAGGAGGACTCGGGGGAGCTCGGGGCTGCAGCCTGTAGCTGCTGCTTCGAGGTTCGCCCCCCCAGCATGGAGTGCAAGGGGCAGGACTTGGACCAAGCAGGGCTGCTGGCCTCGGGACGCTGTCACAGGGGGATGGACTTCCAGAGCTCCACCTCCAAGAACTACTTTGCTCCTGAGCATATTTGCCCTTCCTCCGAGCAGGTGAGCTATGAAGGGCTGCCCTGCTGCTTCTACAAAGAGATGAAGGTCCACAGGGCCGCAGTGGGCTGCTACACTGAGGACTACGCCATCAACGTGCAGTACGCAGACTCAGAGGCCTGCTCCGGACAGGGCTGCTGTGAACTCAACCAGAGAATACCCATAATTCCAGAGGACACAGACTGCGAGTTAGGCATCGGATCAGAGACCCAGACCAGTTTGTTACCTGTCAGTGTCATGGTGGAGGCAGAGATGCAGACAGGAGAGCAGAATGAACCCAAGGAGCAGCACTTGACCTCGGGACAATTCAGAAGTCAGCCCCGCCCTCAGGAAGAGGAGACCAGGGCTTTGTACCGGCCTCAGTTCTCTGCCGGCCCCGCGGCACAGGGCGGCAGCTCGACAAGCGAGGGAGGTCCGGCCTTATGAACTGGAGTCCAAAAAGAAGAAGGAACTCTGCTAGAGATCGTGGTACAGTGTCAGTCAGTCAATCGCCAAAACCCTAAAGTTGCCTTTTTCTGTCCTTGCTCTCCGAGCACTGAATGTTTTCATCCTAGATTGTGTGGATTTCTACTGATGGCCTGTCGCTTCTCCATATACACAATGTATCGAGTTCATTCCTGTGGCCACGAATGTCTCACTGCGAGGAGACAAAGTGAAATGAGGGTGGGAGTCGTACACAGAGACCGCAGTCGAATTGCTTCTGGCTTCTTTGTGAAGACTGTCCCCTACCACCGAGAGCTTTGTTACCTGTGCCCATTTCTTTTGAGATTTCATTCAAGTCAAAACTCCATCTTTTTTTAGCACAAACTCCAAAAATCCTACAGATTTCACACCACAAAAGTACACTCATCATTTGCAAACACCTGGCTCCAATGTGTACACAGAGACACTGACTGCCTATATACCTTCAGCCACCCATTGAAATAGGTTCTATGGACATAGCGATACCAAAACACAAAGACAGGATTGTTTTTGTTTTTCTCCAACAGCAGGGAAATGGGTCTTTCTTGTTGTGTGTGACCCTCATATATAAAGACAAGAAGCTGTACATTACAGACACCATGCATGGAAATGTGAATGCAAGGCTGACACTGGTCTCTCTGTCCAATATATACAGGGTTTTATTTTTAAGCAATTCTCTCCAGAAGTGGCCTAATCTGCTTGCGATGCGCCAGAGCCTTATGCTGGGAAGCTAATTGTAGCAATATAAAGACACAGCACAGATTTCAGCCGAGCGTCAGGCTGAAGCAAGTGTCTCGGGGGTCAGTACATTTCTTCCCAAGTACCTTTTATTTCGGAACTCCGCTTTCGCCATCACAAACCCAATTCCCTCAACGAGGTGCGCTCTTATGTTCAACGGTTTCAGCATGTATCAAAAAAAAGGCCAAAGGAAAGTAGCTGGAAAAGACTCGTGTGTCATTATCTCATGACGGTTCCTTCATGTACTGTGACTTTTTTTTTAATGATGCAGTCATTCGTACCACAGCGTATCTATCTGACTCATATCGTGCCGAGCATATTACATAATTGCAATGTCAGTGCTTGTCCTTCTTGCCTTTCTGTTTGTCCTGCAGACTGTTTTTTATACTGTTTCTATGAAATATACACATTCTCTACACAGCAGAAGAACCTGAAAAAAACCCTATTTAAGTTAACCCAGTGCTGTAATCAAGTGAGAATCTAATCTTGCCTTTTGCATAGAGATATGTACCTACTGCAAATATAACATTTTGGGGTACTTGAGTCACTATTTAATTTTTTTGTCTTTGTTTCTAGCACTTAAGAAGATGAAAATGTGTAAAAAATTAATATTTTTTAATTTTTTTTTAAAAATATATAATTATTTTCTGTCATTACCCTTACAAATGTTTAAAAAAAAAGGCTAGAAATCAATCTGTGTATATTTCTGTACCTGTATAGCAAACACATTTCATAAATGGAAATATGTTCTCTGAATATTTATTTACTAATATATTTATCTTTAAGCCATGTCTCCTGTTCACAATGTATGAACACTTGAGTTATTTGGTTGCCTTTTTTTTTTTTTTTTGGAGGAAAAAAAATCACTAACATGCGACGTTGTATATACATGGTAATTGCACACAAGACGATTAAATCTTCTCTGACCAAAAAACTGATTTTAAACCTTTAGTACCGTACAATTTTGTAATTAAAGTGTACAAAGATCTGTAAAATATACAGTTTTATTCAAGTAATTTGAGTGACGTCTTTTGTTTCCATGTTTTTTTTTTTACCTTTTGGACAACAGCACTTTTTCCTTTTACAATGAAATAAGACCCAACTGTGTGATGTGTAACAAAAGCACTTTGGAGCCTGTTTGCATCATGTCATTTATGTTCACTGAATGTGCTTCCTTTAGAAATGTTGAATTTGTTCTCAGTTCAAGGTGAACACAGAAATTTACAGTTTTTCTCGATTGCTAGGACACAATCCCAGGAACAACTCACCATTTTTTTCAAATCTTCACACACAATTTTAAAAACTCACACCCAAGAGTCCAAACATCTAACTCCTAGGTCCCAATCAGTCTTTACACTCAGACAATACACACAAGCCATCAAAACACAGAAGGGATTAATTCAACACACTGCCACCAAAATGTCAATCATAGGGCTTATTCACTGCACTTCCAGATTGAGCAAATACAGGTTCATCAGCATCGGCAGCAATATCAGCATGATCTGGTTGCCCTGGCTCCCCTTCTTGTTGTTATTGTGCAGCTGATCTAGAAACTGAAGGTGTAGTGCAGTGTTGTGTGGACCCAGTACAGCATGGCAGTGGTTGCAGCTGTCTTCATGTGACCCCTGAACTAAATCACTGATGTCAGCGTTGGATCAGCAGCACTGGTTCTTATGCCTGAAATTTCAGTGAAAAACTCCAAAAGAGCTTTTAAATATTTTATTCGTCATCAAAAACGCTTATATTACAAAATATAATCACAACTCACTGAACTCAGAGCGATACCATTTGCCCCCCCCCCCAGTGAAGCAGCACACAGACTGAGGGGAGGTGAAAGTCACTGACCACTGAGCAGGGCACAGGCTGAATCATCCTGATTGTGCCTGTGCAGCGGCTGCAGGTCCGTTTGTGGAAACTCTGGAGGAAAGCTCGAATCAAAGCTTCCGTCTTGTTCTTTCCCACAGAACATTACCAGGCTTCCTCTGCACTGTGTCACAGTTTGAATCCAGAGTGGAGCGCCACCACCCCGCCTGTCAGGTTGTAGTACTGCACACTGTAGAAACCTGCGTCCTCGATCATGTGTTTGAACTCCTCCTGCGGGCAAAACACACAACATTTACAGAGTGGCTCAGATGTGCCTTTTGATTGGTGTGTGTCACACTCAGCAGAATAAGGAGGTGGTATGATCCATCCTCACCACTAGATGTCACTAAATCCTACAACCTCTGTGAAGAAGAGATTCAAAGCTAAACGCCATCTCAAACAAGTTCAGTCACCAAACCCAAACATGACAAAGACTTGACGAATGACTGTTGGTGGTGGACTATCTTCAACTGGGAAGCGGCAGAGGGAAAGGTGGAAGTGTTACCTGGTCAGGGAACTTTCGGATGCTTTCCACTAAATATTGGTAAGACTTCCAGTCTGCAGCAATCACCTCTCCCAGAACTGGGATCATCTGGAAGCTGTATGCATCGTAGAGCCTGCGAACAAGCAGAGGGACGAACGGTCTGAACGTGTCCAGCCACATTTCTCCGGCATAGTGCATGCAAGTTAAAGTTTAAGTCAAGAGTCGCCGTTCAAGGTTGCGTGCGTGCATGCGTGCGCTGTTCAAGGTTGCGTGCCTGTGGTGAATGAATAAAAAGAGGTCAAAGTGCTGGTGAAAATGCATCACGTGAGTGGACGTGAGTCCACTTGAATTCTTTGCCCTTCAACTTTATCAGAAAACTGAACAAGCTGTTTGTATGATGCCAAACCACAAGAGGGCAGTGCTTGTCCAAACTATAAAGCCCAGGTCTTGGGAACCTGCAAGGCAGGTGTCTGCTTTTTGGGAAGAAGTCCTATTGAACTTCAATCACTGCTCCAACATTAAAAGCAATTAACGACACCTTCACATGGAGTGCTCACACCTCCTCACCTCGCCAGCAGAGGGTTTGTGACTTTGCTGAACTCTAAACACATGAACCTCCCGCCGGGCTTCAGGACCCGCAGCGCCTCCTGCAGCGCCTGAAAAGAATTACAGTAGGTCAAGAACGATGCCAGGGACGTAACGAAGCCTTTTTAATGAAAAGTACGATGCCACTGAATTCCAGAAAACGTCAACCTGAAATTTTAAGATCATATGATTATTTTTGCTGTATTAATTAAAAGTGATAGACGAAACAAGCTGAAACAGTCAGGAGCCACGAATGTGACTGACCAACTGTTGGAAGGTTTGGCGGGTTATGGCCGTACTGTTGCTCCTCTGACACTGTGAGCAAGTCTGCTCCTTCGTGAACCTTGCTGATTGGTCAGGCGGCTACCTGGTCTATGTGGGTCACGTTTCGAATCCCAAAGGCAATGGTGTAGATATCGAACTGGTCGTCAGCGAAGGGCAGCTCCTCTGCATCTCCCACCACCCACGACAGACCTGACACACACACAGACACACACACACACACAGAGTCAGAACTGAGCTGATTTCTAGCACGACATTTATGACATCATCATGAGTGCCAATTGCAGATTTCAGTCCTGGAACAGCTGATGTGCATTGCTGTGCTTCATAACTTGCAGAAATTGGTGCCAATCTGTCCTATTGATGCACGGCTGCACAGAGATCTGTCAGACTTGAGATTGAATTTTTTGCATTTACTCCTCAAATGTGCGCGCTCTCATCTGGAGTGTTTGCAGCCAAATTGTTTTGAAAAATTCAATCGAGGCATAAAATTACACAGACGTTGTTGACAAAAGGTTGTCACACAGAGCTTCTGATCACAGCTGCCCTCTGAGCTCAGTAAATATGTTTTCACTGAATATATTGAGAAACATCTTGGTTTTCCACCACATTAGAGCTGGTCCAGCAAAAAAGGGAGAGTATATTGATCCCATATACTGACAGACATGATGGTGTGGATTCATGACGACATGGTGTTTGGTTTAAAAAGAGAAAGAGGGAAGGAAGGAGAGAAGTGGGGTTAGAGAGGGTGGTAGTGGTGGCATAGGTGGTGGCATAGGTGGTGGCATAGGTGGTGGTGGTGGTGGGGGGGCTCATCAAACAGTTAAATGATGACCAGGTGCTAATCGTGCTCCGAGTCAGATGGTCTGCATGCAGTGTGAAACCTATCAGCCCAGAATCTAGAGCTAGCAGAGGGTGAGCAAGTAGAAACAGGAGTGAAGAACATAATGATGCTACAGTAGACACAGGATATATACAGAGTCATGTTATCTGTGACCACTTAGCAGGCACCTGACTAGACCGTGGGGTGCCAATGGATTTCAGGCTCACCCGCACTGACGCCCGCGCCGCCAGCTTTCTGCTGGCCGACCCTCAGCATCTCCTTGTTGATGTCGCACACCACGGCGTGAGATTCTCGGGGCTTGTCCTCATCCTCTGTGGCGTAGCTGTCGGAGATCTCCTGCCAGGACGGGGTCTGGCTGGACCGCGCCACCCGCCGCCTCTGCCTCTCCTGCTGAGACTGGATGTAGTCCAGGAAACGGAGGGCGATGTCACCTGGCAGGAGGGAGAGGAGGGTGGGATGGCACAGCTGGGAGGAGGAGGAGCAGCAGCAGTGATGGAGCGCTTTGACTCGTGAAACGCCCGACGACCTCACCTGTCCCTCCTGCCACGTCCAGGAGCTGCGCGCCAGGCTGGGGGTGCATGACGTGCAGCAGCATGTCCTTCCACAGGCGGTGGACCCCGAGACTCATGGCGTCGTTCATCACGTCGTACTTCTGGGCCACGTTCTCGAACACTTGATAAACTGGAAGAGCAAAAACATCACAAAAATTTTTTTAAAAGGACACTTTGTTCCTCTTTTAGTTTGGCTTGTGGAATGAAAACCACACACGTGCGTGTGTGTGTGGCGTGAAGTTATTGATTAGCTGTGAGCTGTCACGCCAAGTCCTGACGATTCCGTCTATCAGATTAGAAATCCTTCCCTCCTCCAGGGGGCGCGCCCTGCCTGCCTGCACTGCTTGTCGCTCACCTCTCTTCGCCTTCTCCCCTTCGGGCACCGACTCGAAGCCGAAATGAGTGCTTCTGTCTCCGGCCGCGTCGCTCCGGCCGCGGCAGGGCTGCGCCGAGCCGCCGCGGCCGCAGCGAGCCGCGGCCGGAGCGACGTTTCCCAAGAAGAGACGGAGCACCCTCCGGAGCGGTACTCTGCAGGACGCCGCCATGCTGCTCCTTACGCAAACTGCGACGCCGTGACGTCATTAGAACGCGACAGTGACTTGTACAAAAAAAAAAAAAAAAAGCAACATGACATCTCCGAATGGAGCAAACACCCTGCTGCAACAGCTTTTGAGTGCATGGTTGAAGAGGAATTTGAGCCTGGAGTAGCTGCTCAGTTGTTTGTGTGTGTGTGTGTGTGTGTGTGTGTGTGTGTGTGTGTGTGTGTGTGTGTGTGGTGGTGGTGGGGGTACGCACGGCACAAACCCCAACACCCCCCACCAAATGTCATGATGCTTGACTCATGTTGACATGTATAAACAGCTTTCAGCACCATGAAGCTACTTTAATAAAAGGGAAATCTTTGAGCATGAAACAAGTTAATGCATGTACTGAAAACCACCACTGCCTTAATTGCAGCAGGGTCACAGACAGAGGCAGATCAAAGCAGGCAAGTTCCTGCAAGGCCTCTTTCAAGAGGATCTTTGGTGAATCCATCAAGAGACAGCAGCTCCTCTTCATCTTCTTCATCAGTCCTTCACTTCTAGCCTGACTTCAGTCCCCGAGTGCACAAAGTGGCATCTATTGTCCTTCATTCTTCTCACTTTCTCATTCTTAAAGTAACTGGACACTATCGTCCATTGTCCCTTTGTGTCCTTAATTACTGGTCGACTCGGGTTCAAGGGGATCGGTTTACGGCGATCTCTTTCCCGTGACTATGGGAAGGTCGACCAGACGGGGTCCGCAGTCCAAAGCTTTTCACGGGGGGACCCTCGGGGATGATGAGATGCTCCTTTGTTCTCGCAGGAATAATGTTACAGCTGCACAATTGCCGAAAGGAGGAAAACAGTTAGAAGGAAAGCTTTCCCTTCAGCGTGTCTAGTTACGTTTTCTTGCCCGATGAAGAATTTGTTACTCCTGTCAGAAGCAGAACGTGGTACACAGGGAAACTCACACATCATACAACCAGCAGAGGGAGCCAACTTTTTTGGTTGTTTCTCCTTTATTGTGATGGAATGTGTGAGGTGCCCAATCTATCTACCAGGAAATAAAGGTAAGATTGTTCCCATTCCCATATGACTACACATATTTGGTGTCATCAACAAGGGTATTGTGGTCTGAGTGTCATCTTAAATTGCCTGTTAAAATATTGTTGTCAACTTGTGAGGTTGCACAGATCAAATGATCCAGCTGTTTCCAGCAACATTCATTGCAATCCAAGCAAAGCTGCAAAGACATTTTACACAGTTGAAACATGGAATCACAAGACGGTTAAACTGTAAAATCAACACATGTTAAATGTGATATATGTGGATGATCTCTGGTTTAAAATGTCACAATAACATTAAAAATTACAGCGAAATTACTGTTTGAGTCTACAAAGTACAGTGCGGACCAAGATTCATAGGTTTGATGCCTTCAGTGTGAATCTACAATGTCAATAGTCATGAAAATAAAGAAAACTCTTTGAATGAGAAGGAGTGTCCAAACCTTTGGTCTGTACTGTATAAAAATCTGAACACTGATTGTTGTGCATGATTAACGCTAAGTTACACAAAGCATAAGATGCTGGAAGCTCTTGATCTTCCCTCTTATTCCTGCCAGATCCCACAGCTTAACTCTTAACAAGAAAACAAAGTAAGAAACACAACTTTAAACTGTCTATTTGATCCTATTTGTAAATGCACTTTCTGGCCTTTTGACCTCTTCTGACACCTGTTCCAAGCCACTTGCATTCACTTTGCTATGCTTCTCCATGGAGCTGCATGGCCCAACAGACAGCTCGGTTGAACGCCTGCTGGTGCACTGCTTTAAACAAGCCAAGCTATGCTGTTTCAGAGCCGGCAATGAGGAAGAAATAAGCAAACACCTTTCTTAAATGGTGAAATTCTAATTGCAACCATTCCACGATATCCAGCTTATTACGCACATCCTTCAGTTGAGGTTTTGTTTTCCCTCTTCCTCATTGGGTCCAGTTGTCAAGCTGGATTCCTGCTTTTCCTGCTCGAATCTGCAGGTTGCATGCCTGACCCTTTCTCAGGGAGCCAATAGGTTGTAAATGGCACTCAGAATCCTCTGCCTGTGTGTGTGCGTGCGTGCCTGTGCGTCCAATATCTGAGCATTTCGCTTCATGGAAACAACAAGTGTGAAGTAGTGCAGAAGTCCTGCTATTTCAAACATCTAAATCTAAATCAAGCAACTTCCCAAAATCACACTGCAACACAATGAGCTGTTTAATTTAGAAAAGAGTCCACCGTTACTTGTGGACCATGGAGCTTCTTGGCAACAATTGGGTCAAAGTTTTATCGTGCAAAAATGAAAGAATAGGCCCAGAAGAAGTTTAGGAAACATGCATACAGTGTTTATTCTGCAACCAGGAAGCATTAAATAAAACTACAAAGTTACTTCACTTATACAAAAGATAGATTATATCCCATTCACTTACAAAATAACAATAACTTACTGTATAAATTAAAATTTCTCACTATTCTGCTATGTACATTTGAAGAAAACAATATTGTGGGAGCCGAAGGACCTCCGTCCACAGGCAGTCCTGCAGTTGTTTTCGTGTCATTGAGCACTTACAGGACATTCACATCAACTACAGTTGGAGAAAAGCATGTTTTTGTCGCTCGGTAGATCACGTGGAATTTACCGACTGACTGGAGGTCAGCACAAGGAGGAGAAAAAAACCGAAACAAATAACGACCTTGTCAGATTTGAACTGTCACTTTTTTGTAGCTTGTGTTCGACGTGAACACGTCCATTTCCCGTCGCTCCCACTTCGACGCTTTCTTCCCTCCGCCTCTCTCCGTGCACGGTCTGCTCGGATCAGCACATACCCAGCGGCGTGTCCCTCTTGTCTCGCGATAGTTTAACATGAGTTACATTTAGGCAGACAGGCCGAACCCAGTGCAGAAACACAAAGTGTTTTGATTCGAACAAGTCAGGTTCTGCCCGTGTTCCTGAAAATACGTCCGGACCTGAAAGCCACAATGAGAAACTTTGTTTCAAGTGCTCATGTTGTACTTTTTTTTTTAAAAAGACATTTTTTTTTCTTTGTACGAAAATGAAAAACGCTGAAAGAAGTTTGTAAGTTCAAACTAAATGAAGTGCATGAAAGACTGAACCAGTAAGGGAAAAAACATTTGTGGTCACCACCTGCGAAAAACACATGGATCTATGACAGGAGAGACAAATCACACACACCAAGAGGTTTTCGACCTTTCACAAGTAGTTGATGATGTCACAGCAATGCACAAAGGTCAGCACAGCTGCAAACCTGCTGTAAATTGGAGGACTACAAAGCATTTTTGGTCATACTTCCAGTCTGTGTACAGCTGAGCATGGAGCACATCCCCCCCCAAAAAAAAATTGGTATGATAATATTTTCTGAGGACATATTCAACATTTTGTTTCCTTGCCAACTGTAGATAAATAAACAACATCCTGCCTGACAGCAGGAGGTCCTTGGTTGGCACTGGGGCCTGTCTGTCTGTCTGTCTGTCTGTCTGTCTGTCTGTCTGTCTGTCTGTCTGTCTGT
>JAUESF010000012.1:16709172-16721162 GCA_032274765.1 Malacoctenus tetranemus | reverse complement strand
GTGGTACTCGCAGCTTTGTTTTCTGTTGTTGGTGTGTCTCACTCAGTGCAAACAGAGGTTTACTGCACAGCTGCAGTTTCAGAGCATCATCTCCATGCTGGGCCGCCACTGAATGTAATACCAGGACAGTGCAGGAGGACCAGCTTAACCCTCCCTCGCTCAAGAAGGTGCAGGAGACTTTTCAGCTCGATCTTGTCACTCAGGATAGTCGATTGTTCTATGTTTCAGTGTGATTGCTTTGTGAAAGTAACACCACGGAGGAAAACAGCTTCATACCTCCTGGGTCATCTCATCAGGACACTGCAGTGAGTATTGTTCTCATACTCTCACATCCCAACTGCACCCAACACTCAACAAGGTCGCATTTATGGAGCCTTATTCGAATTCATCAGTGAACAGAAAGGTGAATTATCGATGATCCCTTGCTTAATTTCAGGTGTCAGATTGACCTCAGAGCTTCAGCAGACCTCACAAACACTTGCCGTTTTGCTCTGTAGGTCGGACTTCAGCTCAGATGGACCACTAGCCACAGTGACAGATCAAAGATGGAGGTTAACACTTGTCCTCATCACATTTAAACAGATGCACCAGCCTGCCTCCCGTAATCCAGCACGGATTCATCGAACACAATGCAATGCTTGTTGTTTTTTTATTGAGGTTCGAACGTGCCTGCTTGACTCTCATTTCAATGTTCCTGATGTGAAACGAATGTGTCAAACAGAAGTGAAGGCACTCTCTGAATGTAATCCCCCCCCCAAAAGGATAAAGGGGGAGATCCTTAGTCTAATTGGGAGTGGCGTCATCCGGCCGAACAGTACAAAACAGAAAACAGCTCATTAAGAAGAGACAAGACGAAAGACTGTGTCTGAAATAGCTGTCAGAGCCGCTTTGAGACATGAAGGAGGATGCAAAAACATCTGAAGCATGGGACGCTACAAAACTACTTGTTTTGTATGGAGCTCGGACAGTTTTGCAGGAGCCATTTGTATTGAAGTATTGTATTGAAGTAATACTCTCAACTGTTATAATTTCTGTTACTGTACTCTTTATGCTGGATTGCGAGAAAGAAAGAACTCATACCTTATTGGCAGCAAACTGAAAAAAATAACTCTCTCACTCAGTCACTCAGTCACTCATAAAAAGTACATAAATCAGTACCAGACATGAGTTAAAATGTCATCAAATCCCAATAAATACATTAAAAAAGGTACAAATTTCCCTGGTGTGTGCACATGCATGAGCATATATAAAAATCAGAATTCAGGAGAAGCTATTAAGAATTAAAATGGGATGTCATAATGGGGATCTAAAATATCAGTGTAATTTGTTGTGCCCAAATAGAAATAGTTAGAAATATTCTCACTCCCTTTCTCTCTTCTGGGTGTTTTGCATTCGTCAGATAGGAGGATGGTTATACCGGCTAAATATTTACAGGATTTGACATTTTGTCAAGAGATGAGACTCCTGTGCAGCTGCAAGATCCTAGATCGGGAGATCCTGTTTTATCAAAATGGTCCGATGGTATATTTTATAGGGCCACTATTGGAAAGCGGGTCCTTGATCGTAAAAAAGTGGACGGAATCCTCCGTAAGTTTTCTCAGAGTTAGGCTCTTTCTCGACCTACTGTTGAAACTCAGAAAAACACAATGCAAACCAGTGTAAGTTACAACTATGCGGCTCCATTCCCATTTCATTTCATTGCTACGGGCCAATTTAAAATGGGCCATAGGGCCACATTTGGTCCCTTGGCCAAAGATTGGAGCTCGGGACAAAGGGTGAGCTTGAAAGTGAAGGTTGCAACACAAACAACAACAAAACACTCCACCACTCCTGAGGACTGACATTGAACATGGGCTGTGGGTCGCGCTCTTGGGCTCCAGGTTTGAGCCCTGATGTGCAGAGTTTGCTCTGTGTATCTGTGGGATTTCTCAGGGCACTCTGGTTTACTTCCAAGGTTAAAAAACATGCATAGGAGGTTGATTGGTGACTCATAAAAGTGTGCTTCTGGATGTGTTTCTATGATGAACGAGTGAGTCGTCCAGGGTGCACCCTGCCTTCACCCAGTGTCAGCTGGGTATCCTTCCTGCTACCAAACGCAGCAAGGACGGTGGATTGAAAGATAAACACAACTTAATTAACTCAATTAACAGTGGCTACAGTTGGGGCAATACACAAAGTGTACTGAGCTGTAATGGAGTAAAAGTGCTACACCCTTTCGGAGGATCGTGGACACTGTGTCCTCCAGACAAGGACAGAGGAGGACAGAAGCCCTCCGGTCAGGACTGGCCGCATGCGTTCTGAGGGCACAGACAGTCTGAGAGACCAACAATGCCTCATGAATGCTGAACAATGCTGAGAAGATTCGGAGATGACACGTTTCTCGGAGAAGGCTTTGCTTATTCCCGCAAGAATTTGCTAAACCACAATTCGACATGCACAACAAAGACTGGACTCTGTGGTCAAAGGGTCTATGTGCTAAACTGGAAATATTGGCCACATTCTGGAATAAAAACGACACCAAATGAGTCTCTTGACAGCTCAAATTCCATCAGGATCAAGAACATGTTTCAAAAACTTCAGCATCTAGAGCGCTCAGCTCTTGTTCTCGTTTTTCAGGAGCTGAAGCAGCACATTAGAGCCCCTTGAGTCCACAGTTGAATCCTGAGGTGATCTCTCAAGCATGCTGGAAGAGGTTAGAAGATGCATTCATGCAAAGCTCAAAGCTGGTGTGCACGTGGTTGTTCCCCGCAATGGCAGAAGTTCTTTCATAAACTGAAGTAACGATAAAAAAGACCCCACAACGTCTGGAGAAGCCAGCGGTGACCGATGTTCCCTCTCCACCTGGCACAAAACGCCCACGCCAGATTCTTCAGGTTCCTTTTGTTTGTGTAAGACTGAAGTTTGACGGCTCTGCGGAGGTCAAAAAAAGTGTGACGCGTTGTTGATTCGAAGCAAATTGTTGCGAGCAAGAATGTCAACCACACACTGGGAAGAGCGCTGACTGGTGAGTTTGCGGGCTCCAGTGGTGATTTCGCTGCCATGCAGAGCTGTGTTTGACAGGTGAGTCAACTCTTGAAAAACTCGGTCAGAAACGGCGATGAATCACACGCCGCGTCCCTCATCCGAGCCACAAGCAACACTAGAGTTTAACTAGTGGATTAAGGCACTTGTCCAAGCCCTTCTCCGAGATTCCTCAGCGTGCATCATGTGACAGGTTCAGGACAAACACAAACTGTCGTAGGAACATTTTCGCGGTCTCTCAGATTTCCTCGGTAGGTGGGGACGGTGCTGCAGGAGCAGCTTCTTTGTTTTTGGTGCTCGGGCGTTCACAGGAATAACCCCCTGGGGAAATGAGGAACAGCAGAGCACAAACAGGAGAGATAAACACCTGGTCCAGAACCAACAACCTCCCTCTCCAAGCAAGGCAGGCAGTCAAGCAGCCAGCATTTCACCACTGGAGACCACAGCGGAGACCACTGATCAGCCTTTTTCCTCTCCTCATCCTGGAGGCTGTGGAGCATCAGCTTCAGCAGCAGCAGGTGGGGGGGGGGATCGTATCGCACCGCTGCCATAACGACAGCATTGATGAGCGTCTGTGAAGTAGCAAAGAGGAGACACCTCTGCCGACATTGCAGACACAACAAACCCGACAGCACAGCATGCTAACAAACGTCACCAAACGTGCGCTGCAGGCTGCAGTAAGTGCACTTGGCAGCCAGTGTGCAGGCAGGTCGATGAGGCCGGGAGGACAAATATGTCATTAGGGAGACCTAATAATCAGTCGTACGTTCTATAACATCTGGAGGGGGAAAAGCAGAAGTCCATGAGGACAAGACATGGAGAGAAGGAGAAGAAAGACTTGAAGGAATGTTGATTAGGGGATTTAACTGTTCTTCAAAGCACACAGAGATTAGAACTACACAAAGCACACAAGTGCAAATGTCCTTCAAATGTAATCCACTTAATATGCATCTATTCAATAAGACAATTATCATCCCACTAATGGATGTGTTTTGTGGTTTGTTTTTACAATTGGTGCACAGTTTTCTAAGGAACACAAGATATTTCTACACTGAACAATAACTTCACAATCACATACTGCTGCAAAATTGACTCAGCACCAGATCCACTTGTACTTACATTACTTGGTTCAATTTAAGGGGGGGGGGCAGCTGCCCCAGGCCCAACGTGACACCCGCTCGGCGCCTGGTGCTGACCTGTTATTGATGGACTGACTCCGTTACTTCCAGTATCCTTATGCTTCAAAAATGACAATCAAGTCCAATATGAGCCTGGAGGAACCTGCTTTTGCAGCAACACAGTAAAAAGGGGTGATTAGATCTACTCTGTCTGTTTTATGACCACAGTCCAAATGGGAGGTAGTGACCACAACAAACCTACTGTCCAATGACAAGCTTAAGTATAATCTGTAGCCCTTGATATTGTCACTCAAACACATCCCTTGTGAGTTTGTCTGGAGGGTTGGAACGTCCCTCCCTGTCAGCTGGGTTTGTTTCATTCAGCTGAACATGTGATCTTCCATTGAAGAAACACTGAGCGGCCTGCGAATTAGCGCTCCAACAATTCGGTCTGTAGGACAATGAAAGGTCAGTGGAAACAAAGGCAGGCTGGTGATGCCCACGCAGGTCAGAAACAATAGGTGGCGTCACCATGTGGTTGCTGGCACAAGGTTTTTAGGATGAATGATGGAGTGGGGACAAGACAAAAGATGACTGTATAGAACCATCTCTCATTTGTCTGTGTGTTTTCCGTCACTTTTGGAGTAAAGTGAGCCTTTCTCAGGTCGAAAGATTTCATTGAACGAAATGATGACTAAACTTTGGGCACTTTGCAGAAAAACAAGATCAAAATGATCGAAAAACATCCCCCTTTAGTTCAGTAAGCGCTGCTGGAGCTGGTCTGGGCCACAGGAACCTCCTGACGTTCGTCAAGTCGTCAGATCGGCTCTCGTGACTGAGCAGAGGAGTCGGACGACAGAGCAGCAGCAGAGCTCAGGAGGGTCACGGGGACTTCGCCTCCTCACGCAGCCTTAAACAGCAGCAGCAGGAAGGACAGCGCTCGTGCTCCTTCACGATGGAGCAGCACGTACAACATCAGCGCTCTCAGATCAATAAAAATCTTAATCCGACTAATCGCAGGGTTGCAATAAGTTATTCGGCCTTATCAGTACAAGCACATATACATTTAACCCAATCTTCAACTCTATTTCCCATAAACCCAACTGTTTTTCAAACATGATGGGATGTGGAAACAGAAAAATACTAAACTAGGATAAATGTTGCTTGTTCATCAGCTGTTGAGACTTTCTTGAGCCTTTATTTTCAAAGAAAGAGCCTCTTTCATTCGGATTGAACTGAAACTTTTTTACTTAGATTGAGGCTAACGGTGTCCAGCATGAGTTTTTGTGTTTATGGTGTGACTTTCACTTTCCCTTGTCTGCTGTGAGGGCAACGTAACGCAATCCAAATGATCACAAAACGCGGGAACAATAATAGTGCCTCTGAAACGTTTACACAACCCAACTCCAGATGTTCCCGCATCCAACCAGGGACGCCTCAGTGGCACCGCCCCCTTCTTATCGACTGAACTGGATGTCATAGTTTCGCAATCGCACGACTCTTTTAATTGTTTTGCTTTTATCGTGAGTCTTTTTTACTGAAATAATTTAAATGCAATAAATTTTCCCACCGACATATTTTCGATGTGGTTTTGAAATGCTTTTGGAAAGAGACAGCCGGTAGTGACGCGCTTCTCAGGTCGAAGCATGTTCAAGGTATTCGTTCTGGAAAACAGATAGAAAAAAAACACAACCTCGAAAGAGGACGCGTTACAAAGCACGACTGCTTCATTAACGAGCAATCGCGCGGCAACCTCAGATGTAATAAAGTCATTAGCGCCTCCACATTAGAGCAGCGAGGTACAAAGAGCAGAACCAGGATTGTAAAAGCATATTCCTCCAACACTAAAAAAGCTCAATGTAAGGCATTTAATTACCATGGAAACTCTCCCACTGGCTCTTTAATCCACAACCATCAAGTTAAACATTCAGACGAAGCACGCAGTCCCCCATGACAGCACAGCTCCAGGAATGCAGGGCGCGAGGAGAAAAGGGAAACAGCACTTATCCACCTTGGGGTTAATGGGATGTTGTTTTTTTTTCAGGAACCCCTTTGTGTTTCTCTCAGTTTCCCCTTTCATTGTGTCTCAGCCCCATTTATTAGCCCCTCTGTACTACAGTATACTCAATGCGTAAACAAATACAGCTGCTGCGCTCCATCAGGCCTGTGATTAGCCCTGTCGACGTGCAGCGCAGCCTCAACCAGGACACGGGAGGGGGAGACAAGAGAAACGTCCCCACAGACCACAGGACTCTGAATGAATAATTAGTGCCTCCTCAGACTCCTGGACCAAATAATGTGTGAGAGAGAAACAAAAAGTGAACGCCCAAGCCGCATCTCCACCTCTTCCTCCTCCTCGTCACAATCTAAATAGCCTGTTGCCCGAGGAGTCAAGAGGATATTCGATACTTTCAAAGATGAACAGACACTTAGCAGCCACCTCAGGTGTTAAAGAAGTGCCTCCATCTTTCATCATCTACTCGAACAGAGATCCAGTTTGTGGCTTCTGCTGCGGTAGGCTGACAGCTGTAAACGATCCGGGCCTTTATCACAAAGCTATTACAGACATTTGCATCAGAGGAAAAGATAATACAGTAAGCAGCACTAAGAACTACAACTGTACAAGCATTTATTCAAGTGATATTTAAGGTAAAAGAAAAACCCCACTACAAACCCATTTATAATTGCCTGACATGCTGAGACGTCCATTTAAAATATATAATCATCCAGCTCATGAGCCAGGAGCACAGAATCCAGATGATCAGTCCCTACCATGGACCGGCATTAGACAAACGATGTATTTTATGGAGAGTTCTTTTGAAAAGGACTGAATTTTCCCGAAAAAAAGCATGGTCTAAAATCCCAAACAACTTGGTATCAATGTAGAATTCATACTCCTAAATATAAGTGCATCTTTCGGCTGAGATAGCAGACCTACGATGGCAGACTATGTGGATTCTTATAGTGTCCAGTTTGTACAAAAACAAGACCAAAAGTGGGACCAGTGGCACAGAACTCATAATATCTTTGATTTCAACATTGAAGGGACAGCGTGATGCCGGCTACATAACATTAGAGACTGCAGACTTGGCTCATTGCAGTCTCCCCCGCACCTTTGCAGCGTTGATGAAACATTCACTCTGCCATTGAACGCTGGCTGTACCAAGGTAGATGAAGGTCTACATTTATGGGCCCTGTGCTGATGAATGCTTGGCCAGATTTAAAGCCAAGTCTGTGACTGACCTGCAATTCAGCTCCTCCTCCTTCCTCCAGACAGCCACTCGACCATGTCCGCACACTCTCATCAACAAACTTTGTACACAACCGACTGGCCTCGCAATCAATACCTTTAATTCCCTAATGGCCCCCACTCAGCTATGTTGCAGGTGGCACGGAGCCAGAGGGAGAGGGGGGGGGGGGGAGACAGAGAGAGAGAGAGAGAGAGGCATGTAGGCCAATAGACAGACAGACAGAGAGACAGATAGACAGAGAGACGGAGAGACAGAGAGAGAGAGAGCTCTACCTGTCCCTCAGGTTCCTGTGAGACAGGTATTTTCCTTGAAGGCAGGTGTGGACGGAGCTATGGGGAGGTCAGAGGTCAGAGCGAGATAACAATGAGTGTGCTTGGAGCTGCTCCGCCCACTTTGTCAGGCGAGAACAGGTTTGATGCACTTAAAAAGGTTTGTCAATGTCACGCACAGACCGAAGCTCTTCATCTGCGTCTTTGACTGAGCTTCCAGACGACAGGGAAAAAAAAGGCCTCTCAGGACCCCCGTCTGTTCTCAACAACCAAGGTGGAGAGGACTCAAACAAGGAGTTTCACACAGTGAGACCACATATATTGTCTAATGTTGCTGTTTGTACCATTTTATTATCTCTTAATTGTTTGTATGTGATTATTTTCGGTCAGCCGCCACCAAAATTCTCAGGTCAGGCGACAGCTGCATCATTTTTACACAACTTGTTACACAAGTTTGGCTCTCATGAGAAGTTTCAAGTTATGACTTTAAAAAGCTCTTCATGGATATTATTCCTTTAAATGGAGCCACATGATGAGCCTGGGAGCTTGTTTCGTGGTTTCCCAGGATCATGCGACATCAATCTTTTTTTTTTGCATTTTCATTGCTGGTACAAGACCACCAAGGGGAAATATTTCAGCCTCTGAAAAGAGTGACGGCGAGTCGAAGAGGTGCTGCAGTTACAGAACCAGAGAGCGTCCCTGGTTCAGACAACCACGTGACATGAGGATGAGTGGCGATGCTTCAGTCTGAGTCTCACTGCCAGGTCACACGTCCAACTCGTGTTTATCCCATTTGTCTTCTTTCACACTTCTGTATGTATCACACATTCAGTTCAACCACTTTGGGCCTTCCGGTGACTGGAACGCAACTCTCAGAGAGGCTCGTTTTTACCAGCCTTCAGGCAGCTCATCACCAAACGATTGGTAGAAACATTGCGTGTTTTATCCGAACACTGTGGCATCGATAGGTTAGTTGCAATTAGACGGTGACCGGCGTTCCCAGGTGAGGTAAAGATCCAGACAACACGAACTCATCTCCTCGTTTATTAGCTCCGTAACCGATGGTCACAATGTAATGAGGCCTGTGCATGTTATGGATGCAACATAGTACACAACGTATTGAATGTACATCTTGCAAATGTCTGAAACATTAAAGAGCAGTAGACTGGTGACACTTCTGCTTCTCTAGCCAAGTGATCTCCAGCTCTAAAGTGCCACCAGACTCCTCATCAATCAGTCCTCTTCACTGCTGACTTCTCATCACTGCATATCTTTCTCGACATCCCACAATGAAAGCCGCGACGCGGCACATTTCTGCTTGGATCCATTGCCCTTGAGGTGTGGCTGCTGGGCCTGCCGGATGGATGCGGTGCAGCCTGCGAACTATTGTTCCTGCCCTGACAGACAGGATTAATCAGACATTCCCTCCGTCGTCGGGGCGCATGAAAGTGAAAGCCATCGAAACATCAGGCAACTGAGTGATCAGGTGTAAACACACAGGCAGCTCTGCACAAAAGAAACACCCTCAACCACCACACAGCTCAGAGGAACTGCGGCAAATCGATAATGAGGCTCATTAACCAGCAGAACAGGCTCCACCAGCCTGAGAAGAACGACAATAACAGAAATAAAAAGAGCCAGTAAACAAACTGATTCACACTGTATGGAATAAGAAACAACAACAAAAAAAACCCCTGTTGCATAGGAGTTCCAGTAAACACCACTGATGTGTGTTCGCATGCATTCCTGCCCAATGCTGTTCCTGTGTTCAACCTTTGTTGCTCTCCTGCAGATTGACTGATGCGTGTTCCACCTCCTGTTGTTTTGACTGTGAAAACAACAGCACAGGCTCGCCATGTGCCAAAGGCAGTGGGAGCTGGTTTCTGCAGCGCGTCCTCCTCCGGAGCGGCCGAACGAGTTTTTCTTGGTTCTATGCTGTTGAGAGACGAAATCCCAATGCAACATCAAAGCAACTTTGTCTTGGCAAACGCTTCGACACTTCACCCCCCTGACAGCTTCGCTTGGTGTCTTGTCAAATTCAATCGCAGCACAACGCGAGCAAACGCATGTCAGCTGAAAGGAGCCCCCGCCAAAATAAAAGGCCTTTCGAAACAGACCACTGAGGGGGGGAGGAAGCACAGCTCTACAAACAGAAATGTGAACCAATGTTAGACATCACTGCACAGAAAAGTACAGATGAATATGCTAGAGCATAAAAAACAAAAGCATCATCCAAAAGCAAAAGACTGTTGGATGAATTTGACATCAGGTCAGAAGAACAGATTATTTCATGTTATGCAGCAAGTATAACAAGCCCACTGCAGGGGCTGCAGCCTTCTGTTCTGCTAAGCATTTAGGGCTCTGGCAGAGAGGCAGCCTCCATCTCGCTGGACGTCGATCAGGTATCGAAATGTGCGCTGGATGGCGAACACTGACAGCACGCTTTCCTTTAAAATGCTTTGACAAGTCCACCACATGAGAGATGCTGCTGAAAAGGGATTACCGGGATCAACAAACGCAACAACCTACACTGTAAACTGTGCTGTCACTCACTGTGGGTTTCTCCTTGGTTACATGTGAGCCGGGTGACGCCTCTGCTTTCGACCAGGGTGTGTCGCACTGGCCCGGGTGGCATGACCCCCAGACGACAGGGGACAACGGCTGGATCCCGGATGAGCCGCTGGCAGCTGTGGCAGGTGCCTCAACAAGTGGCGGCCAATTACCAACCGCACGACATCAAAGAAGGCACAAAAAGGCAGACAGAATGAAGGTGCAGACAAAACAGAAACGCCAGACCGAATGAAAACAAAGGCCACTGTTGGCCTCTCGCTGGCACACCGCACTGTTTTTCAGGCTTTTGTTGCCAGCAGCAGACTGAGGGCACAGCACTGAGGTGAACACCAGCATTCTGTCCCTTTGCAGGCTGGCAGAGTGAGAGCAGGCAGCACCACCAGGTGAGGTGCCACAAGGTGAGGCGCCATGTGACAGCCAGGTCTTCAAAACAGAGAGAGAGAGACACGGCGTCCCTGTCTCGAACCTTTTGCTCCCACTGGAGACAGGAACTGATTTCAGGACACTGGATCCTTGGCTGACTGCAAACTCTGTCTCTCTTGCTCATGTTGTGGGGCTCAATCTGAGGTCTAAGACGCAGACAGAAGGTGGGACAATCAAGTGAGGTGGTATTTGATATGGGCAAAGCTCTCAGCCGTTAGAAATGGGCCACACGTATGACGGATAGGTTACCCTGGGCGCAGCATGGTGTAAGATGGGAAGACAAGGCTGGACCAGCCCATGGTAAACCAATCTGGAACAAAGGCTGGCCCAATTTTACCACGAGATAAGGGATAAGCTCAGCTCAGGACAGACACATTGTGAGGTGCTCTTCTCTTCTCCTCCCTCTAGTCACAAAGGTTAAATGCTCTATATCTTCTCTAGACGACAGCTTGCATGAAGTAGGTCAGTCAAAAAGCTCCAGTGCACATGAACATGCAAAAACACACCACAAAGGTTCGCATAGGACATGAGGCCATCTGACATGAGTGGGTGGGTTAATGGGTTGGGAGCCATTGAGGCAGCAGGCTTTGGTTCAGCAAGTCACAGACAAGATAATGGCGGGCTTAGCTGGAGGCGCTTGGAGGTGGTCGAAGTCTGCTGCGACCTCCTGCACTGAGAGGTCTTCTTCAGGCTTTAATGGTGACCTTCTGCTGCCCTGATATCAAACAACAAGCCCACGCTGCCTCTGCGTCTTCTTCTCGTACTTCATTCTGTTAGTCAACTTTCTTTCCTTGTTGATTTCAGTAGCAAAGTCTTAACACTGAATGCCACCCACCCTTCCAGCCATTCAGTCACTCAACTCTTAGCTCTACACACTTATCCTTTTGAGGGACGTGGGAAGCCTGGAGGCACTCGGAGCGAGAGCGTCGACGTCCGCGCTGACACGTAGAGACACAACCACACGGAGACAGTTCCACTCAGATTCTCACTTGCAAGTAAATTTCCTAGTCACCGATCGACACAAATTGGGAATCTGTGGAAAGACGCCAGCGTGCAGTGAGAGGAGAGAGGAAGGGGCAGGGCGAGCACGGAAACCCGGGCAGGGGTGGGTTGGGGGTCGCAGCAGGCCAATAGGCTCAAACCGACAGGCTTTGCACCCAGGTGAGGATGCAGAAATACACCTCGGAAGAGTTTTCACATCAGTTTGTTCATGAAATGAACATTGTGTATTTGAGATGTCGCATGACAGCAAGCTGAAGTAAAAGGAATCATTCCAGGACATGAATTTTGTGTGTATCCAGCTTCAGGTCTCAGCACACGTCCATCTGATGCAGCTT
>JAUESF010000012.1:16665754-16681054 GCA_032274765.1 Malacoctenus tetranemus | reverse complement strand
ATAAAAAATTTAAAATTTAATTTAATTTAATTTAATTTATATATAATTTAATTTAATTTATATATAATTTAAAACTACAGAGGAAGTTGTCAAATGAATGGAACTTTGAGAACCTGCCGAATTGTTCTGATGTTGTGCCAGTTTTGCAGTGATGTTGTGTCATCTGGTGTCACAGACAGTTAATGGTCCTCACACCAGGTTCCCTCTGTGCTCCACGTTCTAAACCCACCCTGGCTGAACACAGACCCCCTCTCCCCCATAACACCTGAATTCAATCAACCCAAAAACAAACGCAAGCTGCCAACTGTGTCCAAAGGACCACTGCCAACACTGAATGATGCTGGATCAATTGCAAGAATTTTGGCATGCAGTGATAAAATGTATTTTGAATCCCACAGTTATTAAACATTCACTGTTAGAACTGAGATGATGGTTAATCATCAACACCTTTGTTTCCTTCCTATATGACCTTCAAAACTCTTTCTTTTGCCATAAATTAATATGCAAGAATAAAAGTTTAGTCATCAGAGAAAATGCCTCATTGGTATTGATGTACATATGAAATGCTGCGCTCATGTTAATCAATGACTGTTGGTGTAAAAGTCAAAGAAGAGGAACTAAGTTGTTGACGTGTGTAGGTCCTCCCTAAACTGGCCTTTAAGGTCAGGAGTGGGTCTGAGTAATCCAAGTTAAAAGTGTTTTCCTTTAAAAATGGATCATCATGTTTGCTGGAAATTGGATGTTAGTTGATCAAGTGTCCTGCTGAGGCTCTGGGCCATGTGTGGTGACTTAATCCTCACTAGAGAAAGCCAAACATGAGATCCAACCAAGCTTGAGACAGAGCGTCAAATTGGGGTCAAACTGTAGAGAGGAGTTTGCTGGAAAGAGACTCACGAGAGTAACGCTGATAATGTATACTGAAAAAGGAGTTTGAGTAACTTTTACTTCTTCCAGCAAGTAATGGATTAACACACTCCATGTGTGGAGCGCAAACATGAATCCATCTGCATCCAATGAGTCTCCACAGCGTGCTGGTTTGGAGAGAGTGGTAAACACATCAGGAAGAAAAGGCCCCGGCACGTTTGTTTTGTCTATCTCTGTAAACTACAGATGGAGGCACTGGTTTGTTCCTTTCAGCAATCTCTGGCATGTTTGGATATTTTTACACTTCAATCCACGTGCAGATCTCTACTGTGCTGCACACCAGTGGAGCCACTAACACTTTCATCTCCTGTTAAATTGAATCACTTGATCTCCGCAGACACGCAGACACGCAGACACACACACACACACACACACACACACACACACACACACACACACACACACAGACTGATCTGAGATCATTAACACCAAGGAACACAATTGTTTCAACCTGCCGATTATATCCTAACATGTGCATTTTTCCCTTTTCATTACCTTGCCTGAGTGACCAGGTCACAGCACTTACGGACCACATTTAGCGGCAGCAGAATCACAAAAGGTTGTCAGAAAAAACCGCAACTGAACACACTTCCAAGGATACACTAACAATGGCACAATAGGCTGCTGCGGAGGGGAGCGCAGCGATCAACAGCAGACCCCATTTAAAACAGCCACGTCTCCGGTTCCTGATCCTGACTGTGAAAGCAATCTTTTTTCATTGTGGTTTGAGTTGCTCTGGGAAGAGCGGCAATACTGGGAACCAGATGTCTCTGGTAAAAGACAAGGGGGCATCCCACCAGCCTCCCTGAGAAGGGGGATCTATTTCGAAGGATCTATTGAGGGCCAGTAGATTTTGTTTCATGGCATCAGCCGAGTGTGACCGTCCCTTGTTTGGCGTGGGGTTGCCGCTTGGTGCCGCACAGACTGCCGCAGACCCGGCCCATTTTGTGTTCACCTTTGAGAGTTGTATTCACCTTTTGATGCAGGACAGACAAGTAAATCAGGGCCTCTCGGTGGTTTGGGTTACAGCTCTTTTAACTTGGAGGCTCTCTCACAGGGCCTCATGTTGCAATGGGATATGAGCAGCACCACGGTTTACGGGACAATGGCTGTTTGTGTAAAAAAAAAAAAAAAAAGCGTCAGACTGATCTGAGCCTCGGCACTCGTAAAGTGAGATTTGTGAACAGTTTCGGATCAGTTGACCCCGAGCCTCAGAGTTTATCATCCAATTTTTAGATGGTGATTTCATGCAATTGAAGTATCTGAGCATTATGGTGCTTATTCACCTCGATATCCTGAAAAACAAAAAGAAAAATCGATGAACTCTTGGCTCAGGACTCAAAGTGGCCAATGTGGAATCAAAAAACTGTGACCTTGGGTTGGTTACCCGTCAATAACATTCTGCCTTGTTCTTTGAAGACATATGTGGAGATCCTTCATTTGTTTGATGCTCGAGATAGTGGAACAAACTATGACACAATAACATACAGCTGGAGAAAAGAAACAAAAAACATTGACTCTTTATGATACTTCTCCCTTTAAGTGTTTGTAGACACACTGTGAACCACAACAAAGTCATTTTTTGCTGTTGTTAATTGGTGCAGTGGATTCTCACCGCTTCATAATGACCATATGTATCAGCACAGTTTGTTTGAAGGCCAATAAGCCAAACGCTGCAAGCACTTTTGAAATCAAGAAAAGTTCACTTGGTGAGAGAAACAGTAACTGCATCAGACTAGAACCAGCAAAGACACTTGTACAGAGTGTGATGCCATTGAACGTCAACAGGAAGTTCCAGCACATACTCACGAACCTCCCATCCACATGATTTGGTCAGCTGCAGGTCTTTCCTGTCACGGCTTCTTCGAGCCGTTCCCTGCTGGCTTTGTTCCTTTGTTTACTCGTCCACTTAGCGACATCGGCTTCCTTCACTTGACTAAAGGTTTTTTTGCACTGTCCACTTAGCCATGTCCACTTGCACAGCCTCGTCAAGCCAGTGCTGTCTGTGAGCGTTTCCCACAAGCAGGAAAGGTGACAATTTGCCTCCACGGCCACAAAAAGTCTGCAGCTGGACACCCACCAGGCCCCTGAGGCCCAGCAGTGAAAGTACTCTCCCATTTATTCAAAGTGGTTGCCATCACTCTACCATGGCAGAGCGCAGACCTGGCTGTGGCCCAACCATAGCAAGGAGTATAAAAAGACCGAAAGTTCGACGGACAGGTCATGTCTCACACAGTAGCAATTCGATATCCTCCCGTTGTGTTCTTGGTTACGCTTGTCAAAACACAAAACTGCATGCGACACCACAAAAATACATGTTTCCTTTGAAACTCAAAAGTCCACAGAGGCTTTTGCGAAAACACCCGACCGGTCACTGGCGAGAGGTTTGGAACACGTTGCATGTTCAAATCAAAGAGAGAATAACAGCTAATTTACTTGAATCGTACGATGCCAGAAGCTTTATCAATTGCATGCTCAAAAGGAGAACTCCAGACACAAGGATCCAAAGTGGCTTTTGGGTCCGTACCAAACAAATCAAACCAAAGCCAAATGGTTACAATTCATCCGACTGTGAAGTCAGTTAGCAAACAACAAAGCTGCACTTCCTTTGTGTTATACCAAGCTGATAACCTCTACTCGCATCATTATAGGAATTCAGCTTTCAGGCAGGAAGTCACATTTGGTGTCATGTTTAAATGCATTAGCCATTTCTCCCAAGGCCAAAAGTGGGCACATTATGTGAGAATTAAATTGAGTTTTCATAGTGAAAACAACTGTTTGTTTGAGAGTTAATAGGATTCATGGAGGAACATAAAATACACAAGGGGATTTCATTAGTGCTTCCTGAGCATTTTATTTACCCCTCACCCTGGCGTGTGCTCCATCGAGTGGCTCTGGCAGAGACCGCCAGCAAAAGCTAGCAGAGAATGTCATTTGGCATCGACTGAAGTGGGTCTCCTGATGCATGCGCAAAATGTCTGGGTACATGGTGGGTCCAGGGAGCGCAGCTCATGCATGGTGGCAGAGAAACGGGAGGAGAGAGAGTTGCAAGATGAGGAAAAAAAAGAGTTGCAAATGACAAAAGCCAATTAATTCTGTCACTCCATCCAGTGCCAAGATGTCATAGTCACTCAGAAAAAACTGACTGCTTTTGACTGACCTTTGAGCAGCAGAACCTCACATTCCGGTACTCTGACCACATGACTGCGCTCTCCCACCTAAACATTGTTTACCACTGACAGTTGTGTACAGCCAACAGTGGCTTGACAGCTTAATTTTCACATTGTCTCACCAGCCCGTCTCCCTGGATCAGGATAGGAGGGACAGTCGACCTGGCAGCAACTTGATTTGGAGACGCTCACAGCACAGGCATGACGATGAACAGTGCATCTGCTACACCTCAATAACCAGGAAGGGGGACTGCGGGGGAGGAAGGGGGTCCAAGTGCAAAAAACCATGGGGCTGCTTTGCATGCCACTGCTGCCCAACCACCCCCAGCAGGTGGTAATTTGCACAAGGTGACAGAAACACGGTGCTCAGCAGAAGTTTAAAACAGAGATGGTGAGAGAGCACGACAGAGTGAGGTACTGTGATCAAATGGATGCCAGCCTTTGAACGCGACAGGACCAGAATCGCAGTGGGATGATAATAAGCATGATTGAGTTTATAATAAGTAGGTCTGTTTCTGCGTCTTAGTGGTTGCTGGTTTTTTTGGGCGGTCCAGTTTTCCCCCCACTTTGGCATGACGGAACGAGGGCGTTGCCCACAACTTGACCTCCACCGACCACCACCTGGAGGTCAACAGGAAGCACATGGGCAGCATTTTGACACACAAGCCCACATTTCTGACCAAAGAGTTAGTTTTTCTCTCTCTTCTGTCCCCGGACACGAGCCAGATTCAAGTAAACCTCTTTTGGCCCATCTTCACCAGTCAAGACATGGGAAAAGGGAAAACGTTCTGTGCGATTTTCATTCATTTTAGACTGAGCTGTCTCTGTGTCATGTCTTTGAACAACCCAATCCGTAGTAAACTTGTGCAGCTATGCTCAAGCACTTTTATTTGATACACAAGCAGCTGCTTGTCATTCATCTGAACATCACACAAACATTGTATGTCTTTGCGTTCACAGAAAGAAGCAATTTGAGACTCTTATCGCCATCAAGACCTTTGGGTGAGACCTTGCCCATTCGGGGACTAAGGAAGTTTGAAGTGTTCTGCTTCCTTTTTTTTATACTTTTGAAAATGACCAGTTTGTAACATTCAATATTTTTTGTAATTCAATAGCAAGACCTTCATGCAACCCCATGTTCACTGTCAGTCTGAAACAACCTGTTTTAGCTGCTTCCTTCCCTAAAAGTCCACTTTTCTTTAATTGCATTAAAGAAAAACATTACGTTTGATCTCTTTCTCCCTGTGGAACAATGACCCACAGTCCCTCAGTCAATCAGCGTGCAGAACACAATGTGCATTCATGTCACTGTAAAAAAAAAAGCATAAAAAACTGCACTAAAAAAGACACGAAAGGTGAACCATGTTATAGCGAGGGTTCACTGTAAAACCGATATTGACCATGTGTTTCTGAAGTCAAAACATTTGAGTCAAAGTAGCGTCCAATGATTCGTGCATTGGTGTTGCAGGATTTTGTTGTCTTGCTTGATTTGACCTCTGAGTGCATTCCACCAAAGACATATGAGGGCTTTGCGTGGGTCGGTGTTTGAGTCATTATGCACGGATGCCAGGGACGCGGAACCACTCGATCTTCACAGTGGCTCTGGTTTCAGCTCCGGTTCCTGTTTTTTTTTTTTACTGGTTCTGATTCCACCTCCGGTTCCGACCTCAACCTAGTGGTTCCACCGGTTCCAGTTCCGGCTCTGCATCCCTGACGGACGCGACACAAAGGAGCAACGCATTGTAGTGGAAGCAAGTGGGACATACTGGCAAGTCCTGTGTGTGTGACCCGTGGGACATTTTAGACGGTGTTTATCGACTGTGGGTCACAGAGATGAACTCTTTGGTTGGTTTACACACAGCCCCGGAGGGGGCCAGAGAATAGACAACAACCTGCGATTGATGTGATCTCTGCTGCACAAGCCCTCAGTTAAAGCCCGGGAACTTACAACCCTTCCACAGTCAAAAAAAAAAGAAAAACTCCACCTGTGTTTCCTCCGAGCACAAGTGTAATCCCTTCATCTTTGCATGAAATGCTGACAACATTGGCCGACTCGTATAGTAATAACGAATGTCATATGGCATGAGCAGCTCGAAAGTGGCCCCCCAAAAAATCCAGCAACCTAAAAGCCAACGTTTCCCTCAGCAGCGACTAATCTTTCCAAATGAATAGGTGCCGTTACTGGTGACGAGCCCTCCACTCCACCACATCGTGTTGCTGTTGTCCGTGCCGGGAATGTAAACAGATGAAGTGATTTGACTGAGGTTTCATCTCTTTTTCTCTCGCTGCAAGGCAATCGATCATGTAAGGGCGGCAGATACAATTAAATCCATTTTGAGAGACCCTTCCACATCTTCCTACGAGACAGACAGTTGCAACACAAGTTTTGAACATGACATGAAGCCGGTCATCGAAGAGCAATTTACACCTCGTGAGGGATTTCCGATTGACCATGACAGCACAAAGTCTTTCTCAGAGTGATGAAACAAGCAGAAAACCCCATCCCAATCGGGGCTTCGGTGTCACTTTTTACACACACGCGCGCGCGTGCACACACTCCTGCCTGTAGTTTACAGTTCTTCCATCTAAACAGGCAGTGTTTCTGAGCACAAGTCTGCTGCACAGAAGCTCACTGGGCAACGAGAGGTTTCCATCTCCATTTCTGAACCGGAAAAGCAGAGGGGGACCGCAGCTCCCACATCTGAGGTCCAGACCCCATGCACCCTCTTCCCATAATGCCCTCTGACACTCCCCACAGAGGATTTTCCCACACACCAAAAGCCTTCATGCTAAAGTTTTTAACAACTGTCCTCTCCTCAAACCAAACACGGTCACCGCTGCCAACACAAGCTCATGGTTCCTCAGATGGCAGGAGACAGTCTGTTATTATCTTCCTGAGGGGTACGATCGAGTGAGCGTCTGGCAGTCACACTCACACACACACACACACACTCCCTCACAGAGATCCCCCCCGCCCCCCGTCTCAGGGTCACAGGGGGTGATGCAGCCGAGAGTCATGAAGTGCTTTGTATGAACTGCATTTACAAGTTAGTGGAGAATTAAGTCACGAGACACATGGTGACTGAGCCTATGAGGGACAGCTGAATATTGGGGGGGGGGGGATTTACAGTCAGGCACGACACGCATCACTGCTGTGTGTGTGCATGTATATGTGGGATCTCTTGGTTTGACTCTTGACGTGGCCCCTTTAAAACCTTGATCAGGAACACTGAAAGTTTAGAGAAGCTCCAGATGGTTACAGCTGCCTCACAGATGAACTTCACACATATTGGGACACTCACAGGCACACACACACGCACACACACACATACACACATACACGCATGCACGCACGCACACACGCACGCACACACGCACGCACGCACACGCACTAATCACACATCACCTCAGAAAACTTGTTGTGAAAACTAAGAAAAATAATTTGAGCTTCCGTGCACATGTAGAAAGCTCCGCTGTCTCACGTGCTGAGCTGCACAGTGCCCGGCTCTGTAGAGCACGTCGGATCTGACAGGGTCCGGGCCAGCATCGCGCTCTGCTGGACAGCAATCAAGACGCGGAGTGGGAAGCAAAAGTAGGCTGGCTGCCCGATGCAAAGGAGGGCTGCCTGTTTGTTCAGCAGGTCATACGAAAGCCTGGCTCCAAAGAGAAATCACAACGCACGCTGCCGCTCATCCAGCTGCCCCTCGCACCCACTGCCGCTCGCGCCACTCCAAGAGCTCGTGTTTGAATGAATGCAAGAAAAGCTTGAATTCTCTGGTTCTGCGGCGAGGCGGGTTGAGGGACAGAACAGCCAGTCTTCACAGATCTTCCCAGGGCGGCCTGACAATTCATTTCACGCACGTTTGTGAAAGTAGCAACTGGGCAGAAGAGTGCAGATGAAACGAAAGGTCCACAAAGCCTCACTGGCCTCCCCCATCAGGCCACAGTTCACTGGCTCAAGCCCAGTCTGATGTCCACCTGATGGTGCTGGTTTTCAGCTCTGTCATCTCTGATGGCGTCATGAAAACATACATGAAGCCAAAATGCCACCGCCTGCCCTTTCCAAGTCTCAGCTCCCTGTGTGGCTGAAGCATAGAAAGTCCCCTGGTGTGCAGGTTTGAACTCCACTTGTTTCATTGATCTTGTTGGACATCTCGTTCAGTGTGACTCGTGAAAGCAGAGCCCGAAAGTTGCTAGTGACGTGAAGCTAGCCTGTAAATCAGGGCAGAGTTCCCAAAATGGTCAGACTCTGATGATGATCTGGTCATTTTCTAAGAGGCTGTCGAGTCCAGAATGAGCTATTCACTCTTCAACAGTCACACTAGTATCAGTGGAGGAGTGTGATGTAAGTGCCCATCATGTTTCTGGAAGCTATTTCACACTCTTTGATGTTGTTGATAATCTTTTTGTTATTGCTGTTGTGTTCTTTGGAGTGTACTTGTGTTTGTATTCAGTTGATGGCTATCTGGTAGTTGTTTTACACCCTGCAGCTCTGCGATCACTTTGCATCCTTTTTGCATCTCTTTGCAGTCGCTTTGCATCCATGACTCATAATCCAAATATCTCAGGACATTGTGCACTTGTCTGAAGTCATTTTTTTCTATCTGTCGTTCTTTCTCATCCCTCTTCAGTCATTTGTCATATATCAGTTGATCTTCAGCTAAAATACGTTTCCATTTCGAGGGTGTTTTTATGACTAATATGGCCAAATTTCACCCATCAAGAAGCTTGTAAAGCTTGAAGCCTCTTTCGGAGGTGAACTTGTGTTTTTTGTGTCTCTATATGGTCCTTCAACCCTTCTCTTTGGCTATTGAGCCACTCAACTCAACTGCTGGCTGTTGCTTCATGCACAAGTAAGATCAGTATTGTCATCTCATTAAACTGGCAGCGAGCGAGAAACTGGCAGCCGAAAAGTGGAAACAGGTTGTTCATTCACCGAAACAAAACAAGCACCTGAAATCACTACAGGCAATATCTGTGTTTGGTGATCGGCCAGCGTGATCACACACACAGAGCAGGGTCCTGGAACACATCACTCGAAACATCTCCTGGCTCCCCGGCTCAAGCTCGTTGAGGACGCAATGAGCCACATCACATTCACGTTAAAGGCTTACCCAGCAGGTCAGTGACGTCTCAACTAATTTCAATGTGGAATGTACTTTGAAATAAACAGACAAGCTGCACAATCTTTCCTCCCTTTGACATGAACTCATATTTAAAATATGGGTCTGGATACTGAACGATCACTCTGCCACAATAATAAAATGCGTCCATTTTTTTTAATAGCAGTGGAAGTGAAGCTTCTTTAAGATTCTTCAAACTGAACAGCACCTCGCTGATCATCCTCAAACATTTCAGCTGGTGATCTTCAGCGTCAAACGTTCTCAGGACTTCAACTTGACTTCCGATCATGTGGATTATGACATTAAAAGTTGTGTTACTCTGAGCATCTGCGCCATGTGTCTTTCTTCCAGTGGCTTCATATTCAGTCGGACCTTTTATTTTGCCCCAACATACCCATGAAGCAGCACAGAGCCTGTGCATGAGTCATTTCTTTGCCTTTGCAGCGCTCCTCACTTGCAGACACATTCAATTATTTTCATACAGTACAGTAAATGTGGCCCAGCTGACTTCAAGTCAAACACAGAGTTGGCTCCTTCTTTTGCTGCCAGTGTTATGAGGGGGAATACCATTGCTTTAAATACTTTGTTAATACATAGGTACACATGGGAGCACTTACGCACTCGCCCAGATGGCAGACCCTCTAATTTGAAATCCAAGGCTGTAATTAAGAGACAAAAAAATTAAAAAGGAAAGCACGAGGATTTGCTGCTCCGACATGAAACGCGGCACAAATTACAGCAAGGAGCAGCTCGGTCTGTGCGGTCATCATTATTCGATATCCTCACTCAAACGAACCGTCCCCTCCGGGGAGGAAGCCCGCTCGGCGGGGACACCGAGGCCGGGCCTTTGAAGCTCCGCGGCGCGTCCTGGCGCATTAACGTGGAGTCAAATTAAACGGCTGATATCAGCTGAGTGGGGAGCAGGAAGGGGGTCGGAGGAGGGCAGCAGCAGCAGCAGCAATCCAAAGCAGGATCTTGGAGCGTCAGGGTCGCGTTCATTCGCACGGGCGGTGACCGGCCCGTTCCGGTGTACCGGCGGCTCGTACAGCAGGTCGCCACCTGGCTGGCGGCGCGGGACGGGACGGGCCCCTGGGGGGCCCGCGGTGCTGGTTCGTCCTCGCGTTCAAACCGGAACGACACGCTGACAACAACACGGGAGTTGTTTTGCCATCTCTTGGACTCAGAATGAAGCGAAACCCGCTCTTGGACGCATCGAGACCCGCTTTTGATCGCCGTCCCACCGGGGCTTCTCTCCGCCTGTAATGACTCCCACAGCTGTCCCAGCTCACACAAAATACGAGTCCGATTCCATGCAGTGCTTCGCTTTGACTGCACTCTGTAAAAAAAAAATAAAGCTCCCAGTGAAGGTCCCAGTGCAGTTTGGAGGGGGGGGGGCGACGCCGTGGTGGGATTCGAACAAGGTCGATGAATGAAGTTGCTGCAAACTGAGGGCATGTTTTGTAAACACCGACGTGCAACAACACACACGTCGTTACACACAAAAAAAACACTCACTAACACTTTTCTAAACTTTGACCAGCCTGGCGCTGGAAGAGAGACGGACCTCGGAGGCGCAGCGTATCGGAAAACCATCCCGGCCGGAGACGTCGAGAGGGGAAAAGTTTTGACTCACCGCTGCCGAAGTGACTGAAAGCCGCGGAGGAGACGCAAGCGGCGAGGAGCAGCGCGGAGGTGACGGTCCAGGGATCCATGGTGTGACTGACTCCGGGAGGGAGGGTGGGGGGTGGGGGGGAGAGGGGGGAAGGAACTGGGCTCCCAGGTGAAGCGCAGCCTGGCGATCGGATGCGCGGAGCCGCCCGGTGCCGTGGCGGGCGGACGGACGCTGCAGTCAACGGCTCTGTACGGCGGCAGTCCGTGCGAGGTCGCGCTTCGGACGGCGTGAGACGTCCCGAAGTTGACGGCAGGTCTGATAGCGAACTACTACTCACACTGACACCACGAAGACGGGACCAGATAGTAGAAAACAGGGATCCTATTTCCAACCCATGTGACAGGAAATGGGGCCAATGGATTCAACCTGCAGTGCTGGAGAAGCAGCAGCGACTGAGGAGGAGGGAGGGAGGGAGGGAGGGAGGGAAGGGAGGGAGGGAGGAGAGAGTGGCGGTGCTGGGGTGTGAAAGGTGGTGCGAGACAGGAGTAAGTTTGATAGAGACAGGTCGAGATTGACTCCAAGCTACAATGGGATGTTTTTGGATAAAGAAGAAAGAAACAAAGTGACTTAAAAAATCCAATGGAAGTAAACCCAATCTCAGCTCCAACAGTGTCTGCTGACACATCTCCTGAAGGTCAGAGGATGAACACAACCCGCCAAACCCTTTGGTCTTGCAGTTCCAAGTTAGACCACTAGAAGGTGCAGTTGGTCCATCAAAGACCCCCAAAACTAAAAGTTCTGATCACTTCAAATTCTTTTTTTCCTTCATCTCTTTAGTTTCTTAAAAAAACAAATATTGTTTTAATCTCAAGTTAAGTAAGAAAAATGACAAATGATTTCAGAGGAGCAATGTGTCTACATTGTCTAAAACCACATGATCTCATGTTTTTTTTTATATTCATTTCAATTAAACAAGTATTAGACACAAAACCAAACCCACGATCAATAAAACCAAACACTCTCAGCTTGTCTTGTAGCACGACTTTGTAACACAGTGTTTTGAGTTTCCTTAGCATTAGCATGCTCTAGCGTCTGGTCTTGTCCTTCCATTGTTTCGTCATAAACAAACGTGCTCGTGCCTCCGTTTAATTTAAGCAGGAAGAATAAATCCAACATAAACTGGCGTGTTTCTGTAACTCATACAAGAAAAAAGGGCATCCCAGAAGGCCAGGCTTCCTTTCCCAAGGAGTCTGCTGAGAGTATTCTGTATGTAGGAATAGTTCAGATGAGCCGAGCAACTATGAAATGCTCACTATGAGGACGAGAGAGTTATAGGAGGCCCTCTCAGAGACACCGTCCTGGATCTCTGTGTTTTGGGGGGCTAAATCTAATTAGTGGTTCGACATGTTTTGAAACCTCATGGGCTGAGTCTTACACAATATGTGACTGCACACGAGTCAAAATATGTAAGCAACTCATTGTTTTCATGGACTTTTAAGAAAATGAGTGAAAGGGCTTTTTCACATGGAACTGGAAGGCCAGTAGATGCTCCAAGAAAGAGAGTTTGTGCAAAACACTCTGTAGAAATAATGAGGATGTTGAAGACACGTGTTTAGGGAGACAGAGTATTCTTTTATGTTCCAGCCGCTGGAGTTTTGATCAAAGCAACTCATGATAATGAAAATATGTCTGTCTGTCTGCCTGTCTTGTTTGTCTGTCTGTCTGCAATTTGCTAAAAAAAGAAACAGAGAAAGCTCTGTTGGAAACAAGTCCTGAGGAGCCACTCTGGGAATCAAAGACTTCTTTCTTGCTGTAAAATTTCGCTGCTATGACCGAAAAGTCATTAGATTGTCCCATTTCAGACCAAGAGGAAGTTTGTTTGTCCTTCAGGCAAATACATGCTAAAAATCACAGCATGCGTTTTAAGGTACGGCTTGTAAGATGCGAACCGCCGAGACTGGACTCTGCAGTGACTCACCACCATCACTCAAGTAACGTAATGAGTCAGCGTTGTGTCCAGTCTGCCGTCTTTCCAGCTCTCAGTGTTGGTGGTTTCCTGCCTTCCGTGTGGTTCCTGCCCCATCATCTGTACGTTCCTGACACCTGTGGCCATCGAAGAACAGAGACTGACTGAAACCAGCATTCCAGTCCAGAAAACGCTTCCAATGATTTACACTGAAACGCTGGCTTCCAATCAGATGAGGTGCTCAAGTCTTTCTCCTTCAGCAGAACCAACAACTGGAATAGAAAAGAACGAAGCCAAGAACCGTTAGTGTCCCTTGGACCTTGTCTCGTGTCTTTCCTTGAAAGACGCAGATGCAGCTGACTCCACTAAACAGACCGACAGTCTGATCCAAGTGTGAAACAGCACCCTCATGTGTTCCACTGCAGGCACCTGGCAGCACTGCCAGCGAACCAAAAGATGCCGGTTCTCCCTAAAAAAAAAAAATCATTTGTGACTGTTGCACAATCGACACGACACACAAGGAGATAAGGATCCCTTCCCTCAAAGAGAACTTTAAATTGCATTCATCCTGCCTGGCACATTTTTTTCTGGAGTGGTCATTCACCTTTTTAAAATGCTCTGTACTAAAGTTGCAATCAGTGTTGCTGTATGTGACATAACCGATGATGATAAAACAGTGTTCTCAACCTACATCACTTCAGCAGCTGTGGATTCTGCTCAGCAGCTCACTCACCGTTCCAAACAAGCAGATGTCAAAGAGAACATTGGAACAGAGTTGACATTGGAATGTTTCTGATTGATACTGATGACGTCACATCAACCCTTTGTTTTGAAGCTCAACTCTTACTACTGTTTGTGCCCCAGTAGCACACTTAAAGTTGCTTTTCAGATTAAACAGCAATAAAAACAATCAAATCAGCAACACAATAGAATACCTAAAAGGACAGTACTTTACACATTAAAAACAATTTGAACAGATGGTTTTTGAGTTCTTTTTGAAGGTGGTCATGTCAGAGCAGGCAGGAATGGTTGGGCCAGTGAGTTCCAGAGTGTGGGGGCGATGATGGAGAAGGCCCCGTCAACCCACTTTTAAACCCCTGAGTGATATTTGAACGAACTGTTGAAGTTTGAGACCGAAGTGCTGATGAACGCAGAGCAGACTGCATGTGATGAACGGTCAGAGTGGCGATTTCAGTGGTGCACTCCGAGCCTTGCAAGGTCCAGTCAAACGCAACGATGCCAGCGTACGGTCACCTCCCCATTCAGAGCTGAATGGTGATGTCTGGGGTCAGTTCGACATGTCAAGCGGTGCAAGCAGTTGCTGCTTTTTGTGGTGAGCATAAAACCTTGTGTTTGTCTCAATCAAACAACTGTATGCCCAAAAAATTAACACGAGTCGTCCTGTCATTACCTCTCGTTCCCTGTTATCAGTCTGTGAAGCAGTTTTAGCAGCAAAGTTTCCTTTGTCATCGCCGTCCCTCCTGTGTGTGTGTGTGTGTGCGTGGGTGCGTGCGTGTGTTTGAGAGAGAGAGAGTGCATGCTGGGCTTGTCTGTACACGCTGCCTGGCCACATTCCTTGTGGTCTGTCGGATTTACTGTATTTCTGCTCCCTTGTTTTTGCTCTCTGTTTATGAACCCTTCACACATTATGCTGATTTGCCATTTCAGGGTTTCTCTTCACATCAAAAACCTGTTTTAAACCTTTCCCCAGGTTGTCACAGTAGATTCCCTGAAACCTGCCGTGCGGCCCACTGTTGAAGGGATGCGCGCTAGAGGCTGGACGACACAGTTGCATTTGTTGTGCAAGCACGAAAGCAATGAAAAAAGCTGCTTCAGCTTGACATAGTAAAACATGCACACGTAATTGATTTGATACATCCGTAGCAGTAACCACAGCAAAGGTCAAGCTGAATAAACAGATGTAGTTGGGTTTAGGCAAGTCCTGTTGATGTGTGACGGGGGCTGTTGCTAGGTAACCATCCCCAGAACAAAGATTGAGGTTACCTGTTGTTCAGGTATTCCTAGTAAGGACCGACGCTACCTTCAAGCTGTTGGCATGTTACTGTCCGGCTTTACTGTTCCTCAAACCCCCCCAAAACCCAGAAATTGAACTTGAGCCCTTTATATGTTAACTTGTCGAGACAAGGAAGAAAAATCTTTCTTTTTAAGCAGCTTCACAGTCAAACAACATCTATCTGCTCCTGCAACTTCTCTAGGAAGGTTCAAAGGTCAAAAGTCAAAAGTCAAAAAATCAGTCAGTTGTCAAATTCAACTATCACTAACTGAAAGTTGCAGTAAAACATGACCATTGAAGTGTTTTGAGTTATCGCAGCATGCCACCATTAGTTACAGTAACATACCTTGATTTGAAGTTACTTGACTTTTGTTTTGAGTAAGTCACCATGGAAACAGTGTCAAGCTCACAAAATCCCAACACACACACACACACACACACACACACACACACACACACACACACACACACACACACACACACACACACAC
>JAUESF010000012.1:16652416-16664221 GCA_032274765.1 Malacoctenus tetranemus | reverse complement strand
CACGCACGCACGCACGCACACAATAATCATATATTTTTGTTCAACCCCTTGAATTGCACCTTAAATTCTGTGCTTCAGTTCCATTGTAGTTGTTTCATTTCAAATCCATTGTGATGGCATGCAGAGCCCAAATCATGACAATTGTGTCACTGTCCAAATATTTCTGGGCCAAACTGGACACACACACACACACACACACACACACGCGCGCGCACACACACACGCACGCACGCATGCACGCACGCACGCACGCCTGTACAGACCCGTAAGCTCTTCCCATTTTCAAAGTCGAGATAAAAGCCCTCGTTTACGTCCAGCCACCTGCATAAAACCACCAGCTGCTTGTGCACTCCAACCTTCCTCCCTCCCCCTCCAACCCCTCCTCCTCCTCTTCCTCTGACACATGCAGCACTCATCCATCTCGCTCAGCCTCCCAGGTCTCTAATTAGGCCCCGGGTGGGTGACACCCCCTGGAAGCTTGTTGTAACGTTGTTCGGTTTTAGCTCCTTTACGACACAGGCACAATGATGAGAAAAAAGCAATGTATTACACAGAGAAGCAGTGGAAATATGACTGAATTCATCTGACTACTTACACTTGGTCACAACTTGGCTCACATTTAATCTCTCTCTGAGCCTTCATGTATAGTTACACCACATCCACTGAAGTAGTCACTGTAATGTGGCAACCCAATGAAAAAGCAACAGCATTAAATCATGAGAAACAAAGACAAACAGCACTGCTTCATACAGGTGGTTCATCTGGAATTTCACTGTCGGTTTTGAGATGTTTATTAAGAGTAAGCACTCACTCATTCACGCATCTGTCTCTTCATGTTCTCATCAAAGAACAAGCTCATGTGTTACACTTGAGCTGGCCTCATTCAGGCCCATGGTGCCACAGTGACAGCTTCCACTGTCCTTAACTGCATACTTCACCTGCTGAGACACTCCCTCAATGCAGATCCTTGTGGTGGACACTGCCCTGCCACCCGCCTGGGGTCAAGGTGGGTGTGCAGCACTGCACAGTGGGGCCATTGTCTGCTCCTTTATTCCTCATGCGTTCACTCCCTCATGACTGTCCTGTCCTCGCTTCAGGTTAGTGATAGTACACGAGAGACTCAAGCTTGATATCCCATTTGCTGATTTGTTGTCCTTATGCTGAGTTCACGTGTTCTAGCTGTGTGTGCACAGCCTCTTCTCCAGGGCCACTATTAAAACACGCACATTAGGTCGATTGGTGAGTGTAACTCATTGGAGTGTGTGAACATGGATGTGTGTGATTGTCTGTGTCTGCATGTTCGCCCTGTGCTGGCAGGGATCAGCTGCAGCGCTCCATGATCCTCATATGGATAAAACAAGACAGAAGATACATTTTATTTCAAAAGTTATTTTCACACAGTCTTTTGCTTCCAAATACATTCGTCGCTTTTGTCACCAATTATACAGCGATGAGACCAGATTTGAGATTTGAAACTGAGGGTCAAGTCAAAAATAAATACGAGTAGCAATTAAAGCGAAAGGCACTTTCAATTGAAACCTTTAGACTGAGCCTGTTTGCCCAGTTCAATGAGTCTTGAACGACAGGTGGAGTCCTCCATCCTTTTGTAACCCGCTACTCATGTGTCAGTTTTTTTCTTTTAACTTCCACTCCATCAAAGAACAAAAAACACACTGAAGGCCTCAAATATTTCACAACCAAACCAGAAGCCAAATTTAAAGCATCTAAGCCTTTTAAAAAAACCACAGCTTGAGCCCTGCACAAGAGATCATTCTGTTTTAGGAAGTCCTATAAAAGTGTCTGATTCACTGGATGATGCAAAACAGTCTACGAGAAAAGGGCAGAAACCGTATATAGTCATTAAAAAAAAAAGCAGTCGGACAATCATTGGAAAGCCAGGCTGGAAATTATTTTGGGCTGTTATTTCATCAGGTTTTTTTTGTTTTTTTTAATCCGTGGTACATCTGAGGGCTCATAAAGATGATGATGCTATAAAAACTTTTATAAAATAAAAAAAAATGTAAAAAGGATAAAGAAAGGTTTAACAATATACTATCAAAATCAATACTGCTTTTTTAATAGAGACAAAAAAAACATGAGGGGAAAAAAGAAACTATTTATTAAAGTGGCCCTATTATGCTATTTCGACTTTTTGTAGCTATTCACAGTGTAACAGTGTTGAAAGCTCATTCAGACAAGTGAACAGCGCCCCCTCTTTTCACATAAACTCATGTTTGAGATATTGAGCGTGTCTCTCCATGCCGTTACTGTGATGGTAAAACAAATAATTAGTCGTATCTGATTGAGCACAATCAGTTCCAGGTTAATTTAACTTTCTCTGCACTGAGAACAGATCATTGTTTTACTCTGTAAGTCTTTTTGCTTTCCTTGTCTAACTTGACAACATCACAAACATCCTGTGTGGAGGGAATTCTGTCCTTTGTCCCAGAACCACAATGCATTATATGAATAATGTAAAGAAACATAAGGCTGACAATGCAATCTTTGGCACAGCTGCGGTGTTTAACACTGTGGGGCGCACAGTGAGTAGTGACGCTTGTTTTTGCTCTGAGGGGCTCAACAGTTTGCAGTCAACAGAAATCTGTAGTGTGTATTCCGTCATTGTCCATGATTCCAGACTCAGGCCACACAGTGCATGGACAAAGGTGTGTTTGCAGGTTTATGGTCTGGGCCTGTAAACAAGGCAGCCTCTCGCGGAGTCACTTCTAAGACAGCAAGCTGTGGTGTTTGGAGCGCCTCTCATTGTACATCAGGATGTATTCCTCTTCTTTACTCTCTGCAGGTTTCCAGAAACCAGGATAATGTCACCCTGCAGAAAGCCCGAGAATATTGTTTACCCATCCTGCCTGCACTACGACACCTCTCCATGTTCATGCCTGAGTAGTTGAGGATGCAGCAGCAAAGACACCTCACCTTTTCTGCATTTGTAGTTACAGTTTCAGTCAAATAACTAGTAAAACCTATTCGTTCACTCACTCACTCACTCACTCACTCACTCACTCACTCACTCACTCACTCACTCACTCACGCGTTGGTGAGAGTTGCTTTTTTAGGCTCTCCTCTGATGCATGTTGATGATTGTGAAGTAATCTGTCTCTTAATATCACAGTGGAGCCTTTCAGCCACTGTAACTCAAAGAAAGAGTCACTGCAGCCTTTCTTCTTATACACGAACATGACTGGAAAGTAACCCGGTGATACCGTAGCTGCTGAATCTATGCAATTAGCTGGAGATGAGCGAGGTTGGGGGGGTATGAATAGTGAGGAGATCTCTGACCTTGTGAATTCAAATGGGGGAGAGGGAACAAATGATGAATCAGGGTGGACCAGAATTCACTATGAGAATGAGAGGGAGGAAACAAAGAAGCCTCTGCGCTCCTGGGATATTCATCACTCATTCTCAGATACACAGAAGTAACCTCAGAAGATTGCCAAGTGAATGAGTGAGCAAGTGTGTCTGAACAGGAAACGACAATCTGCCTTCAGGGTGTGAAATATGGAACATACAATACTTAATAGTCAAATTTTAAAAGCGTGTGATTGTATGTAACCAGTAAAATCACCTGAATATACCTTTCATATCACACTATTACTGCATACGGACATGTACGACTGCAATGCAATCATTAAGTATTAGCGTGACCATAATTAGGGCACTGATGTCTGAAAGTGTGCATGAAAAAAATGAGGCTGAGACAAGTCCAGACCAGTATCAGCTAATATGGTTTTCTTTTGAAAGATATGCAGCCTCTCTGTGTGTGGGGCCTCTGTGTTGCTACCCGGAGCATTGCAGCCTGTTTGCACACCCACACTGAGCCACACAAAAACAAATCCTCTAAAAAAGGGGAAAAAAAGAAACTCCACGTACACAGAACAGAGATTTAATTCTTTCTTTAGCATATCTCCATCGAACAAGCTCCAAGTACAAGATAAGGGGGGGCAAAGACAAACCGAGCATGAAGGAGTCTGTGCCTTTTGAAGTTGTCTTTCTTCTTGGAATTAGCTTTGGCATAACGCGGCTAGTTAAGCAGATCATTAAGTTTAATGGCTGGCAAGGATTGCAAAGCTTTATCTCTGATGACAAGAACAAAGTTCTTGATGATCCAGGGGATTTCGGAGCTGGATTTGATGGGAATTCCCATGCCTGCTGGAACAGTTTACTTTGAAACATTTTGATCTATGCTAACAGACAGGTGTTATCATAAATCTGGAGTCGGGGACTTATTGACTCAGCTTTACACAAGGGGATTCGCGGCATATGGGGATAAAGATCTCCTTTGACAGATAATATCCAGAAACTGAAGGTTCTTCCCGCCAGACGCCAGGAGCTTCACGTCTGCTCGTGATGAATATTGAATGATTTTGACATAAATGGTGTGAGAGAAAAACTCACTTTGAAATCAGTGTCATAAAAATTGAACATCCCATAAAATCAGGGATTTCTGACACATTTGACCAATCTGACATTTAATTGTCTTGGACCCCTTAGACCTGCATTATTTGAAAGTGGGCAGAAAACAAGAAACCTGAAAGATCTCCAGCTGCATTGGAGACGTCAGAAAAGGGCTTCAGAGTGTTGTTCAGCATGGGGGTGAGTAGGAAATGAAGGTACATCATTGTTTGGGTGGACTCTATAATCAAAGGCTGCTATTTCTTGAACTGATGAACAACTTTGTGTTTGCTACATAAAGGCAAGCTAACATTGCTAATGAGGCTCCCAATGCTTCACGAGTGAAGATGCCAATGTTACTGACACCTGACTGTTTTTGAAGGCACTTTCTGGATGATGGAGTTAGCTTGAAAAGACCAAACAGGAGTTGAGTGCAATCATAATGAATGAAGACAAAAGCTTTATTGACAATTAGCTCTGCGGCTGTCAAACTGTTTGAATGTACAGCACAAGTGACTAGTAAAAACCCCGCTGGAACCTAAGTAATTAGAACTGTGTTAGCAATGCCATCTCAATAATCACTCGGTGCCTGCCAAACATCAAAAAAGGACTTGTTCTACATTAGCATGATGTCACCTCTGCTGACACACTTCTAAGCAGAATCAGAAACAGGACTGACAAAGCCAAGTGCACTTAGTATCGAGCCCACACCACCATGTCTGAAGCGTCCTTCTGGTCCTGAAGTCATGCCGCTGGTCTTTCTCAAAAGCAACAAGAACTGAGGTGCCTGCATTGGATGGAGCAGCCCCTGAGCTCCAAGCGACACAGTCAGGCAGGCGGTCATTACATGTAGGTGAATGAAGCCGGGGCCATGTTTTGAGCTGAGTTCACCTGAGAGGATGCTGCCTTTCTAGAGATGCTGCACTTTCAGATTGGAGGGGGAGTTTGGATCAAACAACCATGTCGACCCTCAAATACTGCAATTCAAACACTGTGTTACTATGTATTTTGAAACACAGGGTTGCCAGGTCTGTTTGGAGGTTCGACAGTCTGTTCGGTTTAGCCTTGGGCCAAGCAACCCAAGCAGCCACCTTATTTGTTTATTTGAGGGCCGACTCACAGCGCAGCTCAACACCACTGCAATCTGAAACACCTCAGTTTAATCTTTTCTGGTGATCTCAAAGAGCCTGAACATTGTAAGATTGTGGAAGGGCGACCATAAGGCAGAACTTGGTTTGAGTACCGAACAAAGTGGCCTCCGACATCTGTGGCAGAAAATGCAGCAGATGTTGAACTTGCGTACCCCTACTGCCTTGGCCAGGTCCCTGAGTAAATAAGAGGACCACACAACAACAAGCCACAAGGCTGTAAATAAGATCTGATCAAAGCGGATGGAAGGAAATCACAGGAGTTCCAGGCTGCTTTTCAACCTCGGAGAGTAGCGATATGGAAAGCAGCGCGGCAGGTCGCAGGGGAGAAGGGCCTCGTATTTGTAAATGCTGAACTTATTCAAAGTGGAAACAAACAGCTGCGACTAAAAACAACTTCATCTTTGCATGCTGGAACAGACGCCAGGGTGAGCATGTTTATTCATGAGAAGGCACAAGCTATGCAAAGACGTTTTCTCTCAAAAAGAGCTGAGAAAAGGAGGAGGACTGCTGGTAAAGGATCATTGCCAAAGATGTCTCCTGGGATTAGAACAAACTTTGACAATATTTTGCCACAAGGTGAATAAAAAGCAAACACCAACAACTCTTGATTGTTTTCTCTCCTCGCTCGCTTCTTCTTCGTCACCGCCTTTCAGTGGTTCGCATCTGAATTGCTTCAAATCAGGAAATCACTTCCCCACAGTTGTTGTGTTTATAGTAACACAAGTTTTCAAGAGCCTGCAATGAATTTATATTTGGTCCATGCTGTGTTGTGCATCTCACTCCCCTGGCAACGCACAATTCCACAAGCCTACCACTGAGCCCCCCCACCCCCCCAGTTTACCCGGTGCCACCTGATGGATTTGTTCTGTAATGGCTTCCTGTGTTGGGCCTGGCCTATGGGGAACATCTGCAGGGGTGGCTGGGGCACGTCGGGCCTGTTTTGCTCTGGTACGCTCGTCTGTGGTGTAGTAAAGTGAGGTATCTGCCTTTTCTGTGGCCTGGGAGAATGACGTCCTCCATTATAAAAAGAACTGACTCCAATGAAAAATGAGCCTCGGTCTCAACGACCAGTGGATTACAGAGCCTCGGGAGAGGGAGTTCAGTCTGGAGACGTTGAATGAGGAGGGGAAGGAATAGTAGCTGGTTGTCGGGGGGGGATGAAGTTGTATTGAGTGTTAATGCCAGGAGCAGTTTGTGTTTGGGAGAGTCGCTTCTTTGGGGTTGCAGCATCGAGGATGTTCAGCTCTCAGTCGTCTTTACAAAAAGTTTAGGATGCATTTTCTTGTGCAGGTAAAAGTCTGATTAAACCCACTAACGTTGCTTTTGATTCACACAAGCAAAACTTGTAAACTCTCATATTCAGTTTCAATACTGCAGCAGAGCGAAGTGATGAATTTGAGACATTCGTAGAAGAAAAACAAGTTGTTTCTTAAAAGCAATTTATACTTTCACAAAATGATTCCAATCTGCTGTATTAATGATGGTACTTATATCTATGAAAGTGACTTCAGTGAGAACAATTCTCCTGATGACCTCCTGTGATGGAAAACAATCAGTCTGAGTTTAATTCCAATCCAAAGGTCCAAGTTGTCGTTGCCAGAGACTGCAACTCTCAGAGCCACTGCACAAAGGTGACCACAAAGCATCAAGGGAAACACGGTGACAGTCTGACACTGTCAGCTGATGCTCCTCAAGGCCTCGACTTCACAGAGTCTGTGGAACATTGATCCGCTCTCATGTCGGGAACTCCACAGTACACAAGGCACTCGTCCATCCACTGCTCACAGTCCCGACGTGCCCACAGGCGACGCTCCTTCAGATAGCAACACTTGCCATCTGAAGGAGTGTCAACCTGTGCCACTTTTTCTAAGGATGTTTTGGGGCTGATGGGACTTCAGATTCCACCTGAGTTTTTGCCTTCCAGTTTGAAATTGCAATTTATAAAAAAAATAGCGGTGCTCTTGTTTCTCTCTGCCTGCTCCAATGCTCAGAGATCTCATTGCCTGCGACAAAACTCTGTGTTTTGGCAAACACCTTAAACCCAGAAGCAATCTTGACTTCAAACTACGCCTTGAAATTAGGAGTTAACATCAGAAGGTGCTGCTCAGCCGTGAGGCATTAAAAGGCAGGGGGACAAAGTACACCTGCAAAGCTGGGGTTGACATGAAACAAAAAAAGCACACCCAAAACAAAGCCCTCATCCAAAGCCACTTCAGAAGCCTTTCTTCATAATCCAAGTATGTAGAGCTGATCTGAGAAACGGGGGAAAAGTCCCACGTGAAAGGAACAGGCCTCTGCAGAGCGCATTAGCATTGACTTGTGTTTGGATATGATTGAACTAGTTACATCAGGTTGTTGAGACGTTAAGTGAGCGTAAACATTCAGAGTTGGAGTAGGTCTCCACACAGATGGAAAAAAAGAAACACCCATCCATGTGAACTTAATCAGCACAAGGACTCTGCAAACAGTTGTGACGGCTTGCTCCACTGCCTCGCTTGGAAGTACTGACACATGAAAGGGACTGAATTAGCGCCCAGTTTGGAGATTACACAGCCGGCGAATCAAATCTGAGCTGATAGTGCAGAAAGAGCTCAGGCAAGGGGGACGCAGCGGCCCGATGGAGCCGGGTCAGTATCCCGGCACAGGGAAGTACCGGCACAGGGATCCAATCCAAGCATGCGGCTCCTTGCAGCTCATAAGAAGCAATAATGTGATTATACATGTAAAAAAAACCCAATGAGACCCTCGAGGCACATCAGAATGAGAGTGGTCATTGGCTGTCAGAGCAAGTAATAGATGCAGCATTGCGCAACTGCTGGTTGAGCAACAGTGTTCACGAAGCCCTCCATGTGCAGTGCACCAGGTTCTTTCAATTAGTCTTCAACAAGAACCCCTTTTCCTCCTCAGTAGCTGGACCCCTTCTCCTCTTGCACCCTGGAATCAGCCACACCAGACCCTGACACTCTGTCCCCCCCCACTCCCCACCCACCCACCCACCCTGAAGGGCTTTGTTTTGGGAAAAACGGAGAGGCGAGTCAGGTTCAAAGTGGAGGAGAAGACCACGAGGTAACATGAGATGCCGGTTGGTGGGACAGGAATGGCTGCACTACCGGGTGAAGCCCGCCTGCCAGAGGGAACATTCAGCTTGTGTTTTGGAGCTGCAACAGTAGCAGATCTGCTCGTCTGCATGCAAAACATAACATGATGTCAGTCACTGTTTTTCCAAAAGGTTCACTCGACCACGGTTTCCCAAACAGAAATGTGGAATGATTCGAGTGTTGACACGCTGACCTTTCTGTAACATTGGTGGATTGCAGTCACTCAGTGAAGCCCTCAGTTTGACTGAGAGCTGCCGTCCCACACATCAGCCCCATTGGAGTTCAAAGTTTTCACCCAAAGACCGATCAGGTCCATGATACACTTGACATGAGCGTCAACACGTCTGGTCCTATTTTCAACCGAAGGGAAGTGTTGATTGTAATGATGATATCTTAGTGTAGTTGACACCTAGCTCTCTCCCCCAAGAGGACTGGGTGTTCAGCCGTGCAGAACGTGGATATAAAAACAATCACAGCATTTCTCCTGTTACTTCAGTTCCCTCAGTCGTCACCCTATGCACCATTTACTGCAACCTGGAGGCTTTCCAAGCTAAACAAGGAGGTAAGCACCAGGCAAAGCGCACTGCGAGCCGAACGCCCAAGGCTTGTTCACCTGGGTCAGAGTGTCAAGTGAGGACTGTCTTCCGAATAGTCAGCACCACTGCATCTGGACCCTTGTCCAAAAACACATTTGTGGCTGACGGCCATCGACTCCGCCCGTAATCAAAGAGGACTTTGATGGTTAGAACAAGCCTGCTCTCGGGTCACCATCTGCTCTGGTTCCTCTTTTCTCTCTCTGATGATAAAACATAGAAATGAGAGAAAAAAGTTGCGATGACAACTTCTAAATTTCAAGAAAGACATGAAAAGAAAACAATCGACTGACAAGATGGCGACTTTTTTTCACACTCACACACTCTACTCGCTTCTTGCATTTGCTCCTTAAACGATGGATGTCCTCACGACTCAGGTTTATTTGAAGAAAAAGATCGATTCACAATGTGACTCCCTGCTATTACACACTGCTCCTAAGGAAAAAAGGGAAAGTTTAATTAAAGTTGACCACAACAAGATTGTCTGGTGACCTTGCATTGGGGTTTGCAATAACAGAGGTTTATTGCATGTATTTTTGAACTTCACTAAAAGATATTAACTTGCAAAACAGAAAAAAATAATATTGCCAAGCATGATGCAGGCCTTTGCATCCGTGACCACACTGCCACATCCAAACAGGAGGATTGCTTGATCATAGTGGAAATTGAATGGAGATTTATTTTGCTTGATGTGTGCACCAATAAGCTGAAAGAGACGAGATGTGTTGCATTGGAAAAATGACTTTTGAGCCACCATTAGCAGTCATCAAAGGTGTTCTGTCGCATGGCCATTCACACGCACACACACACACGCACGCACGCACGCACGCGCGCGCGCACACACACACACACACACACACACACACACACACACACACACACACACACACACACACACACACCACGTAGTGTAGTAGTAATGACTTTTCTGCTCCTGTGGTGGTGAGCTGCCAGGTCACCTGTTGGAACTTGCACAGTAACCTTAGATGTGGAAAGTACCCCTGCAAGCCAGAGACGCATCAAACAGAGGTGCAGGAGGCCTTCACTGTCTCGCAGTTGCACACAAACACATGTTGGCACACAATGACTTGTTTTGTATCGCTGCTTTTTGCTCCAGACACACAACTCAGACATGATGTGAAACACAGTAAGACCCCTTCCGTCCTGCTATGCCTCTGATGTCTGAGGAGGCCCTGATGTGCCTGTGCTTGTTGTAGCAGGATGTGTATGCATGTGTGTGATGTCAGTGTGACCGTTCACAGAAGGAAACTTTGAAGAGCTTCTTTTACACATTACTGCTGCTGCTGCATGCACTGGGTCTATCCTGGCTGCAAGTTCATGCTTGATGTCCGATGCTAGCATGTGTCGAGGCATGTCACACATGTGAGATCACCTCTCATCATATCTTTGGACCTCTTGACACTCTTCATCTCCATTTACACCTGGTCTCTATGTGATCAAGGCTTGAAGGGGGGCAGGTGTGCTCCCGTCTGGCCCTTGCTACTCAAAAAAACAGAAGCAGTTTCATCCAACACCTGCCCCAAGTGCTGCTACAAGCAGGAGGTGGCTCTAAACTCTGAGCATCCATCTTATTCCTTCCCCCTGCCGGAGTTATCTTGGAGGGAAGCCCAAAATGAAGTGTAGGAGCCCATAAAACAGGCCTTTAATTTGCTCGCGTATGCCCAGGAGCTCACTCTAGCATGAGCCCCTTGTTTCCCTGGACTGCAGTCACGATACCACAGGCGATTTGAGTTGATCGACTTTAATCAGATCAGAAAGGAAATTTATGGGGAGTGAGTGAGAAGCTGGGACATGCTGGATATCAAATGAGCAGGTGGGACTCATTGTGTTCGCCGGCACAGCAAAAAGGTGACTTGAGAGGAAATGGGAGGGGAAGAAGACCTCGAGCTACGTTGCAGGTCTCAAAAGATAACAAGGAGCTTCAAACTGCAACATGTAATCTCTTCACACACAGAATGAAAGATATATGAGGCTTTGGCTGGAGACTTCCCAAAGCATTCAAACCATTATTCATGCCTTAATTCAGCTTGATCTTGACCTGCGGATACTTTTGCTGGGATTCACAGCTGGCAAAGTTTGGTTAATTGACAATTGATTGTTCGCAAAGAGCAATAAGTATAAAAATTAGAATGATCAATTTTAATTTAATAATTTCGGGGCACCACCCTGTGAACAGGGATCAATGATCAAACCAATGACAGTCTCAAATGAAGGGATTCGTTTAGGAAATCGCCAAATTGAAGGGTGAAATCGAGCACTGACCGTACAACCAGCAATTATCACAATAATGTACACAATAATCACTGAGAGGCTTCTTCTTTCACACAAAACCGTATTACACAATGTATTTCATTTGGACTCCACTCACCATCATCTAAAGCTATCTATAAAGGTGTATGCATAAAATCACACTCAAGCAATCATTCACAGCAGCATCAGGTAAGAGTGGTTGAGGAGAACCTGTGTGTGTGTGTGTGTGTGTGTGTGTGTGTGTGTGTGTGTGTGTGTGTGTGTGTGTGTGTGTGTGTGTGT
>JAUESF010000012.1:16636487-16652316 GCA_032274765.1 Malacoctenus tetranemus | reverse complement strand
CAGACTAGGAAACTATTAACCCTTAAACTGCTAAAAGATGGAACGTAAATTCACACTGTCAATGACACCAGAATTCTTCACTTTTTTTATCTCTGTGAGTTTTTTAGAATTGCTACATATAGGTTGATTGACCAGGCTGATGAGAGCTTTACTTTTCAGCTCAGCTGCAGCTGTGAAATATGTTGTGCACCTGTTCAGCGCCGTTTTCCACACTTGTGGATAATATGTAAACCCAACCAGTGTGTCTAATAACACACAAGGTTAAAAGATGAAGCATTTGAATAAAACACGTCATTATTCCATACAAATCTTTTTTTAAGAATATACTTGAAACCAGTTTCAATACTGTTTCCTGGTCATTAACATGACTGGGTGTTAAAGAGCTATTCTCATGTGTGTGGTCTGTATATAAATACACAGTTAAAGGCGCAGTCTGACGCTGTTCCCCGTTTCTGTTGACAAACACTGTTCAAACTGAGAGCCCCTCCCCTCGGCTAATCAGTGCCCGGCCGTCTCTTCCAGCACAGCTCGTACACACGCACTCAGTCAACACCGGCATTATTACATTCACAGTTATTAGCCACGGATACAGAGAGACTGCTTACAATGCACGATAACGCTGTTGTCCACTGGCAGCCTAACTTACTAACAAATACGCTACTTGGTAAGCAGCTTAGCATGCCGCTAAATTAGCAGGCTATCAGGGGAGTTGCAAAAAAAGTCACCAGGCTATAGATTGAGCTGGTTTTCACCTTTTTAAATCTATCGTTCATTTTGGGAAGGTGGGGAACTTCAGACTCCACCTTTGAAGCTCGGTGTTTGTTTGCTTTTCAACCAGGAACTATTGTCATCCTTACTCAACACTCTCAGATTCGTTATTAGGTCGAATTCAAATTGACAACAAACTTGTACTGAGGTGTGGGCATGCGATTCAACTTACAAGTGAATAGTAAACGAACTCTTCGGCAGCAAGAAGGGACCGTGACAGAGAGGTGGGAAAACCTGTTCAGTGAAGGGATCTTTGTGCACTTGTGTGCAAAAATGTGATTGATGAAACATTCAAATGTGACTGATGGGACCAGTTTTAAAGTTTTCAAACACATTCTGGATTTGCTTCCCATTTCTGTCTTTTTGTCAGTGCTCAGCTTCTCCCTTTCTCAGGGAATCTGGGACAACCATCGCTGGCTAGAAATCAGGAGAGACCTTGTCACACCAGCCACATCCCTTTTAAGTGTCAGATTTTACTCAATACTGTTTTGGCAGCTGTCACCTTCACTTTTATCACTTCCCTCTTCTCTGTGTAAGGAACGCTATCCATATTATAACACCAATAAGGTGCATCAAACCTGTTATTGTTATGCGTTTGAGGCTTAGGAAGGGAAACTGTATTTGGGAAGACTTTGAAGAGACTATGGCGAGTTAAAAAAGTTGATGACATTGTGAGAGTTCTCACAAACCTGCATGTTGGAGAGGCCAAGATGGTCCAAATTCCGAAACTTCTTTCTACATTATCTGTAGTTTTACCTCATCCACAAGCCAAATAAGAAGGTATTCATAGCTAGGTATGTTTCGTGGCAGGTAGCTTGTATTTCACTATTCTTTGACTGAGGTGGTAGGATGCTGGAGTCAATCTAGGCTCGCATTGGACAAAGGCAGGACCAGTCCCCATGTTATCACAGGGCAGACAGAGACACACATAGAACATATCATTCCCTAAATCCCACACAGCAGTCGACATAGATGGAATATCAAGCTCAACAAATGATCATGGGATCAATTGTACATGGTTTTTCTGGAGATTGCTTTCAAAACGTGTAAAGGATCTGGATCTCATGTATTAGACTTGGTGAACCAGGCTCCTGCTATCAGGCCAGGCTAGAAAAAGAGCCTCTAAAAAACATGTTATTGTTCTAAGTTGTTGCTTGGAGTACTGCTAAATGCGAGCTAATAATTCAGCTCAATGTATTACAGATAAAAGCAGGCAACCGATTATACACAACACAATGAGAAGCTCTGTACCACTTAAAGGGATTTTTAGTCACTGGGGGCAGGTGATGGTCACAGTTATGAGCAATAAAAAAGAGCATTTATTGTACAACAAGATGACACCTTCTATGATGACATCAACACTTGTGAATAAATGCAGAAAATGTGGAAAAAAGAAAAGCAATGGGATTTTTAGTCACTCTTGAGATGGAAGGGAGCCTTCAGTCACCTCTGTTGACAGACTCCATTAAAGTGCACCTTTAGAAATTGGTTTGCGATCCACCATTAAGTCAAGAGAAGAAGAAGAGGCCCTCTCTTCATTGGTCAGTCCCCATGAGACTGACTCTGAAGTCACGTTTAGAGTCACAAGCAGCGCAGTGTCTCTGTGCAGCACAAAGTCCCAGGTCCACCGATTGTTTAACATAAAGCGTGAGATCACCAGATGCCATATTTTGCTTGTGCCCATACTGTCACGGGCCCTTTGGAGGTCGTGGGCCCCTGGGCAGTTGCCCAGTTGCCCATATGGTTAATCCGGCCTTGCGCATTGACCACTACCACACCGTGCCAGTTGATGTCCGGTTGATAGTCTTTTCTGAGAGCGCTTTTTAAAGTAAAAGATCCAACACACATTTGGTGATGAGTACAATTCTAAAGAGCAGTCCAATCTGATGGTTACCTTCATCCAAAAAATAGGCTGCTAACCATTTTATTCGCCTACTGTCCTGCTATAAACTCTAAATAACTTGTCAGCCTTCAGTCTGTTTCCAACACCTGCTTTATTTGGTGTCAAGTAAAGGTGGAGCTCACTTCAAAGACTTGCAGAATACGCTGCGGACACAATGCAAGCCACAAGGCTACACAAAGAGCCATACACACATTCACTTCCATGTCCAGTTCAAACTGGGCCTTTATGAGAACAGAAGGAGGTTCGGCTCACACTCGAAACCCTCTTTCCGTGAGGAAACAGAGTGAACCGTAGCACCGCCATCAAATTTCAAAACTCGGCAGAAATAAGAAGCGCTTGGTCTCAACGTTTGCTACAGTAAAGCTAAGTATTGTAAAAAGCGTACTCCAGTGGTGAGTTACCCAAACATCGGGAAAGCAAGCTTCAGTACGAGGTCAGATGAAGAAAAAAACCTCCCGTCATCTGGTCTGAGCACAAACATCTCTGAGATGCTTTGTGCCACATAACTAACTTATAGAAACAATGTGTTTTATCAAAGGAAGCAGTTTGGATCGAGTGTGTCCAGCTGTGACCCGGTCAGTTGTACCATGGGCCTCCAAATCTGATCTGTGAAGCGCCGTCGTCCCAGATCACTATCAGGAGGAAGTCTGTGTTCGCAGCACTAACAAGAAGAGGATGGAGGACTGGAGGGAAGCAACAAAGGCTTGAAGTTAAAGGAATGGATCACAAGTCCGTGGCTTTTGTTTCTGTCCCCTGCTTCACTGAAGCTGAAGAGGCAGTGAAGAAAAGCCTCTACGTTCAGAAAAATGTGACACGTGCAAATAATTTCCCTCCCGCCACATTGTCATTGGAACACAAAAATGACAATTTAAACAAAAAGAAGAATTTTTTTTGAACACTTAACGAGAACAATGGCATTTTACCGGCCTGTTTTTATAGAAAACAGTGCCATCTAACGGCCACAGCTGGAAGCTGCAAAATATACTGACAGCCGGTTGTTTCCGGAGGAACAAGAGTCTGTATGTTTTTTACTTTCATTGTAAGTCTACTGAAGAAAAGGATTCGCCTCAGTTCCAACTGGAGGTTTCTGAGAACTGTGCTGGATGTGGAACATGTAAGCTGCAGATGAGTGCGTTTGTTTGAAAATGATCCATTTTTATTTGGTTTTACTTGGTTCGATTTGACTTATTTTCCTCCGTGCAGACACTGGCTTAAGTATTTTGGTTATAAGATAGTGTCATATGGAAGACGTGCTGCTGGAGGGGCTTTGTTTTGTAATCACATCTGTGTGGAGCCTTTGTGGTCTGAGAGCTGTTCCACATCCTCCTGAGTGGGCCAGCTGTGCTTACAGTGCCAAAGTGCTGCCACTGTGTTGTGCTCGCCAGGCGACTTAAACACAGCATGGTTGCAGCACGGCGGAATGGCAGTGGCAGTAGAATGGCCACTCTAAGAAGTCCATCTCACATTTGAAAAGACACTTAGTTTAAAGGAATAGTCCACCCAAACAATGATGTACCTTCGTTTTCTACTCACCCCCATGCTGAATAACACTCTGAAGCACTTTTCTGATGTCTCAAATGCAGCTGGAGATCTTTCAGGTTTCTTGTTATCTGCCCACCTTCAAATAATAGCGGTTGATAGGGCCTGGTGCAAAAACGTCCATAAAGTCCACATACTGCTCGTCCAATGTAATCCAAGTGTCCCGAGTGGGTACCGTCCATAATTGACTCATAATGAAATCATTTAGAATGTTTTTTAGAGCCGAAACAGCTGTGAATAACTGCGAGCCTGCGAGTTCACCAAACTTCCGGACACCACGGCAGACCTCACCAGCTGAGAGGGTGCGTTCAAGAGTCCAAAGAAGACAAAACAAAAGAGTCTTTCTTTATTTTTGTGAAAATTGTCACGCAAACATTCAGAAGCAACACAAGCTGGTCTGAAATAAAAGTTCTCATGTTTTTTCCCACAAAGATTTGCCAAGTCAAGGCCTTGTTCACGACACAACCCCAAGTTTCAATTGTATCCTCTCTTGGTTGCATCTGGTTGGACAAAAATCACATTGCATGAAGTGGTGATTGGAGAAAAACACTTGACAATTCATAATAGATCTAAGCCGCATACATAATACACTATATATATATATATTTTTAAATGAATAAGGATAATGTGTGTCTAAAATATCAAATCAGATGTTTCTAAAAATGACTGCACCTTTGTGCTCTGTTTGTCATACAATGTTGAAAGGTGATTCTACTTCGTATTATGCTCCAAAACCATTTTTTTACCGGCCGATTACAGCCTACTGAAGTCGGTCACATTTTAACTTGTGGTGTGCTGACACGGACCCACCGCGGGAGGGCGACACTTCCCGGCGAACACACCGGAAGCTGCGGTCCCAGAATCGTTGTCTCGTCTCCCCCAGTGTAGCGACGAGCGTTACCGTCCCGTCATAGACACGTTCGAAGGACAAACGAACGTCTTCCTGCCAAAACACCAGGAAACAGGCGAGTGAAACGCCGACAGGGAAAATGTTGGGACACGAAGCAGCAATGGAGGAGTCAGCGGGGACAAGCGGCCGCGTCCTCCGGCAGCATCTGTAGGCAGGAGGGGGGTGGGGGCTCCCCCAGGGACAGACATGGATTCCCTCTGGACCACTTTAGCGTCTTTAGCAGTTTTTTTGTTTTTGAAATGGATGAAAAAGAGGAGATATTGCACCGAGCTGAAAAGATTGGACGGCAAAACAGTTCTTATCACAGGTAAATGAGCTTGTTGGATCTGTTTCCGCGCAACCTCGTTTGTAACAGGCTTTGTTGTTAAAGGCGGGGTCCAGTCTGGGCGGGTCACCTGTCCCTCACTGGACAAACGGGGGGGGACAACAACGTTGAGTCCACTAACGGACCTCCTGGTCGTGTTAGTCACTGGGAAACAAACCGGAGCAGCTGCCCAAGAAGAGCCATTAAAAACCTGCACAGAGGAATGCTGGCAATGAAGTCACGTTCACGATGGGTCATGGACATCTCGTTAATGTTGCAATCACGTGATGTTGCCTTTACAGTTGAATTGGCCGATCCGATAGCACCACATGGCTACACACTCGCCTACCATGCGAAAGCTTATGTGTGTGTCTGAGTGTGTGTTGTAGGAAACTGTCCTGTGTGTCAGTGAATCAGAGGAAGGAGTGAGGCTGACAGAAACAGCGTTGCAGAAAGTAGAAGCAGAAAGACCAGAAGTTGATGCACATGTCTGCAATACTCACAACTTCTGGCTTTGCTATTCGTTTTTTCCCTCCTGAAGTGCATGCGTCGTGTCCATTCCTGCTCTCAGTGCACCTTCAAGTGAACGGTGGACTTTCACGTATTTGCCACCTGCCTGCTGTCGTTCCAGGCGGCAATTCGGGCATCGGCAAGGAGACGGGCATCGCCTTGGCGAGGAGAGGCGCCCGCGTCGTCATCGCGTGCAGGGACCCCGACAAGGCCAGCAGCGCCGTCCGGGAGATCAAGCTGAAGAGTCACAGCCTCAATGTGGACCACATGGAGCTGGACCTGGCCAACCTGCGCTCCGTGCGGGAGTTCTGTAAGCGGTTCCTCCTGACTGAGAAAAGGCTGGATGTGCTGATCAATAACGCAGGCAAGTTAATAGATACAAGATAATAGCAGGGGCCAGAAATGGTGCTGCATGTGTGAGAGGGAGGGTTCATGTTGATGGTGGAGTTCAATCAGCGCCGTCGTTAGAAACCTTCCTGCCTCCTCTGCTCCTCAGGCATGCCCGGCGTCCTCGACTGGACGGACGACGGCTTCAGCATGTGCTTCGGCGTGAACCACCTGGGCCACTTCCTCCTCACCAACCTGCTGCTGCAGCGCCTGAAGGAGTGCGCCCCCAGCCGCGTGGTGACGCTGACCTGCTCGGGCTACAAATTCCAGAAACTGGACTTCCAGGACCTCAACTACAACCTGCTGCCCTTCTTCACCTACTGCCGCAGCAAGCTGGCCAACATCTATTTCAGCCAGGAGCTGGGCCGCATCACCGAGGGGAAAGGAGTGACGGCTTACACGGTGAACCCCGGTAAAGGTCCTCCGTCCCAAAATGTCTCCCCGAGTCAGGGACGTGATTTGTCTGCATGCTTGTCGTGTTTTTATTTCAAGAGGATGCGATCGCCCGATGCGTGGCCTCACTCGGTCGATTGGTGGTGCTTCTTTCTCCAGTCATCCCCCCCCCTGATGTCTGCATCTCTCTGTGACCCCAGGTTGCGTCAAGAGCGGTTGGACGTACCACTTCTCCTTCCTGTTCCGGGCACTGATGCAGGTCGTCATGTGGTTGTTCTTCGTGCCGTGCGAGACGGGGGCGCAGACGGTGGTCTACTGCGCCGTGTCCGACGAGGCTGCCAAACAGGGCGGCGGCCACTTTGTGGACTGCCGGCCCGCCACTCTCAGACCTTTTGCGCGAGACGCCGGCGTCGCAAAGAAACTGTGGGAAGCCAGTGAGAGACTGGTGAAACTGGCCTGAGCCCAGTCGAGTGGGGCCCCTCAGAGTGACCAAACCTCACGGTTTGACTTGACTTTTTGATTTAGTGCTTTTTTTTTGCACCTGTGTTGTTTCCTGAAGAGTAACTGTAAAAAAAAGCATGATAGGTTGATGGAGAAATACGAAAGTCGAGCAGCTTATACTGAAATTGAATTCCCATGATTAAAAGTCTCATCACTGTTCAAATAAAACAAACGCAATCTTATTGCCATGGCGATGAAGGATGATCCGTAGCATTCAAAGCTGCACAACAATGAGGGCTGCCGATTGCTCCCCTGACTCGCCCAGGAGGCTGTGGAGGGGCCGTCTGCTGTTGTCCAGAATAGCTTGAGGACTGCTTGATGTGTCTCTCTGCACCACAGCTGATTTGGAGTCCAGCCTTTCACCAACACGCTCCCACTCCATCAGGCCTATCAGGCAGAAATGACCAGACTGTTTGTCTGGTTACGAAACAGAGAGCCACTGCAGTGTTTATTTAAATGGTTGTTTTATTGACACCTTAACACATTTTCCTTGAAGTTAGAGAAACACATGTAAGCACGTAAAATAACAGAGCAATAATCCGAAGAGCTAGAGGATTAATGTTACTATACAGAAGAAACCCAACGTGAAAAAAAGACAACTCCAGAGAAAACTGATGGAGGAAGGTCAGAAACGGGAGAGAGCAGAAAGACGTCCGACCAAGAGTCGTGCACTCAGTGTTGTCAGTGCAACTTTAATCCCTGGCTGGAGAAAGAAGATGGCTGAAGTTTAGAGGCAAAGCAGAAGCTCACTGAAGCTTCATGTGATCAAAAACAAACAAAACAACAACAACCGAGGAGAGCTCGTTCTGACCCACAGAGGCTGGAGGAGGACAGTGAATGCAGCGCTGCACCAGACAAGAGGCCAGTAATCCACATGTAAGGATGGACTGCCAGCTTGATGATTCATTACTGTGCAGCCACTTACAAAAAAAACGCAAGCCTGCTTCCCATCTGTGCGTTTGGGCTTCACTCTGCAACAGCGCTCCCTGCTGGAAATAACGCCTCATGCGTATGGGCCTCTGGTTCTGTTCCTCCAAGGTTGGGAGAGACCCTCAGCTCTCCTCATGTTTTCGCAGCAATGAACTAAACGAAAGCTGCTCTGCACTGACAACACAGAGCCACTTAGAAAAGCATGCAAATGCAGCGTGGTTATCAGTGTTACTTCTTCACAGCCCCCCTCAATGCTGCAGTCTTGTATGAAGTAATCCTTAGCATATTATCATCTCCATTATATCATCTCAAGACACAAAAGGTTCTATGCACTTAAAAAGCGGAGAAAATAGAGAAAGATGGAGTATATCAGCATTCAGTGGAAAGGATGAAAGGTAAACAATTGAAAAAAAAAAAAAGTCCCCCCCCTCCCAAAAAGTGTCTTTTGAAATTGTCATGCAAAGAAAATGTCCGCTGTGTTGCTCGTCACGTTGCAGTTGTGTAATACTGTGCACTTCCTCATTTTGAAACGTGATTCTTAAGTGGATTTTCAAGGCTCGTTCCACACGAAGCAGAACAGAACAACACTGTTTGCACTTTACACGCTGGTCATCCGTTTTTGTTCCAGCAGGTGGTGGCTGGGCTTCAGGTCAGGGTCACGTTTGGTTTGCACGACTGCACACGAAGGGCTTTCAGAGAACCTTTGACCTTTTAAAGCATCAGAATGAGTGGAACGCACATGAAGAACGTCGTGAGTGCAACGCAACTTGTCGATGGGTCACCTCGAACGGACATCAACCCTCTTCAGAAAAATGCCGTGATGATCACGATGCTTCCAAGCTGTGCATGTACTGTGCTGTGTTTACACACCACATCAGACGAGTCTTCAAATGTGATGTTCTGAGCCACTCTAGTATCAAGTCTGTCCTCAATGTAAAACGAGATGAATTCATTCTCAGTCACCGGGCAGATTAAATCGTAAACACAAAGGATTTCCCCAGATTGGCCAGACGCGATGCTACAGTTCCTCCACTGCACCACTCAATGTGGAACGATGTCAAAGATCTGGCGAACCAGTCAGCCACAGTCTGTCTTAATACGACTTTGACCTAGTCACTATAGCGCCTAGTCTGCCTTCACTACTACATCAAAAAAGATGAGGCAGGAGGTGCCTAAAGTGGTGGATCAGTAACTACCAAACTATCCAAACTCAGGAATCGATGACACGCGACAGTGACTCACTACCACCACCTCATGGAGAAACTTATATCTGAAAGTGTCAGACGTTAGACATGTCCCACTTTGGTGAAGTAGTGGTGAGCTCAGTGGATGAAAAGCAACACGTTAAAATCAAGTTTATAAAACAAGAGCAAATTAAAAGAGAGAAGAAGTCGCTCTGAGTTGGTCATTACAGAAAAAACACATGCAGAATGCAAATTCAGTGGACTATTCATTTAAAAACAGACTACATGACGCAATGTCCATTTAAACAACAGCAGTGTTACATTGGAAAAGAAAAAGAAAACAAAGCACAATAAAAATAGTCACTAACATAAATAAATAAATATGCAAAATAAATAAAAACCTGAGGGCTTGTTCACCAAATCAACTGCCCGCGCTCTTCATATCTTGGACAAAGCCAATCGGGGGGCGAGACAATCGTGAAAGGCAGCCAATGGTGGACGAGCAAAGTACAAATCAGTTTTCAGCGCTGCGATGTTTGTTGGCTGAATCGCGCCAGCTGCTGGCACCACCGCACTGAAGTCATGTAAAAGCTGGTAACACTTTATGGTGACACAAGTCAGAATGAAAAAAAAACAACAACAGGAAAATACATGAAACAAAATTCAATCAGAAGAACAAAAAAAAAAATGGAGGACAGAAGGCGAGAGACTGACGCGTCCTCTGAAATAAAGCCTTCGTCTCTCTCACAGCACACAAGCCTCGGTGTTTCCTAGGAGGCTCCTAGCAACTGCACGCTGAGAACAATGACGGACGTGCTCGCAGACGCACAAATATGCACGCACGCAAATTGCCGTCTTGAAACGACCCACCACCAACCATTGATTCTGAATGATATGGGCCTTCAGCAGCGGCGTGAACAAAGGTTTCAAACCGCTTTCAATAATCAAATGGCCGCCGGTGTCATTCTGAGCAAGACTACGTGATGTTGTGTGTTTCACACAGTGCAGAGATTTTAGAGGCAAAAAGATCCTCACTTTTATGAAAAAGGGCTCAGGGTGATTATTCGGCGGTCGCCAAGCAACAGCAGGAGCCGCCAGCAGTGCATCCCCAACCTCCCCGAGTACCATTTTAGCATGGCAAGCATTAAAAAAAGCAAAAAAAAAAAAAAAGCTGAAGAACCGCTTGCTGAGCAGCAAAACAAAGGCAGAGATGTGAGGTCAAAGGTCAATCAGGTTCACCAAGCAGAGCATTAAGCCTGCTGGGCTCCTGTCCAGAGACTTGTAGTGGTGCAGTGATGTTTTGGCAGATGCAGCACCACATTTCTTTTCACTTTAGCTAAAATAAAAAAAAACCCTCATTATTACACAAACAGATATTTTGCTAGAACATTATCACCAACCTGCCTTTTTCGGTGTAAGGTCAGTATGTAGCTTCAGAAGATGCGTTACAAAGCATTAGCAGACTACTGCTGCATCTAGTTAAAGGTGATCTAACGTATCTTGTTGCGCAATGTAATTTATCACTATTACAATCTATTCATATCAATGGTGGCCAAGTATTAAATAGGTTCCATCTCCCAGTAAACGGTTCGAAAAAAACCCACCTCGTGGACACAAGCCGACACCAACTGGACACGGACTTGCATAAATGGCTGTCCGCCTGTGGGGGCAAAGCAGCAGCCCCGGTGGCAGAAAGAGGCTCGTGTCAAATTACAGACACTCAATGGTGCTTGCTGACAGGCTCTGGAAGGAGGGAAAGTGAACCAGCCGACAGCCTGTTCTGGACAGCAGATGAGAATCAGTTTGCACAGTTTGACATGATGAAGGTTTGGAATCCCCAAACTGATTCGATTTCAATGTGGCTCTTAAAAACAGGTTGAACCTTGATGTATTTGTAACTGCATGTCTGTTGTTTGCAGTAAACAAACTGGTTACTGCTGTGACCGAGCGGAACGGGCTTTAAAATACTCAACTCAAAGTTATATTTGGGACGATTCTTTCCTCGTTGAGAACAGGGCACCAACATGACATCAGTTTTTCAACTATGACCCAAAATCAACTGATCGTGTCATGCTAAGATAAAAAGATGGGATGTTAAGACATTTATCATCATTATAAGCCATCAGGTAAGCAATACCATGGGTGAAAAGAGCTTTTCTTATGCTGATCTGAATATTTTAAATGGGCCAGCAACAACAACAACAACAAAAAAAGGATAACAGATGCACTTATTGCAGGTGGATGAGCAATACACTACGTATCTATATGACAGAATCATACACTGACAGGCTCATTCACTCACAGCATCTGAGAACACTGTGCAGACAAACTCTGGAAAAACAACAACAAAGGCTAAAGAAAGGACACAAACGTGAGAACCACTTGGGTGAAACGTTAGCGCTAACATACAAGAAGCAAACTGCAAAAACTGCCAATATCATTTTTCCACTTATTAGCCACAATAAAAAACAGCCACTGTTAATAAGGGGATAAAAACATGCTTACCTAAAATTATAAGAGAAAGGCAAAAAAAAGGTCGCTGTCAATTCTAGAAACCACTGGCATCAAATTTCTGAAGTTTACAAATTACATGAACAGTTTCAAATGTATAATAATAATTAGAATAAGAATAGCTATTATTATCATTATTATGAGAATATTAGATTTTTACTCGAAACTTTACATACTGTATTTTTACAGTGCAGTGTTTATGTCACACAAGTGTGATTTCACAGGCAAAACAAAAAAAGCCCAGCAGGACCACAGGTGGAGGGAATCCCCCCGCCCCCCAATCAAACCCCAGTGTGCCAGAAGGAAGAAGAGGAAGCCAGGGCACTGAAGGACTGTTGGATTTGGAATTTTCTTGCCAGAAGGGTGCTGTTGTTGGAGGTGACAGACAGGGGGCAGTGGTGGTTGCAAGGGAATAGATGCAGCTCTGGGGGCTAATGCCACCAGTGACAGAGGGGCAAAAAAAAAACCCAGGTGCCCCCTTCGGCCGACCACTGGACGTCCCTTCATCCTCCTTTCTTCCTCCTCCTCCTCCTCTCTCCAGCAGAGCACTCCCCACAGACAAAACAGCCAATCCTGAGGAGGAATCACAACAACAACACACAAAGAAAGCAGTTACCAATAAACTGATGAGTTCAGCTAAAGCAGTGACTTTCCTTGGTATGCACACTGCACGCTTGTCCGTACCTCACTGTAGCGGCGCGGCAGGTGCGCCTGAGCAGTGGAAGTGGATGTTCTGCCACTTGCTGTCTCTGCGATGCCACACGCGAGTCTCCTCCGATTGGCTGGACAGCGGCCGACCCTGAGCGTCCACGTACTGAGTCAGGCGGATGTAGGCGATGCAGGCGGCGTCCTCGCCGATCAGGTGGACGTGGGGGTTCAGGATGGTGGTGTGAATGGGCTTGCTGTTCTTGGCCAGAACTGTCACAAACGGAACGGTTACTCGTGTCACCATCCGAATTGTTGGTCAAAAGAATAATTCACGAACAACTGTGCAATAGGCAAGCGCTGAGCATGACAATGAAGTGTCACCAAGCTTACGGTTTTCAAAGTAAAACCTGTGGAAGTCCATTCCTTCCACCAGATTGCCCAGTGCCTCCGGCTCAAAGGAAGTCAGTCCAGGGTCGCAGATCTTACTGGACAAATAAACCAACAGAAAACAGGAAACAAAAATGACGTGAAGTCGACTCACTTGACACCGTTTGTGCTTTTACTCTAGTAATAAGAGAAAATTATGTTCGACCACAAAATTTCATTTGAAAATTTGCTGCAAAGAAAAGTGAAATTATGAGAAAACAGGAAGAAACAGATGCACTATGACAGCATGAACGCTTTCCTTGTTTTGTGTGAAAGTTAAGAGAGCCTACAAAAATCAATCAAGTCAAAGATCAGAAAGCCTTTTGAGGGGGCTTCTATGACACAAATACAGAACCAAAGGATCCAGAGCTGTTGTGACAGCCCTGGAACGGACTGCGGTGATCTTGGTTCTGCGCATCAGATGCACCTTCACTGGGGGTGTTGGAAGTGTTGCTGACTTACGCGTATGCCTCAAAGTCTCCATTGTTAATAGCTTCTATTAGCTGCTCGGTGATCTTGATGATTTCCTGTTTGCGTGCTGCAGAGGAAACAGAAGTTAATCTCGGGCAGTCTCAAGAGCTGGACACATGCTGAGAAAAATACTGTAGTGGTGGTTTTATTCAAAGACACACTCAGACACAGGCTGGTCAAGGCCCCTCCTGAGATCGCGTTAACTGGCAAACTGAATGATATGAGAAAAGTTGCTTGTCTGTGTGAGGACCCTGTGTGACCTCATGTGACCGTGAACTGTCCAACACATTGTAACATGAGCAGACACAAGGCGTGTCCTTAAATCGCCACCAAGAATGTCAGCGATGCGTTTAAAGACGCTGGAAGTCCAAAAACAACCAAGCAATGCAGAGGGCCGCCCAGCCTCTGAGGACGGTCAGACACTTCAGATCCAAACGAGTCCGTCAAGCAGCCAACAGAGCGGTTCAACCAGAGAGCACTTCACCCAAGAAGATCTGCTTATTGCTCAAAAGCCAAAACCAGCAGGAAATGTCACTTGGCCTTGACATCTCATTGGCTGCCATGCATCAAGGCAAAGGCGGGAGACACTCGGTACTCACTCTGAGAGGACGAAAGGGATGGGTTGAAAGGGGAGAGAGGGGGAGGTAGGGAGGTGGTGTGGGCGGGTGGAGGGGCGGGCCTGGGGCTTGCCGGCACAGTGTCCGTCTCGGGTGCAGGAGCAGCTGGCACCCTGCGAACGCTGCTCACCAGGTCTGTGAGCCGCGACACTGGAGACCGCCAAGGCAAGAGTGAGATGGGAGAGTGGATGGAGGAGGTAGAGGAAGGAGAAAATGGAGAAAACTCTAAAAGAATCATTTATCTGGACCCACACGCACTGCAAAATCCTAGGTATCCCATATATCGCATGATGAAAATTCTGAGATTACATATTTGAAACCAACCAGTTGTAAGCAAAGTTTTAGAAGCAATCAGTAGTGTTTAAAATTGAAAGTTCAGCAAAAGAGAACTTAATACTAAAGAGAAAAAGAAATGCAAACTCATGGGACGTCATGCCTGAATTGGTCCCTGCTCGTGTCTACTTACTCTGCATGGGAACAACAGGGGTGTGTGGAGGTGAGGGGGCAGAGAGGGCAGCGGGGGGAGTGCAGGATCTCCCTTCCCCGTCAGCAATGGGCCCTGAGCCCCTGCGCACTGAGCCCAGGAGGTCAGCAAACTTTGCAGCAGCTGAACATGGGAAATAGCGTCACTTCAGTGGAGGGTCGCCGGAAGCATGAGCCGCGTTCGTGTTGGACAGAACCAACACGAGAGCATCATGCAGCTGGACAGGAAATCACTTGGAACTTATCCAAGAAGGAATTCGTTTGGAAGCATCATCGTGGTGGAGACAAGTGCTGGTCAGAAGTACTGGCGCCCAAACTTTCACCGACGCTGTCCAAGAAGTGAAGATGCCTCTAGGCAACGTACAAGCTGCTGTGTACTGGTTCAACATTTGTAGCAGAAGGTCTCTGGTTGGATTCTCCGAGCCCCTTCTGTCTGGAGCTTCCTGTGCATGTGTAGGGGGTCTCTCTGGACTTTACAGTCCAAACACAGGAGTTGCAGTGGCCAGTTGCCTGTGTATATAATTGTCTGTCACACTGCGTTTAGCCTGTGATGGACTGATGACGATTTAGCTGCTGGCGCCACTGCTGCCTCATCCACTCAGAGTGGAGATGAAGCGATATGAAAGATGCAGGAGTGAATGAATGAATGAAGGCACCCGAGTCAGACGAACCACTAGTTCTGACCAGCTCTGTATCCCAACACATCTCTAAGACAAAGTCACACTCCGTCAACGGCAGTGAGAACACGACAGAAAGAGCACGTAACAAAGTACATGCTGAGAAACAAACAGATGGATTTTGACTTGAGCAGAACAGTCACTCCATTTCCGACCACACGGGGAAAAAAAACTTCAAGTAAACACACACTGAGGGTAAAAACAAAGGAGCAGGCCAGCTGAAATACTGAGAAAAACTGCGAGGGTCATCGAGAGACACTGTGCTTTCGTCAGTAAAAAGCTTGAGACAAGATGATAGCGGTTAATAGCCAGATCATACTCAAAGGTAAGAACTGACAGAGCACTTTTAATACATGCAGAGATGCAATCGAACTCAACAGCCAGTACGGTTTGTGTATGTTACACGCTGAATTTTGGTGGGCCATGCTGACTTACAGTGCACAGCAGCAGCAGCAGCAGGGGAGCCCACAGAGTTATCAGGCTGGGAGTTGGTGCTGGACTGCGCCTTAAGCGAGCTGCTGTCTAAACTCTTCCCTGATAACGTGCACAGAACAAGACCAGCCGCACGTCGGTTAATAACGCCAAGGGAGGTCCCACACACACACACACACACACACACACACACACACACACACACACACACACACACACACACACACACACACAC
>JAUESF010000012.1:16602442-16616236 GCA_032274765.1 Malacoctenus tetranemus | reverse complement strand
ATCAACGAAAAGCTAGCCACATAAACCAAGCTTCTTGAATGACTGTGTTACATTTTTGTACCACAAGGTAGTGTGGGGTGTCGACATGAAGCCCGTCTTTTTAGAAGGTGGTATAAGTTCAAAAGTGACCACTGACATGTGAAACTGTGAATACAAAGGCAGCTAAAATTTAGAAAATAGACAGAACCTTGTTTGATTCACTACTGCCACCCAATGTGTGCAAATGGTTTTGTCTATTCGTTCGTGGCACAAACTAAATGATGCTGCCAACCTAAAAATCAACACAAATGACTTCAGTAGATGGAGAAAGCTCATTTTTATATGTCAGTTTGGTTTGTAAAAATAAATGAATAAATAATAAATAAAAGTATTTTCCTGTTTTTCATGATGGAAACAAAGCTAATCGAGCAGATGATGAGCAGATGAGGGATGGTTTTGTAGTGTGGTAAGCCATCATGCTCTGATCTCCCATGCGCCAAAAGGAAAGGAGGGGTGGCACTGAGACAAGTGAAAGACATGAACCCAATACAAAGAGTGAGGGGCAGGCACAGAGAAGGATGTGGCAGCAGAGAGGGGGTGGGTGGTATGCCCTGGACGAGCCACCATGCTACCTTGTTCCACCAGCCCTGCGGTGGTGCCGGCGGCTGCAGCCATTGCTGCCGCGGCTGCGGTGACAGAGGCTGGAGCGGTGGTCTGTCTGCTGCCCACTGATAAAGAGTCCAATACCCACATGTCACGTGTGAAGAAAACAGGAGTTACATTGCAAGGAGGAGGGCAGGAGGTGAGTGAGGACCAGGATGAACAAAATGGAGAAAGGGTGGAGTGACATTTAGGGCAGAAACACCAAAAAATAGATTTAGAGGGGGTGAGTGGAACGTTGGGACCAGGTGAACAGAGTGGGGGGGAGGTGCAGACAAACAGGGCTAGTTAGTTTAGAGGAGAGGTGTTATTTCACACACAAAGACCCCTGACACCAAAGTCATCACATCGGAGGCCGCTGTTCACAAGAGCATCACCAGATAAAACTCGACAGAGAAACAAAGGTCAACTTTAATCTGAAAAAAATGAAAATAGCAGGAATTGATTCCACTATATAGCCTGACAAACAGATAAACATTCAAAAAGTGGAGGAATGATTCACTGCTTTTGAGTTAGCAGAGATGCAGGTGTTAAAAATACTTCATGTTCATTGCTGATTCTCATTTTCTGAGCCTCTGATTTGCTTTCTGCATTTGTATTGTAACTGATGGGGTTTTTTTTCAGTTCCACCATTCAAAACCTCTCTCTAACTTATTCACTGGGTGACCTCACACTTGTGTAACCTAACAATAGGAAAGGGAGTGAGAGAGAGGTACTTCAGGTAACACAAAGTGGGCACACATACGAGCATTTCATTTCATGTGTGCCTGTGTGTGCATGCGTGCGTTGCTTTAATTTGTATAGAAAGCTGAGCTCCATGCACAGTGAATGTGAGCATCATTTCTCTAATGTGAAGCTTTGCAAGGTTGTGAGCTGTGTTTACTGAGGCAGCCTACAAAAACACATACAGACACATTCATATGTACAAGATACACAAATATTATACAATTACTATTACTATTACTATTATCATTATTATTATTATCATTATTATTATTATTCCCTAAAAAAGCTGCATGTCCACCACTCTCTTTTCTTCATCTGAGCTTGACTCTGAACTTTCATTTCAGCAACCACAACACTGCTGGAAATAAAGAGTCACTGAAACTTCTTCTCCTTTCGTCTTATGATTTGTAACTGTCAAGAAATCTGTATTGTTTTCTGATTACTTTCATGGGGAGTTCAAAGCGAAATGATGCTGATCTTAGATCAGAAGTTTCAAAACGACTTAAACTCTCAATAAAACAACTTGTAACAGAGAAAACTCCAAGAACAAGCACATAGACATAAAGACGACCACGGCTTGCAGATCAAATTCAGTGCTTTCTCGGGTTTCATGGTGAAAGATGAGCTCGCTGCCGAAAGGCACTCAGTTACTTTCAAAGTCCTAAAAAAACGTCTGGACGTCATGTTCTTGCAGTGAGAAAATAATCAGACCAAAAGTGCAGTTCATTCACATGGAAGTGTTAGTTCAGATGTAAAGGCATCAGATAGTAAGAGGAGAAAAGCGAAATGGTCAGCCGTCAGCTTCAATCTTTGGTCCCACTGACTAGAATTTGATTTGGAGATCTTGTAAAAACTTGACAAAATCGAAAAGATCCCAAGACAAAACTGTGCCTCCCAGGTGCTGTGTCGGCTGGTTTTGTTGAGGAGGTGACGTCTCCACAGAGCGTCTTTCTAACCGAGTAACAAAAACACAAATCGGAGTAGCAGTCGCATCGCGGTGAAATGAAACGGTGGACTCTCAGTGATGTAAGATCGAAGAGGCACCTACCAGAAAAGTTTCGAGAAACCAGCATGGTGGTAAGAATGGCCCCCTGAGAAGAAAGCAAAGCACGTGTTGTAACCATCGATTCCAGCAATATAATCGTTTCGACATTTTAAAACAGGATAAAACACCCTGCTAGCCACGGTGTGTCACTGAATGATGCAACACCATCACTAAATAAGAAACATCGAAGCTTTTAAATGTGCTGTTTCAAATTCAAACCAATAGATTCATTTTTTTTTAAAGAAACCGATGCACCGAAGTTGAAACTTAAACCAGAGAAAAATGAAAGCTAAAGCTGTGACACGTGCTGTTTGATTGACAGAGGGCCTCTAAAACAAACAGAGCAATTTGATTAAAAAGACAACTTGCGTTGGTTTAGACTTCTGGCTCAGACGAGTGACGAAGCAACTAATCTCCAGTTTATACAGGTCTGCTGAGCTCATGTTGAACAAGGTATGTATAAGAGCCTGATTTTGGCGTCTGGCCCATTAATCGGCATTGGTCAAAATGCAGCCAAAATTAAAATTCTGTTTTGCTGCAAGCGGCAACAAGAAACTTGTGCCACATGGTGACTCTGCTCTCTCCCCCTCCCTTCCTGAGCAGCAGCTCCATGCTCCTCCCCTGCCCTCACAGAGAGCAGTGCGCTCTCCCTGCGCCATCCTCCCCCTCCCGCTCCCCACACACACATAGGCTCAGAGTTGCAGGCGGCGAAGAAGAAAGAGGACAGAGAAACGTGAAGTTTACTGATGGTAAACTTTGTAAAACTATATCACACTACAATCTAGTGCTCTATGACGACAAACAACCTCATGGAGACACGCTGTTAGGGCGCATTAAGGCGAGGAAAGCCAGTTTTATATGCGCTACTTTTAGTGAACATATGAGTGTTTTGACTCTGTTTATTTCACCACAAGGCAACTTACACAAAGATATATGCAACTTAACTTCCATCTCTACCATTAGCTAGTGTAAGACTGTTATACAGCATTTAAAGGTATACTTACCTTTGTTGCAATTTTATACTTTTTATTGTTATTTCAAAATTTTCTCAACAGACATGTGGGAATAAAATCTAAGAGGAATGCACCAAGTGCGAGAACACAAAAATGTACCCTTTATAAACACTGTATTTATGTTTCTCTGATAAAGATCTGACCAATCATACAATTCCGCCTGAATGGAATGATTATTCAAGATTTGTGTCAATCATCAGTCACCCACCCTCCGAACAGAGTCCCTGCAGACATTTTCACACAGCTGACATCGGCTACATCCATCAGTAATGTAAGAACCCGTCTTCATACACAGGAGAAAGGAAGCTTTCACAAGCATCGGTTTTTGAAAGCGCCCCAATACCGGTATCGGCGTCCAAAATCCCATATCGATCAGGCTCTTGTACGTGTGTCAAAAACCAACACTTACTGTAGACAAAAGATACGCATCTATTATTGGGGCAAAATAACGCCACACTGTTGCATCTGAAAGTCACTGGCTACGACCAGGTGAATGAATGTCTCCTCAATAGTCTGGGTCACTGGAAAACAGCTGGAGAGAGACAGACAGACAGACAGAGAGACAGAGAGACAGAGAGACAGAGAGACAGAGAGACAGAGAGACAGAGAAGGGGGGGGGATGATAGCCCCGAAGCAAACAGACCTTGAGTTTTCTCCTAGCATTGAATTTCTTCAGGCACTCCACTGTTTCCTGCCTGTGCATCATGGATGCCACTGTGGATCGTTGCTGGAGGAGAACAAAGAGGAGAGGAAGAGAGGACATGTCAAGGTAGATGGAAAGAAAAACACCAAGCATTAATCTGAAGACACAAAACGCAATACAGAGAACTTCAAGTGTGCTGGCGTGAAACGAGACGTGTGGGAAATCTCTTTTTTTGCAGATCGCATCTGGGCAAGGACACTTACGCAGACCCATGGGTGCTTGAGGGCTTCCTGGGCAGTGATCCTCTTGGCTGGGTTGATTGTCAGCATCTGGTTGATCAAGTTTTTGGCTTCTGGAGTCACTGTGTCCCACTCTGGAGACGGAAACTGCAGGCACACACAAAAGCATGTGTTTGTCTACAGATCTGCCCACATGGTTTTTTTCAGGTCCTCTAGGGATGATTGGTTGTCAAGGCGGCCGATCACCATATTTGGAGCCGATATCTATTTGCTTTAACAGTGAAAATATTTGTGTCAGAAATTTGAATTATTAATCTCCAGCAGTCAACTTCAATTAAATTCAGATGTTGCTGTGGGTGGGACTGGGACGATCATCTATCTGTTCCTTCTTTAGTCACTGACATGTTTTGTTCAAGACCTCAAAGAGCCAATTACATTAACTAAACCTACATTTGTTTACTATACATAAGACGTTGTATTCTACAAACTACACAGTGATAATTAACAAGAAACCGAGTGTCTTGTTGCATGAGGTTGTTTTTCCAAGACAGCCGGGTTACTCGTTGTGATAGCTCAGCCATTAAAATGGTGGCAAACTATTTTTTTTTGTTATTGTTCAACTGGTTTAATAATGTGTCTCTGGAGAAAAGAAGAGAATGAATTTTGTTGGAAACACCAAAACACCAGAGGAAAGAAACAACGGAAATCCAAGATGCCACTCTGTGTGTGCTCTTTACCAAATTAATACCAAGACGCCTGCAGCTATTTGTTGAGAAAGTTTCAACCCTTCAGTCCATGTTGTGTTGGGCACAAACAGAGAGGTCTGTGTCCTATGAGCCCAGAATCACTGCCAGACAGTCAATCAGCCTCCACCTCACTCCATCTGGCATGGAGTTCAATGTGATCTAAGGTGAGACTTCCTCTCCTGCACCTCCTGAAACATGAATGAGGTGGCCGAGTTATGTAACAGTTGCCAAAACCCAGCGGGGGCAGTGGGAGGAGAGGGGAAGGCATGAACAGTGGGAGGGGAGAAGAGGAGCGACTCACGTCGTAAGCCCCGGCCTTGATCTGCTGATACAGCTTGTGCTGGTCCTCGTCCCAGAAAGGAGGGTAGCCCACCAGCAGGATGTACAGGATCACCCCTGAGACACACAAAGACACATGTGGACACACACGTGCACATGAACATAAACACGAGACATAATTAGACATTTCGTGGAAAAATGTGCTCTAAATTCCAGGTCTTGATGCGCAATCATTGAGGAAATGTGTGTAGTCCAATGCGTGCTTTCGACACAACTCACCGCAGGCCCAGATGTCCACAGGTTTGCCATATGCCTCCTTCCGCAGCACTTCAGGGGACAGGTACCCCGGAGTCCCAGCAAAACCTGCATCGGAAATAAAGACCTTTCACAGTTGATCGAAACACTCAAAGTGAGTGCTGGCAGGGCTGATATCAGTAGCATGAGCAGAAAGCAAGATAATCTTCAGTAAGCTACAGTATGATCCACTGCCCCAAACAGCAGACTGAAAACCTAAAGGTTCAAGGTCAAAGGCTACATAAGGTCTATAATTTTTCACCTCACAGACTGGCTTGAAAGAGCTGTGGCTTCAATGCACAACGTGAATGATGTTAAATAATGACGACACGAGGCTGGGTACATTCGCTGTACCTACCGAACCAGGCCTGTTGATCCCCCTGGACCTCGATAGCCAGGCCGAAGTCAGCCAGCTTCACTGCAGCATTCTTGCATTTGCTTGCCAAGAGCAGGTTCTCTGGCTAAGGTGAGAAGAGGAGAGATGGAAATGACCAAACTTTGTGAATGAAAGATGAGAGAACAAAACAGAAAACATGTCAAGCTGGGGGGAAGAGCCACATAGCTATACATGCAAGAGCTTATTATTCGTATTTACGGCACACACAAAACAACACAAAGCACATATTTACTGACGGACAAAGATGATATTTGAATAAAGTGCATGAACACACAAAAGCCAAACAGATTAAAAGTTCGCTCCCATTGCAGCACTGAAATCTTGTCATTCTGCAGAGCTTTTTGTGCCGGGCTCATGTGGTGATCTGCAGCCTATAGGCTCCACCTCTGTGGCCCAGATAATGCAACCAAGCTCATTATTCTCTGTCAGCAGAGGACTCTAATAATGGGCTGCTATCCCCACTGGCCCAAGATCACTCCACTTTCTCTCACTATACCTCACATTATCTCTCTTAATCATTGCCTCTGCAAACCCAACTGAATGACTGCTGAAGCACGCAGCTGGGAGATATTAATGCAATATTAATGTCAATTTTACAATGGTGTCCAAGGTTCTCTGTCAGGCTAGCAAGCTTACACATCTAACAGTCCGTGTGACTTTAGGGTTTTAGGGTGGGTCCCTTTGCTTGCAAAATAACATCATTATTTATATTCAGACTGAAAGACTTCTAAACTAAACCTGGAACTAAATCCGAGAGTGTCATAGGACAGGAACAAATTGAAGCTATTCGTGAAAGACATTTCTAAAAGCAACATATCACAGCTATTAGTGCTTCTCTCTTGTGGTGTTGTCATTTGCCAACATTTTCTAAACAGTGTTGCGGAATCACAAGGTCAGGGGCAACTTCAAAATATAAAGTTACATTGAAGCTTGGTTTTTTTTTTGAAATTGTCTCAACAAATCAAAAAAAGAGCAGATGAAATAGGACCAAAACCAATCGGCAAACTGGGTTTAATCTCAGTTTTTAGGATAGCTTATTTCTGACACATTAATATAGTGAGTGAGATATACAGTTCATCCAGCAACAAACCACCAGGGGGAGAAAAAAACATGTTGGTTTTGCCAGTATACAGCTGTCATATAAACATTATGCTTTACTTCAATGCACATGTCGGTTAAAGTGCAATCTTGCCTTGTTTTGTAAAAGTACAGGTGTGAATGATATAATCATCCAAAACGCTCTGCTTGGAATACTTTGGTGAGATCTTTTTACACCAACAGCATAAAATCAAGGATAAGTCTTTGGTGAAAAGTGTTGCATGTGTTCATTACAAAACTCATTGCTTCAAAAACAATCACCCAGCAAACTTGTCCCAGTGGAGCCCGCGCGCACGCTTTTTGTGGGTTCCATCAGCTCGGACCAGCTCAGACCAAACCTGACTTCACTAGTAGCTAAAATGGATTGGTGTGTAAAAATCCTTTTTCAGAGATTAATATGAGGATTTTACTGCAAAGTAAGTGTTGGCCTTGTGAAGGTTTCCTGAGATGTTAGTTAGGGGCTGCCAGCACGGTCTGGTGCGAGCACTCTCACGGCTGCCCTCACTGAACCAAACAGGGCAGGTTGAATGTTGTCCAAGAAATACATAGAAACTTCACTACAACAAGCCAATGAGTGCTTTCAGCCCAGCATACAGCATGATTGGTAATGCGCAACATTTGTCACTGTAGCTGATAGAAATACAGACGTGCAAAGCAAACAGAATAAAATCCGGCACTTCAGAGCAAAACACTGAATCCACAAGTGTGAGCGCTGCCTACGGTAATTATTTAATGCCTGCTTTTAATGTAACTTCAACCAATGCAGTTGTTTCTTAGAATTGAAGCATACCATGGAAAGCTTAAATTTTGATCACAGAAAGCAAAGACGTGACATGAGTGTTGCGTTTCCATCCCTCCCTCAGTATGCACTTTCTCATCCTCTGGCCTTCAAACAAACTAGCAGAGGGCAGAAAAGACTGTGGCAAAGAGTACGCAGTATTAAAAGCACTGATCCCTTAAAAAGTGCTTTCACAGATTTTGAGCCCACAAGTAAAGGAGAAGGAAATGAGCGAGCGGACCACTGATCCTCAGGCTCTGTGCCTGCTTGGTCTCATCACATTCTCTCAGCTCCACAACTCGGCTTGGTATGACTCCTTTGTGCTGCAGTGTCGGCAAGTTTTAACCCCCCCCCCATTTACAAAGAATCTGGGGAAAAGGATGTGGGTGGTATTTATGATGAAGCATCCTACTTTCATCAAAAGGTGCATTCATGCGCTGCAGAGCACTCTGAGTAACACATCTAAAACAAAATTGCAGCAATCTTGATCACTGTTTGACTTAATCACACCTTTTGGGTTTTTTTTACGACAACCTGCTTCCACGCATTTCCAGCTGAGCACACTGATGACGACCAACTGGTGTGGATGAAGAGGGCAGACAGTGAACGGATGATGGGAGGGGCTGCGTTTCAGAGCAGGCCAGGAATGGGCGTTTCACATAGGACAACTTCCAGGTCTTTTCATTCAATTTCTCTCTTTGTCCACGATGACCTTGTGACATTGCATCATTCATGACTAAAGAGAGTGCCAAAATGAAAACCTTGATTCCAAGGTTGTGACATTTTAAGTGATAACTAGCACGCAGCCAGTCCTCCTCATAATAGTACAGCAGTAATGTGTACATGCACTCTGGCTCTTATCTGAGCCAGAGTGCATGTACACTTATCTGATGAGAAAAAGTGTACTTTTAAGCAATAAAAGGTACATGTCCCACATGGTTCACTATGATAAAACATGGTGTGGTGGAAGAATTTTGCGTTAAGGCTTAGGTCACAGTGCATGTCATTTCCATAAATAAACAAAACAAAAAACACAAGTCAGAAACAAGAGATAAACACCACAAAAAATATTAGGGTCATCTCATACAGAAATGTTGTGGTGCCTCATGTAAATCGCAAAACGCCAGCCAACGAGCCACAAGCTTGCTCAATCATGTCATGTCATTTTTTGACAACAAGGTGTACTGAATCATTGACACGCTCTATTTTGAACCTTCAGTCAACATTGGCCCAGAAATACAAAGACAGCCAAAGTTCCTGGTAAGTGACTCAAAAACAAAAAAGAAGTTTGTCTAACAATAAAAGCACAGGCTGGAATGTACTGTGACTCCACATTGTCAAAGTAAAATGTGGAAAAAATGTGAACCGACTCAGTCCTTATATTCTTTTAATTTAAACCTACAGCATTAAAGTTTTTGCGAATCAATTATTTTGATCAAACTTGAAACCAGCACATATCATATTTGTTGGCTGACAAAGCTTCAACAGAACTGTACTGTACTGTCCAAACAAAGAGGGTGTCAGCTTTTGGCACACAAACTGTATTTTGTGCTGTCGTCTCATTGGCCACATTGCATTTCATAATCTGAGGGATCTTGTCACTCGAGCCTCCCTCAGTCATCACACTATGACCTATTGCACGAAGCGCTCTCCAACGCTTGGGTGTGAAGCCAGCGGGGCGGGTCAGCTAAATAAAGAAATAGCCAAAACAGTTCTGATAAACACAACACACTTCACTGAATGCCAATTTTGACATTTGCACAGAGAGAGGACCGCTCGACAAAGGGCATCATGCAAGAAACGGGATGCGACACACAGGCATGCATACACAAAGACACAAGGAAACATCATTTGGCAGCAAAGGACAGGACAAAGATTCCTGTCCATTCAGGCAGTGACTCATACACTGCTCATATTTAAGGTGCTGCTCTGGAGAGCTGGCAGGGCGTCGAAATCTCAGCAGCAACAACAAAAGAAAACAACTCTCGAGAGCACCAAGAGCAACACAGAACTCCACAAGACGTCATCAAGAATTTCAGATATCGACTCCCAGCTCTCACTATTGGCCAATCTGCCAACATAAATAACCATCACAATGTCACAGGTTGATAAACAACTCTTTACCTAAAATAAGTTGACACGTATGAGTCGTTAGCTGACCTATAAAGATAATCTGAGCGCACACAAGGTGTCAGATAATCAATACAGAGCATCTCTCTCTGTCCACTAAACCAGCCAGAGTTCACATGAAGTACGCTTTTGGGTGATCAATGGATTCATCAATAGAAATGAGCCAGTTGTCTGAAAATAAAACCCACTTCATAGAGACCTAAGAAAGAAAGAGGAGGCAATGATTAGCTAGCATGACTTGTACGACACCTTTGAGTTCTCCCTGCATTGGACAAAGTGGTGTTTATCCAACCAGGAGTTCACTGTAGAGAGCTCAAGGCTGCATACAACAGCACAGAGCCACAGACACGTTGCAGGTAATGCTCAACTACTAACTGCTAAAGGTCTGACTGGAGACTTGAGCTTTCTGACATCACACCCAGCTGTGTTGTACAGTTAGTGAGTAAAACATATGATGTCTCAATGTCAGAAATCAAAGGGAAAACCATGTACAGTTCCTGAGGTGACATTACATCCACAAACATTGCAGACAAGCTTTTATAAACTATGACACATTAAAACACTACAAAAATAACCCCCCAACGCAGCTTACACAAACGCTTAACTTGGGGCACAGTGCAGTGACCCCGTCCCATCACTCACCTTCAGGTCCCGGTGCACCACGCCCATTTGATGGCAGTGAAGCACCGCCTCCAGGATCTGCTGGATGCAATGACTGCATGCAAACATCAAGGAGGAAGGGGGGGGGGCGCATGTTAGTCTTAGTAGAGCTACAGTCCCGTGCACAGGCTAGGGGGTGAGGAAGGGGGGAAGGAGAGGGAGGGAGGGAGGGAGGGAGGGAGGAGGTTGAGGGGTATGGGGGCTGATCAAGGATTGAGAGCTCTCTCCTGTCGCATCCCACCCTTTCAATTTCAGGAGGTTTGTTGACTCACAGCAAAGCGCTCAGTCATGATTTACTATTTATTAAACGACTTGTTTGAATTAGAACTTCAAAATACTTGATAAGCTAATAGTTATAGTAGTACTTTCAAACCTATGAAACTACCACAAACTGGGTAAGAATTAGACCCGCAGTGTCTACAGCACATACACTGGTGAGGGTGCCAGTTCTTCCTTACAAACTTTGAACAGCTTAAAAAAAGCCATTGTGTATGAGCACACTCATCTGTCTCGAGTAACTCACAGGAAAGGCGACCTAAAGCATGAAACGTGTTCTGTGGGGTGATCGCACACCCTCCAGCACAGCAGATGTCATCAGAGACCTTCATACGTGAAGTTTTTGGAGGATGCATCTCGTTGGTGGGTCTCACTCAGCTGGCCTGAAAGACCATAGCTGTGAGTGCTCCGCAATGAAAGACTCCTCTGAGGCCGTCTGCCGTCTTTCACTGGATATAGTTTATGTTTTGTGTCTCGAGCTGCTTTGCATTGCAGATGCATTCAGACAAACTCGGAGACAGACGTTTCTCAATGTAGCGCCTTTCTCGGTGGGCTTTAGGGTGAAGAAAGAGGCCTGTGAGTGTATGGCTGGCCAGGGTAGGGGGGCACGGAAAGCATAGATGAAAGTGGCAGGGGAAGGAGTGAGTCATTGTGCAATTAATACCATTTAAAAGGTGCGTCTGGGATTGGTGCCACGTCTACTACCAGTCGAGCTGGCCTCTGATGACAAGAGGTGTCATTCTGATGTCACGCAACCACCAGACACTAAAAATAAATTCCCAAAAGCCCAAAAAAAACTGTGCAAAGGACACTTGAAGGGGGGGACAAAGGTGGGAGTCGCAGGGATGACATGAAACGTTTGAGTGGGGAATGAATATACAGATACCTCCTAAAAATGTCCTAGTGAGAACACAAGAACAAGTTCACAGGATCACGTGTGCCTGATTGCGTTTGCTGAAGGCGTGCGCTAACGCAGAGCTGCATTTACAGACACATGTACACATGAGTACACACAAGTACACAGACTGTGATGCTGTTGGATTGTGATGTGGAGAAATAAAGGCTCCAACATACAAAAGTGCTTCCTGTGCATTGACAACTTGTTTTTTCCACAGGAGTTGAAGCCAAAGGTGGAAATTATTTGGAATTTTACATGAGCCAAAACTTGACAAGACGTCACAAAATGAAATCTTCCCAACACTCTTCGTTGCATTTCAGAAATCAGGTTCTATTAGGCCTCATTTTTATTCTGCTCTTGTAACTGTAGCATCTCCCCATCAAACCCTCGATGACAACAAACGTCAATTGAAACAGTTTTGCACAGTTTCTTTGTTGGGATCCGCACCACCTTTCTACATCAAGTCAGCAGTTGCTTTACAACACGTGTGACAGGAATGTGTTTGTCGTCCTCGCTCCTGTCCTCTCTTGTTGCTTGTTCGTGAAAAATAGATTTTTTTCTTCTGACAAAATGACGTTCAAATGCGGTGTGCCATGTTGTTGTTGTACTGACAAAATCAATCAAAATTAACTGAATTGCTCAAAACATCGGTTTAGATCAGCTCTGAATTGCTTTGCTCAAGGCAGAGGAAAAGAAACAGTCTGCTCAGGAGAAACTGCTGCCACCTTGGAGTAGCTGGTCACGAGTTCAGCCGAGGGATGGAAGAATGACTGGTCGCCATTGTTGAAAATGGCGAGAACTAATAAAGAAATGCTGTCAGAGGGTTGTTGGGTTGTGGTGCTACTGATTTTTTTTTCACATAGCTATTGTAGGAAACTGTGTGTGCAAGCATATAAACTCCAGATCAGTAAACCAACATCTTCTGGATTTTCTCCATCGACAACTGTGTTCCAGCTAAAAATGAAGCAGCACATTAGGGAATTTGTAGTGGAACTTTTCAAATAAGCAAGAAGGAAGTCTTGCAGTTACTCCAAAGATGATTGTTGGGTTCTTGGGATATCTTTACTATTGAAAGCTGCTTTTATGACCTCAACCAAGTGGATTGTCCGGTCTAGTCTAGTCTAGTCTAGTCTAGTCTAGTCTAGTCTAGTGAGAGAGACAGAAACAGAGACAGATTGAGACAGAGAAAGAGACACACACACAGAGGAAGAGACAGAGAAAGAGAAAGACAGAGAGAAGGAGCAAGAGAGAGAGAGACAGACAGAAATTAGAAAGACAGACAGACGGCGGGAGGAGGTAGAGAGAGAGACAGACACACACACACACACACACACGGAGAGACAGATAGACAGAGAGAGAGACACAGAGAGAGACAGAGACAGACAGACAGACAGACAGACAGACAGACAGACAGACAGACAGACAGACAGACAGACAGAGAGACAGAGAGAATGATGGACTGGCATGACTTTAAAGTTCAAAGCTATAAATTAGGAATCTTGTGTCTCATTTCTAAAGGTCTCCCAATGAACATAAATACTGTACAGGTCGCATCCACAGAGAGTCTGCGAGTTCACCAATGACAACACGAGCATGAGACTCGAAAGCTCCATCTATGAAATGCATTTGCTCACCTCCACTTTCATTCACACCAATGCATTTGCTTACTCAATGTAGGTATGTCAGCTCAAAGTGTGTGTGCATGTGTGTATCAGGCTGCGAGCTATATCTGATTCAAGTCCTGGTGAGAGCGAACAAGTTACCCCACTTTGCTACATCCTTCAAAAGAGAAACTGGATAATTAGGTCAACAGATCGCTGCCACAAGTGACTTCAAACGGTCTGCTCTGGTTCAGCACCGCATGTGACAACGAAAATGGTGTCTTGCTACATTTAAAGGACATTCTTTCGAACATAGAAACTGCTGCGTCAAC
>JAUESF010000012.1:16564798-16576162 GCA_032274765.1 Malacoctenus tetranemus | reverse complement strand
CAGTTAGAAGATCCTTCTGCAGGCCAGATTGGACCCTCTGATTGGCTGGTTTTGGTCTGCAGGCCGTAAGTTGAACACCTTTGCTCTAACCTACACATAGAAACTACAGAGCATGCTGTGGGACTGTGCGTGTGCGTGTGTGTGTGGTAACGTTGCAGCATATTTTTACCTATGGAGAAGCTTGAGCAGAGCTTGTATTTGTTGTGTTACAAACTCTAAGTGGCCTCCTCTCAGTGCCGAGGCAGACACATCTATAGCTAGAAGCAGTGCAGCAGGTTCACCCTGTGATAGCAAGTGACACATTTCACATGGTAAACAAGGGAATCCAAAGACCTATCTGTTTCTTGAACTCATCAAATATTACATACTAACCTAAGAAAACCACAACATGGAAGAGTCATCATCAGATACCTTTACATCAATACAATGGACCACTAATGGTTGTCCAAACGTTAGACAAACTCTATGATTGAGGGCAGACAAAAACAACCTGCATACATACAGACAAATGATAACGTTTTGAAGTATTTCATAGGATTCAAACAAATTCAAAAGGTGGAGCTAGTAAAGCTTACCCTCCCAGAGTGAAGTATTTCATAGGATCCCATACTGAGTTCAGGTCTTTTGTCTTGATCTATCCGGACCCCCTCCGCACCCTTGGTGGGTTGGTAGTGTTGCCACAGCACTAAGAAGCAGCAGAGGAGAGAAAGAAGTATTGTCCCACCAAAAACGAGGAAGCTCCAATCAGGTTAGGTGGCAACAGCTGGATTTCTTCATCACTTCATTTTCAACAACCTAGTTTTTGGTTGAAGTTATTATGCAGGCACTATGGGGGACATCTTAGTCATGTCCAAAGTCAGCCTCATCTCCCAACCAAATGAGGAAGAAAACCCGGACTGAAAAAAACCCCACTAACAGGTCCTTCAACAACATTGTTATGGATTATGGCTGCATTTGTTTTGCACTTACATTTTCCTCACATGACACCACACACCAGCAAAGAGCTCAGCAGAGCCCAAATGTTGTGATTAGATAATACAGGGATGACCTGGTGACGCTGAACAGATCCCAGTCATTGCAACTGGTCTGCAACCTCTGAATCTAACTGAAAGACTGTTGTATGGGGCCTATTTACTCTCTCCATGCATGTGTTTTCCCTTAAATTGCATTAAATCTAATAAGATTAAAGGCAATGAACTCACTGTTTGTCATGTTTGTACATGTCAATAATGCTGCATTTTCCATGGAGAATGATCAATACAGACGTCATCGTTTCCCATTTCCCATTAACTGTCAATACACCGATGCTGTAAAGTACACGTATGGCCTGAAAATGTGCCTCTTGGTGAATCTCACCTTCACTGAGTTTACCACAGAACGGGCAGTAGAACCTCTGACCACAATCCTGCCAGGTCATTGCAGGGCACATGGTGGCTCCACATGAGCTGCATCCCGCCACACAGTCTGACTCGTTGCACAGTGGGAGGGACTTCTGGAGGCGACAAACAATGAATTCAAATAGGCACAGAAAAATAGACACTTGTCAACCTGGAAAACATTTGTGACTGTATTTAATCAGAATCAGAAATCAGAATCAGAAATACTTCATTGATCCCAGAGGGAAATTCGTTGCATTTCCTCTCCCAGGTCAGACACATGCAAAAACATGACGTACAGGACAGGAGGATGTTTCGGCAGCCATCTATTGCTGCCATTTACGGCAGCCATAAATGGTGCAAGACAACATTGGGAAGGAGGGGAGGGTGAAAAAAAGAGGAACCCTCTGCCACGCCCCCTACAGGGGCAGTAGCAGTGACAACAAGAGAGAGCGTCTGTCTGCAGTTCATCCAGGGCAAAGTTGCAGAGGAGCAGCTCTAAGGCCACTGTAGAGGAGCCAGATTAGGAGAAGAAAGATAGTTTTGTTCCAGGCAGGACACGTTTTGTGTGCCTCAGGTCCTCAGCAGGTCTCACGATGGCAGCTCCAATCCATCCCAATCTCCGTGTTAGTTCCCCCCAATCCGAGTCGTCGACTTCTCCACGGTGGTACCCAACTTGACCCCAGTTTGCCCCACAGAGCATTCTGTCTTCGAGTCATCTCGGCACATAGTCCGAGTGTTGACGGTTTGGAGCAACAGCTCGGACAGCAGGCTGCCAACAGCCGCCGCCAGCTCTTGATTTTGCTGCTAGCGCAGGTATCCACCAGCTCCAATCAGCAGAAACCCGATCACCAAGTATCCGAATATGCACAGGTCCTCAACATCTTCCAGGGAGAGAATAGAAAGGCAGAAAACCCTCGATTCTTTCCAGGAATTCATCGAGCAACCCGCAGGGTGGATCCCAGATAGCAGGCAGGCAAAAGGGGGCAGGGGAGGGAGCAGAGGGAAGCACGTCTGCACTCGTTGAGAGCCGGAAGTAATATGTTTACAGACCTCGCCAGTTACTTGTTCAGCCAGAGGGGTGACCAGAGCTCCCAGCGGCAGTCGGCTGAGCAGGGCGATCTGACCTTCACAGGGCACACAGTAACAAGTGGCGCGGACGGCTGAAGGGCTTGTGTTACCTACAACAGAGTGAAGGCCAAGCTTGATCGGTGGGAATTCATCCCAGGAAAGAAACCAGAGTCACAGCTGAACCATTACACTGAGGCACTTGAAAGCATAAGCCTCTGCTGGTACAGCATTAAAATGCACCAGCATTGAAATAAAGATTTCAATGGGTCCCTTCCAACGTGCCTGAGATGGTGAGTTCAGCAGGCTCTTACCTCTGTCCTCTACAATGCAGGGAGTGGTTGCCAGAGGAGGGAGACGAGCACAAGGCTCTGAGATGAAGACTTTGCCCTCCCACTCTGCTCTGTCCTCTGCCATCACCTTCACCTGAGGCAAGAAGTGAGAACTCAGCAGTCAGAGATTAAACAGTGACATTTTCCTTCATGTAAACAGAAGTACAATCACATGAACAGCCACAACAATAAAACTACTAACAGCTAAAGGGATGAGATGTTGTCACCCTGTCAATAGTGCAGGGTGTGTTAAACACATCGTGCCGAACTGACTCAGTGTACACATGTATGAGAATGCTCCAAAGCATGAAAAAAATCAGTAAAAGGCATTGCAGTCCATGTTGCAACAAAGGACATGTCAAATTAATCTTACATCGCAAAATCATTACCGGTAATCTTAAAAACACACACCTTATACCAGTAAAGAGCAATGAACAGACCCTTTAATGTCATCACCACACTTAGTAATGCTAGTAGATATAATGCTAGAAAAATACACAACAGCATAGGATGAAATTAGATCAGCAATATTAATAGTAGTAATCACATTTAAATGCAAATAACAAAAAAGAACAACAGCAATTAGAGAAGCAAGATGTAACGGGCGAAAAAACTACAAAGAACTACAAAAACCACAATCTAATAAATAGCAAAACAGCTATGTGTGTGTGTCTGTGTGTACACACACGTATGTATAGAGAGAGAGAGAGAGAGAGAGAGAGAGAGAGAGAAAGAGAGACTGGGAGGACTGACGGCACTGGGCAGCAGCTCTGGATCCAGGCCATAGCGGGACTCTGAGTTGGGAGACTGTGGAGAGGAAAAAGAAGAAGTTATTCCCAAACAGGCCCAGCTGGGAGCCTCGACAGAGGCATCCTCGGATGAAGCGAGGCAGGAACACTGAGACTGAACTGTTAGACAGGAATCTGTTTCAGAGACCTGACTGCTTGATGAATGACATAATCTGTAACACTGACAGGCCAACTAATAACCAGACTCATCATTTCAACTGAGTCCTCTGCATGTCATGCACACATTTTGTTTTAGACTTTCAAACCTGAGGGGTTCTGTTCCTCTCCTGTCCAGCTGCATTTGGGCCGAACTCATTTATTTTTCCTGAGGACGGAAAGGAAACAAAGCAGATCAGCAACACTAAAAGTGCCCTCGATCAGCGCAGTTAATACAGAAAACTAAATCACTATATTTGATTTTATTTAGTTTTTTGGTTCAGTCTTCAATTACCTTCAAACACCCTTTAAACATGCAAGTTACCTCCAGAATGTGGTGAAAGTGTCCACTGAGGCTGTTGTTCTTTAGGTGAGGTGGGCAAAGAATGATCAGGAGAGTATCCTACAGAGACCCTTTTATTGGTCCCATCAGATGGAGGCACAGATGCATGCTGGGGACGCTGGTTCACATGCTGCCCAAAAAACTGAGGGCTGAAGAGCAGATGATCATACTGTGGTGACTGAGGTCCACTAAGGAAGCCCAGATGTGAGCCCAGAGTCTGCAGAGGAGGACTCGCAGCTTGGTAAGGGCTCTGTGGGGAAAAAAACATGGCTTGTTGGGGATTGCCTCCATTCAAAAGAGGAAGAGAACATGGAGGTTGTGTCCTTGCTTGGCTTGCAGTTGGAACAGCCAATGGAACTTGAACATCAGGACGGATGTGCTGAATGCTTGGGTTAACGTCAGCACAAGGAAGGCCCTGATGGTTGTTGATCTCGTATAAAAGGAGAGCGTGGTGGTTCTCAGAGCCATGGTTGGATGCCTGCTCAGAGGGGGAGCTCAGACTGAGGCCGTGGATGCTGGGCAAAGGATGGATGCTGAGTTCACGGTGGATGCTGGGCTCAGGGTGGATGCTGGGCACAGGACGGATGCTGAGCTCACGGTGGATGCTGGGCTCAGGGTGGATGCTGGGCACAGGATGGTCCAGTGGTCCTGGGGCTGTGGACCACTCGCTCTGACCTGCACACAGCTGGCAGGACGCCTGGGTCTGACTCGGTGAGGGGATGTCCATCATGCTCCATACCCATCAATGACAGGAGGTGTGTTTCTCTCTGGAGGCAGGACCTATGCAAAAGATGGCAAAATGATCACCAGGATCGTGATGTGATGATTCTCAGCTTTCTTTCAACAGCACAAAGCTACAACCTGAACTCAAGGCTGAAGTCACACAATTTGGAACTCATCGGGCTTTTAATTTCAAGCAGCACCTCCTCTTTCACTGACGGAGACAGCAGCACAGCCTTCTCTAACGGAGACAGCGCCACCTCCTGTCTAACGGAGACAGCAGCACTTCCTTCTCTAATGGAGACAGCAGTACATCCTTCTCTATCGGAGACAGCGCCACATCCTGTCTACCGGAGACAGCAGCACTCCCTTCTCCAATGGAGAAAGCTGCACCTCCTTGTCGCACTGACACAGCACCATCTCCTGTCTAACGGAGATAGCAGCTCCTCCTTCTCGAATGGAGACAGCTGCACCTCCAACTCGAACGGTGAAAGCAGCACCTCCTGTCTCACGGAGAAAGCAGCATCTCTTTCGCTAACGGACACAGCCCCACCTCCTGTCTAATGGAGGCAGAAGCACCTGCGTCTTCATTTCCTTCATTCCCAGCTGAGAAACAACCGACACACGCTTCGTCGTGAGCAGTTTTACAACAACACAATGTCAACATGCAACAACATAAAGTCACAATACCTTTAACGCCTCGCTCGGCTGGTGGTCACCATGGAGGTACAATAGGGCTGTCATCGTAGCTTCATCCTTTCTGTAAAGTTAGCTTCAAGCTAGCAAGAGTCACCTCTTCAACCTGCGTTTCAAAGTAAAAGCCTGCCAGAATTAAACGACTAACTTAACAAGCTTAGCGATGCAAATCTCTCAAGTTACTTGAGTTTTATTATTCGTTTGACCTCATCGTGCAACACTGAGCTTTATTTGTTCACAGCAATAGTCGAGCTGTTGAACGTTGATCTTTACCAGCTCCATAAAGGTTTAAACAGAGTCTGGGCAAAACAGATAAATACATTGCCTCAATAATTACATTTACTGATTTTGTTTTAAAAAGAAAAAGAAAAGAACAAACAAACTAGTTGTGACATTGAGAAGCTATGGGTTTGGAAACATCATAACTTTCATTTTCATCTATGCTTTTGTTTTGAAATCGTTTGTGCCGGTGTAAGGGAGGCTTACCCGACTGAAAGGAATAATTTAGGTATTCTCAATATATAGTCATTTCACAGGGTACTATTTAGGGTTTATTACAGTTAATGACAGAATCTGCTTTTAGCTTCATCCCATCAATGCAGAGGTGGTATAAAAGACAGAGGAAGTCCAGCGTTCAGAACCAGACCAAAGTTCAACTCCCGAGATTCAAATCCACTCAGTTCAGTGTTCAGAGGTTCAGATATCAGCATTGTAATGATTTCACTTTACAAAGCTGTTATTGTGGGTGCTGTGTGGTGCTGCAGTGCTGACCGTTGGTATCCTGATTGGTCATTTTGGCATGATGCAAAGCAAACCCCTCCACACCATCCTGGATGAAGGATTTAGGAAAAGATGTGGAAGAGAACCTCATTGAGAAGTTCTTTTAATAATAATGAATTAGATTTATATCACGCTTTTCTAGTCACTTAAAGCACTCACAATAGGTCCATTGTTCGTTCACTCCTCATTCATACTTGGTGATGGGAAGCTACACATGTAGCCACAGCTGTCCTGGGGCACACTGACAGAAGCATGGCTGCCATTTTGCGCCTACAGCCCCTCCGACCACCACTGGAACGTTCACGCGCATTCATACACCAGTAGTGGCCCCACTGGAGGTAAGGAGGGTTAAGTGTCTTGCCCAAGGACATAATGACACATGGCAGGGGAAACGGGATTCGAACCAGTGATCCTTCGATCATTGGCCGACCTGCTCTGCCACAACCACCCCCACTTCTTTTGATCCATCTTCTACACCACGTTTTCATACTTGATGTTGGAACTGAGTTCGGGTGACATTAGGTCACGGCAGGAAACATGCTGGAACGATCCCAGTACACACACAGTTCACACCTGTGAATCACATGTTTGGGGATTGTGGGAGGAGATCCGAGTGCTTGGAGGAAATCCCCACGTGCGCAGAGAGAACAACATGTTAACTCCACACAGAATGGCCCCGCCCAAGCAGAAGATCATCACACTTTGAGGTGAAAGTAAAAGATATCCCCTCTGAATTCAATGAGACCTACTCAGATGAGATGAAAAACACAACAGTTTAAAAGATTTAAGAGACACAATCAAGTAAAGTTCTTGTAATTAGAAGTTGACACAGTTCTGAGTATTATCTCACAAAAATTAACCAACTTTTTTATTTTGCCTGTTTCATTGTTACCAACTTTTTTTGATAGTTCTTCATTGATATATTTTTCTCAGTGTCACACTCCACGTTTCCATCCGGTCTATTTCCTGTTTTATTTTGATAGCTCACCTTATCTTTCGTTGCAGGCTCCTCGACTCCCTCTCCTCCTGTGTGATTGCATGCTCCCTCCCTAACGTGCTGTGCTGTGTGTGATGTGTATGTGATAGTCTATCCGTTTGCCCTTTGAAAGGGACCAGTGACCTGTCCCCAACATGAGTCGTGACAGAGTTCAGACCCCGAACTAAAGCAGCAGATGGCAGCAATGCCATTTAGCTGGGCATTAGCCCAGCTCAGCAGTCATCACAGCTATGGGGACAACTGATTGTACAGATCCACCTTAAAATAATCCTTTAGATTGCTCCCTACATATCACAAAACTGTTCTGTTGGAAACTGAAAATCACGAGATCAGATAGGAGTTTATTTGAAGGAAAGTGTCCCCTGCTAATCTAGGATTCCAGAGCTTCCACTCCTCGTACCTTTCTTCCCCATTTAGGCACTCCTGAAAACACTGTGAGCGCCTGCAGCCTGGCTCCAGCCCTCCTCCCCCTCTGGGTGAGGTTTACAGCATTAGTCACACCCATTGGAAGCCCCTGTGCTGCGCTGGAGACACAACTTTGGGACAGCACTGATGTGTAAATAAGTAACTGTATTTGTGTGGGTTGGAGGATAAGAGCAGTCGGGGATTTTGAATCTATTTCTGGCCAATGCCAATAAAAAAAAGGGTTTCTTTTGCAGTGTGTTTGTGAAACGACGGAGTGTGTTGTTGGAGAGCGATACAGCCAGGTCCATAAATATTGGGGCATCGACACAATACTAATAGTTTTGGCCCCTCACGCCACCACAATGAATTGGAAATAAAACAAACAATATTCGCTTTAACTGCAGACTTTCAGCTTTAACATCCAAGGTGAACAGTGTTGGAATTACAAAAGTTTGTCAATGTGCTTTCCACTTTTTAAGGGACCAAAAGTAATGAGACAATCAGCTGCTCGGCTGTTCCATGGCCAGGTGTGTGTTATTCCCTCAGGATCCCATTGACAAGGTTAGGAGTTCAGCTCAAGTGTGCAATTTGCATTTGGAATCTGTTGCTGTCAACTTTCAAGATGAGATCCAAAGGCTGTCACTCAGTGAAGCAAGCCATCATTAGGCTGAACAATCCCAATAAACCCATCAGAGAGACAGCAGAAGCACCAGGGGGGGGCAAAGCATCTCTTTGGAACACTCAATAATCAAGACAAGACTTCACTAGAGTGAATACAGAGGGTTCACCACAAGATGGAAACCATTGGTGAGTCTAAGGCCAGATTACAGTTCGCTAAACAGCCCAAAAAAAAGCAGCCTTCACAGGTGTGGAACAACATCCTCTGGACAGACGAGACAAAGGTCAACTTGTGTCAGAGTGATGGGAACAGAAGAGTATGGAGGAGGAAACGAACTGCTCAAAAGATGCCCCTAAGAACAAGCAGGAACTGCAGACAGCTGCGGTCGAGGCCTGGCAGAGCATCGCCAGGGTTGAAATCCAACGTCTGGTAATGTCTATACGTTCCAGACATCAGGTTGTAATTGAGTGCACAGGATTGGCAATCAAGTATTAAAGTGAATGTTTGATTTATGATTGTTAATTTGTCCCATTACTTTTGGTCTGTTAAAAAGTGGGAGGCACATACAAACTGTTGTGATTCTGACACCGTGAACCCGATTTGGATGTAAACGCCCTCAAATTAAAGCTGAAAGCATGCAGTTAAAGCACGGAGTGTTTGTTTCATTTCAAACCCATTGTGGTGGTGTGTGGAGCCAAAACGATTAGAATTGTGTCAATGTCTCAATATTTATGGACCTGACTATATATGGACATTCCAGGGCAGTTGCTTCCTGTGACCAGAGGTGAAGATGACTGGATACTTTAAGTACCAGCACTTGGAATAAGACAGTAAAACAAAGCAACAAAGGATTAAAACACTTGAGCAACGTGTAAAAAATTAAACAAACTTGTCTCTCCTTCTTTTCATGTTCATGAAAAAACAACCTTTATTATTATGCCCATATTAGTGGGGAAAGCCTGTCGGGGCCACATTATGAAGCACCGTACATTTGTGGGATGAGCAGCACAGCTGTGTGTGTGAGTGGCATAGAAATGAGGTTAATGTTCTCATTCACTGACAACGGAAAATCTTGTGTTGTTGTGTTGATGGACAGAAACATACCGATCTGCTCATCCTGCAAATGAATTCCCCCGTACTGGAGCATCACTTTCATGGAAATCATCAGGCTTCCTACTGTACAAAACATGTTGCCAATAAGTGATATTATCACTGAAAACAACACCAATCATAAATTCTCTTGACTTATTGTGCCGTGTTTGAAGCAGTCATACTTCAGAGTGACTAGTGCTCCGACTGCAAAGCACGACACCCCATAATCTCACACAAACAGGCAGACCACTTGAGGTGCTTGGGATTTCCCAGTGAAGCCGGGGATGTTCGTGCAAGTCAATCCATCATGAGTGAGACTCGCTTGTGCCTAGGGATCACTGTAGAACTATGAACTGACTTGCTCTTATCATCTGAACTCAACCCATTTTATTTTGTAATGGAACTAATGAAAATCTTTCTCCATGAAACAATTAAAAAAAAAAACTCACAAGAACTTCAAAAGTATCAGCACAAGGAATAAAAACACTCAATCGTCAACAAACGCAAAGCACAGGTTGTACTCGCCAGTCGCAGAGTTTATTCCTTTAAATATACATAGACTTTCCCACCTCTCCTATTAAATACCCCTACCCTCCCTCCCTCCCTCCCTCCCTCCCCGTTCTTTACTTTCAGACAGAAAGCTTGTCCGGCTGAAAAACACACTCTACTTTGTGCAGCATATTGCTTATTAAGACATTTGCGAAAACATAAATTAAAAAAAAAAAAAAAAAAAAAAACTACAGCTCCTTGTTAGTCTTCTCCAATTTCTGCTCCGCCTGTTTTGAACAGAAACCAATAAAAAAGGAATACTGTTTCAAAAAAAAGAGAAAAGCACAGTGTCCCTCAGTCTGGCTACACCAGTGTGTGTGTGCGCAGTGGATTGTACTGTGAGGAGTGATGTGGTGACTTTAGTCAAATTGTATCAGTGAGACTTTTTGTTTCATTGCTGTTGAAGTGAATAACACCCCGAGACAGATTCTCTTCACTAGTGTTTGTGTCCTCGCTGCTCCCAAGAAGGCAGAAGTGACGTCGCGTCGCTCCAGCAGGGCGTGTTTAAACAAGGTGGCTTTGATCGAATGAAAGTGTTGTTGCGTTTACAATTATCGGTCCGATGTGGCAGTTGGCACTGCAGGCAGAGTGAAGGACAGTGTGATACGGCACTAGAGGAAAACTCAGGTGTTTAAAGTCACAAGGCATGCATGATAACACCGAACTTCGAGAGCTGCCACCACAGGTGCTTCTTCTGCTGTGTGTGTGCGTGCGCGCGTGTGTGTGTGTGTGCATACACGTTTGCTTAGTCTGTACAGATGAGGCTCTCCTGCTTCTCAGTGACCCCCCCTCCCCACACACACACACACACACACACACACACACACGCACACTCTAGAATAATATTTGCGACATTTGCTGAACTTTCGCTTGGGGAATGAGTGCGCAAAATGCAGGACCTGTCTGCTCATTGGATCATATGTGCACGTGTTCCTTGTGTGCTTGTGGCGTATCTCATTGCATCTCATCAAGTTTCATGTCCATCACGGCAGCAGTCATGTCCGTTTCCCTCCTTTTCCTCTTTTAGGAAGCGCAGGAAGGGGCTGCGTTGGCATCATGGGGGTCAGCTGCAGCGTGCAGGGGTCAGCTGGGGCGGGGTCACGCGCGGGGAGAGTATTTAGGGTTTCTTGGCACCTCGGTGAAAGATTTCAGCTCATACGGGATCCCTGTGTCCACTTCGATGGATTTACGGGAGAATAGCAGCCGAATGTCGTTGTGCAGGTAGATCTTGCCAGATTTGGAGCTCTGGAATCTAAGGAGGTCACGAAAAACAGAAAAGATGCCAGCGTCCGTTTTTTAGATAGCAAGCTTCAAAATGTGATGCTGAAGTGATAATAAACACACATGTGTGCACATAAATGAGATGCTAAATACACACACACACACACACACACACACACACACACACACACACACACACACACACACACACACACACACACA
>JAUESF010000012.1:16451126-16461730 GCA_032274765.1 Malacoctenus tetranemus | reverse complement strand
GAACTTCAACAGCCGACAGCAGTTAGTCGACAAGCTATGAAAAAAGCAGTATTTCTATAGAAGTGATGTCAACTTTACTTTAAAGTAATGAATGTATTTGTATTTTTCTTGTCCTCACACTTCAATTCTCACAAACATGATCACACGCGTGTGGACCCTCAGACTGTGGTCAGACCACTACGTCGTCCAGACCAGGGCCACGCAGAGACCTTTGGAGGGGCAGGTGATCACAGTTAACAAAGGGCACATGAAGCACAAATTTGAAACACCAAACAGAATCTCACCTTATAATTTGACTGGTTGAATCGTAGCAACTCATATAACTTTCACACAACACACGCAAAAAGAAAGAATGACAGAAACAAAAGGGCACTTTGGGCATCAAGGCGCAAAGGGGTGGGTGCTCCAGCCCCCCTCGCACCCCCCTCTGCATGTGCCTGGTCCAGACTGACCCTCCGTCCCTGCTTCAGGCCTTCAGAGATGAACAAGCCAAATGACTCCTGGTTTTTCAAAATAAATGTCACAATTGCTGCATGATTTCCAAATCATCCAACTGGCTGGTGTGTTTGGAAAAAAGAATTTGATTCCTTTTTCATTTTTTGTTTTTTTTCTAAAACCTTTTCCAAACCTTATTTGGAGATTTTTCTACAAACAATGTGAACAGACACACAGTGAAAGATTAAAGGAGTTACAAAGTATGTGAGCATGAAAATGCCGGCTTCTTGGGAAAAAGGAAGACTTTTCACTTGTAAGGCTTCCATAACATGAGCTGTCCTTGTGTCATCTATGTAAGCAGCCGCAGAGTAGCCGTTGGTGTGTCAACTGCTCCCTCTTAATGGATGGGAGAGCAAAGTTGACTCAGTTCAGTGAGACGCTGTGACCCCTCCCGGCCGGCTCCTCAGTGATGCATACAGGGAGGATCCGTGGAGGATTCCCAGTCTGCCCGTGGCTCCGCCGCCCGTTGACACGTTCCCACTCCATTGACTTTTTCATTAACCCCTTATCAAAATGTTTTTCTCTCCCACACTCTGCTGACATGAGCCTCATCTCGCCTCCCCCTCCCCCTCGCTCCTCTTCCCAGGAGATCCCGGTTCGCTTCTTCCCCCTTGTGGTCACATTTGATACAAAGGAGCCTTTACTTAAACACGAAGAAGTCATCTGATTTATTGTTTGGACTCTTTTGTTTCTCTTTTAGTTTTGAGAAGGGAAACACACACCTGAGAATAATGTGTTATTTAATTATGATTAAAATAAAGACAAACACAGTGTTGAAAAGTGACCTTTCTTTCACAATCATGTTCTTTGATATCGTTTTCTTCCAATTCTTGTGTGATGTAACATTTTATGTTCTCAATTTATTTTATTGCTGAACTGACAGGATGGAAAGTGTCATTTATTCTTCTGATAAAGTGAGTTTTTCATTTACACACCTAGAGGACTGACCACTGTTGCCTGTTTGTTTGGGGGGTTTCCCCAATGTGTTTCAATGAATTTTTTCCCCCAAAACTCTCATTTTATTGTTGTTTACATGAAGATAAAGTTTTTCTTTTTTCAGTTTTCATTTCGATTGATTTATTTCATTTTACACACTGGAGGTTTTTTGGGGGGTGAAAAATGTCCCGTTGAGTCACGGTTACTGTGAAATACGGAGTTCCAGAAACCAAACCTGTCAACATTTTATGTGGTGCTGAAACGTTGACACCGGCCAAAATAACTGATGGCTTGTCACATATTTTAATTACCTGCAACCACTGGAGCAATGTTTTCTTTGGCCTTGGCTCAGTTGCCGCTTTTTTTCTTCAGATATGAAACCCCTCTCTCTCTCTCTATCTATCTCTCTCTCTCTAATTTTAGTATTTCCCGACATAAATTATTGACTGACACTGTTATAATTGAAATCAGTCATTCCCAAATAAAACTTGATGGTTTTTCTGCTGTGTCCTGCAACAGGGAGAAGTGCTGCAGCCTCTTGTTTCGCACTTCTTTAAATAGTGGCGCAGAGAGAGCAAATATTTACAACAGTTTACCAAAAGCAGTTTAGTTGATTTTACCACGTTTGCGATGCATTTCTCTCTACAAAGCCCTCCCCTGGCTCGCTCTGTGAGCTGAGCTGAGCCTTCCAGCTGTGGAACAGCATGAACATAAGGTTTATTGTTGCGCTGACCAGCAGCTGCACGAATGAAGCGCGGGGAAACAGCGCCTACTAGTGGCTGGAAAAACGAATATTTTTGAGTTATGTAAGGATTAAACCTGCACTCCAAATGCAATGCGAGTGCTTAACACCAGGCCTGATAGGGTCTCTAAGGTCAATTACATTTGGATCATGTTGAATAGATTTATCAGAAGAAATGAGTCCACAGTGTTCATAAATGCACTGAGGATAAAGATTACGGCGTAAACAGCCTCAGTCAGTTTTTTGAGGGGATGATGAGGATTAGTCAGTGGATTTGGTTCCTCAGTGACACTGGACACGAGGAAGATCCTCCTTAAAGCAGACATATTGTTCTTCCACTTCTGCCTCTCTCTGGGCAAGAGAAGCAGAAGTGCAACTTTCTTACCACTATATTTGTTCAAAGCACAAACCATAAAGTACAAAAAAGTCAGCAGACACATCAGGAGTAGAACATTTAATTATCAAAATTGTAACCCATGTACAATTCCCTGAAAAACATGATGACAGACTGATTCAAACTGTTAAGATGGTGCAAACCATTGCTTTCATTATCTGGGAAGGTTTTTGAGAGAAGCTGCATGGTGCAACTTATTAATATAGGTTTTCTGAGGGAACCTGAGAACTAATAGTTGGATTTCAGTTTGAACCTTAAAGCATTAAAAAAGTGTGTACTTTCATTTGAGAAGCAACAGAAGACACCAAGAAAGATTTTTTTTTTGCAGCATTTGTTGAAAATATGACGAGTAAAGGCAGATTTATTCCCTGCATCAAATACAGACTGAAACCATTCGGAGGAGGCTCGAGGTACAGCAGCTCAGAATTCCTCCTCGGCGTTGCGACTTTTGGTGGTCTTGAGCTGCTTCAGGCGCTCGATGCACTCCTCAACACTGCGCTCGCCGTGGACTTTGTTGTCGCGTGTGCGAACGTTGACCGTGTTGCTTGTCTTCTCCTTCTCTCCCACCACTTCTCCCAAACAGGCCGACGTGCAGGGGAGACAAAAGACAAAAGACAAAAAAAAAAATCGATATGCAGATCGGTGGAGTGAGCGAGAGAAGCAGAGAACATACAGACGGTAGAGACGGAGGGAAACTTGTGCTGCAGCTCACCCAGGATGAAGTTGTACTGCGCCAGCTGGGCGTTTCTGATCTTCTTGTTTAGGGTGCAGCTCGGGTCTACATCGACATCAGCCATGAAGCCGCCGCAGTGGAAGTCCTGCCTGACCTGTTGGGTTGATCACAAGGAATCACAGATTAGCTTCTGCTAGCACGACAAAACACACTCTGAACTGAAATGATCCAAACTGCAGTTTGGACTAGTTACAGTGCAGGTCAGTATGAAGTTTCATGACGAGAATAAGAAACTTTACATGTTTCAAGCCATACTTCTGTTTTTCCTCACCAGTTTTCTGCAAGTGACTCTTCTGTTTCTCTGAGCTTTTATTTTAGAGCACTGGCCTTGTGTGTGATTAAATGTAATTATGCTGCACTGAATAAGGTGGGTTCAAAGGGGCAAAAACGAGAACCAGTCTGCTGTAAATAAACCATGAAGTGACTTAAATGTCCATTTGATTCTGCCATTTAAATCCGTTTCAGTGCTTTACAGGCATCAAGTTGACAGAATTTATGACTGACAAAAACAGCCACACGATCACATCAGAGCAACAGTATAAAGGGAAAGAGGACTGCCACACTGACAGAGCAGAAAAACGAACATCGTTGCAACATCTTGATGCTGAGTCCTTGCCAGCTTTGGAGGACTGTTTGCGTGGGTCAGTCGTGGAGTCGTGCTGAAGTCAGAGCTCACCTTCTGAGCGTACTCATCACAGGTCGGTCCCACGGGTACGACCATCACTTGACGAGGAGACAGCCACAGTGGCCTGGAACAGGACACATTTGCATTAAAGCTGAACAGCACAAAAAAGCAGTGCGGCTCTAGACGACAGACTGAACTTGTGCAAATATTTAAGGGTCCACAGAGCTGCAGTGTTGGTTTGTATTCAGAGAAACTTTAGATTCAGTCTGACACAGTGAGAAACATCTGCAATCAAACTGATATGTTGGTGTGTCAGAGTGCAGCCGCGCCCCGTCACTAACGAACCATTTGCCTCCGTAGTTTTCTGTCAGGATGGCGATCATCCTCTCCACTGATCCCAGGATGGCTCTGTGGATGATCACTGGCCTCTTCTTGTCGTCACCATCGTGGCTGCAAAAACCAGTTGCCGGTCGGCAGAATATGGGAAACATCCAATCAGAGCAAAATCCCCAATGGACATTAAAGAGCCATCATTTAATATAAATTCATTCATTAGATAATTTAGATCTGATTTTCCAGAGAGGAAAAAACATCATTACATATATTTGCTGCAATTAAGCAACAATGTCATCGATTTCGTGGCTGGAACATGAATTTAAAAAGTACCTGACGAAAGACAGATTGAAGCGGATCGGTAGCTGGAAGTCCAGCTGGATGGTGGCGCACTGGTGGTATCGGCCAATGGCATCCTTGATCTGAATGTCAATCTGCGCTCATTGACAAAGAGCACATGTCATCAGTCGTGGCGCTCCCCGCTGTTTCACAGTTTAACGACGTCATTACGGCGCTGGCCGGCTGGGCTCACCTTGGGCCCGTAGAAGGCTCCGTCGCCCGGGTTCAGGACCCACTTCTCCCCGAAGTCGTTCAAGCTGTTCTCCAGTTGCTGTAAAAGCAAACAATCACAGCTTTGTGGGAATGTCCGTGTGTCTGACTGGCAGCAGCAGCAGCAGCAGCAGCAGCAGTGTGTTTGGACCTGACATTCTCTCCATCTGGAGCCAATCAGCGAGCTAAGAAAATGTTAAACGTCTCAATAATATTTTATGGCCGCTCGTGGGAATTAATGAGGTGAGACAAACATCGAGTCCGGTTGCAGCCATTACACCAGGTTTACAAGTTTCAGAGCACTCCATGTTTTTACCTTTTGCAAACATGAAGCTCAAAAAGACGCGTTTATCAAACTTTTTTCCCTTCAGGACAAAACGTCCTGAACAGTCTCGATCCACACCTCTCACTTTGAATGTTTCTGATCTCTAATTTCAGTCTCACTAATTATCAATTACAAATAGGCCCATCCATGATCGCACTGAGTGAAACGCAGCAGTGAATCTCTTCCTGTTCCTGTTTGTCGTTTGCTGATTAGACGTTACAAAGACTTTATTGAAGCAGTCTCTGTGACAGCAGCATTGACTCATAATGACTCAACGCATTAAACGTCTCTTCCAGCAGCAGACAAAGATGTGTATGGAGAGTGAACTAAAGTGCTCAGGAGTCAACATAAACACAGTGACGGAGAGGTGATGAAAAGAAACACCCGATGCTAAAAATGTCTTTCTACTGAAAAACAGAAAGGGCAAAAAAAGTGCTCATTACAAGGCGCCTGGAGCTTTGTAATGTTATATTTTCAGCGTGACTGAGCTCACTTGAACCTGTGACCAAGCAGGTCTTTAAAAGTACCTTGTAACAGATACTATACCTTGCAAAAGTACTACAAAACCTAGTAAATTGGGGCCAAATAGGGCTGAGCAGGTAAAAATAATGATAAAAAAAAAGAAAACATCGAATTTTTTGTGCAGCATTAGTTTAAGTCGAATCTGTTTGTCAGTTGTTGTGACTGAGATGAAGCTGGAAACATATTCTATGCCCAGTTTATGCAGAAATCTAAGCACGGAGAGTTCACATACTTCTATGTCGACTGTATCTCAACCCCATGATCAACGAGTTCTGTTGTGAGAGAGGACGCGCGCTTCTGGAAACTCCCAGAGAATCTTAAACTCAGCAGCCAGCAGTAGATTAAAATGACAAACTTTACACCACCACCCCCGCAAAAATCAATAGGATACAAAAAGGAGCGAAAACAGCCAGGCGCAAGAAGCTTCAGCTTATTCTGTGGGATGAGGGTTTGCAGCAGCGCGCAGAAAAAAAAAGATACAAAACAAACATTTCTGTGACTTAAATGGCGCGTGTGCGATGTGCTATGCAGAACTGATATTTAACTGGTGAGGCAACACGACCTCCACGATCAGATCGAGGAAAATGCATGTTGAAAATGTCTCACTTTGCTGTAAAAAATAAACAAACTGACATTTCTGTCAGTCAGCACCTCCCTGTTTATCCCCAGCCTGAGAGTAAACATTTGTCACACAAATAAACAAGCTGTATATATTTCTTTGCCTTCCTGATAACTCACAGCAGCATACATGTGGCTTATTTTTTTCCAAGTCATCGAGTACTCGTCCCACGAGAGGCGCTCGTTGTGTCTCATCTAATGCTGAAAAGCCCCGAGCAATGAAGACTCCTCATAACACAGTCCTGGTCGCTCTCCTTTGCTGTTATTTGTTGCTGCTGGTTTCTAAACAACTCGTGTTTTTCTAATAAACTGCGCAGGAGGAAACAAAGAGGACTCCTGAATACCTTTTCTGCTTGGTTCCACACCTCCGGGTCTCCCAGGAACTTCTCGGGCCTGGTGGAGAGGTTGAGCTTAAACGTGAAGCCGAACACATTGTACACAGTGCGCAGGAAGTCCAGGCAGCCCTTGATCTCTTCCTCAATCTGAGGGGGGGAAAGATGAAGAGAACACCATCTGTATCATCCAGCTGGACGTGGCTGCAAGTTCCGCTGTTGGAGGGATTGCTCCTGTGATCTTGGTTTGTGTCAGCATCACAGAATCATGGCATTGGATCCTGGCTGGAAGTGGCTGTAATGCTAATTAGATTTCCTGTCTGGGTGCATCAGCGCTGGGAGAGCTTCACATGCGTCAAAGTGTGAGCAGTGGTTCCTTTCAGGGCCACAAAGGTTCCTCTGAAGACTCCAAAACTGGAATTTGAAAGAAACCTCCTGCTTTATTTCTGAAGGGTCGAGCGAGGAGGTTTATCTGCTAGCATCAGTCGTCACTGTGATGTTTTGGGTGATTTCAAAGATGGACGGTGCAATTGGTGGAACGTCAAGTGTGTTTGCCACTTTCTGCTTTTTATTGTGCCTTCTGCAGGCTTTTCAGAAATGTGTTTGTTTGATTCACTGACATCAAAACATGTAACGAAAATATGTCAGAAAAAAGTGTTTTCCTGAAGAAGCTGAAGCATCACTTCAACAATTTGAGTGGAAAATGATTTGAATGTTTTTCAATGAAAACTAACAGAAAACTGATAGAAACAACTATATGTCTAATGTTTCTCTTAGAGCAAAAATCTGTGGCTGAAAAAATGGAGTTTTCTCATTCACACCTAATGCATTGGAGGAGGAGTCAACTGTGTTACAATACACACTGATTTTTTGGGGGTTTTTTTTCCCTCCACCACCCTTCAGGCCTCACCTGGTCCATGGAGCAGAATATGTGGGCATCGTCCTGCTGGAAGCGACGCACCCGGGTCAGACCGGTCAGCGCTCCGGACAGCTCGTTCCTGTGCAGAACTCCAAAGTCGGCCATTCGCAGAGGCAGCTCCCTCCAGGAGCGAGGTCGGTGATCGAACATCAGGCTGTTGCAAACACAAAAAAAACTCCGCGTAAACAAAACCACAGAGACCCTCGTCACAACTCGAAGCTATCACAATACCTGAAAAGCACTCTGCTATTTCAGAGAAGCTGTGAAAGCCTGACTTTGATATGCGATTTCACAGATTTTTTTTCCCCCCCAACTCTGTGGCAAAATGTGTTTGCGAGCACAGTTTCGACTGTGGAGTGATCTATGGAGGGGCTGCTGGGCTGATGGCAGGAAAATGGGAGCAATAAAAAGGAGATAAAAAGCCGTGAATACAAAGAACTGCAGTCTGACTCTTCACACTGCAATGCAGCAATCAGCAGTAAGCTGAACTGGGTCATTCTACCGCTGAACAACATGGCAGCAGAATCAGTCGATTACAAGTTGAGCCGAACGCGCCGACAAACTATCAGAGCAAACGAAGGAGCCGCTCCGCAAACTATGATCAAGCAATCTGAGAGCGGTGAATCAGGCCCCGTTTGTCACAGCGCGAGTGCAGAAATCTTCCACCAAATATAGAGCCCAGGGAGAGAGTTTGTGTTGTGATGGTACTCCGGTGTAACAGGAGAATACATTTAATGCTCGAGAACAAACAAGCTGGCCTCCGAAACACACTCACTCCTCTCATTTCAAGATTGAAGAAAGAGGATCTATTTCAAACAGACAGCGAGAAGACTGAGAGAAGTTGCTGTTTTCATTCTTGCACTTTGTGCTTATTTATTTTGTGAAGATTAGAAAGTTAAAGTCAGCACTGAATGTAGAAAAAGCTGACACAGTTGGCTTGAAGCAATCAAGCTGTATATAGAAGTCTAAAGGGATTAATGACCAACGCTGTTTTGCAATAACTATGATGATACAGACGATGGCAAAGGAACTCTTAACCCCTGACATGAAAAGCGACTCCTCAGCTGACCTCTTGTGGTAAGTTGACAGACCGTTTAATTTGTTTAACCAGACGATCAGAAGTAAACGACCCACTGACCTCCAACTAAACCCCTTCATACATCGGAAGCAGCCTTCATAACAAACAACACTGTGAAGCAAACACAACAGCAAGCTGGGAGTAATCCTAAGTAATGATAGTTCAGTGTGTGTGCGTGTGTGTGTGTGTGTGTGTGGGGGTGGGGGGGTGGGGGGGTGTGGGGGGGCAGAGTCGCAGGCAGTAATGCAAGCGTCAACTGGTGCGACCTTGTAATCAGTGGGAACTTTCCACCCAGAGAGATTCAGACTGAAGAAAATAGAGCTCCACCAAGTTCCCTCGCAGGTTATCTGAGGCACCTTCCACACACACAATGTCACAAGCACCCGCGCTGGTTTCTTCAGACTGCTGCTGCAGTATTGCCGACGCCAGTTTGGGAGGTCCACTCCACTCTGGTCAGTTTTCAAACCGGTTCTCGACCAGTTTGTTCAGGACATCCATGACTACCGACTACCTTTTTCCAAGATTGTTTTTATGAGTAAAATTTCTGGACTGGTATGAGAGTTTTTATGTTAATTTACACCGCTTGTGGCTGCAGCAGTTCACGAAGCGATTGATGCACTGGGGAAAATAAGAGTATTTGACTGAAGAAGCATCAAAGAGAACAAGCCAGATAGCAAGTTTCTCACTACAGGCAAAGTTGTCCTGCTGATAATTGTATTTCAGTATTTAACTAATTCAATAAGAATTCATTAGTGGTGTAAACAGGCCTGAAGACAAAGGCACAAAAAGACAAAGACAAGAAAAAAACAACTGCTCTTCATCAGAGCAACTGCTGGTTTGACCTGTGCACGTAGCCTCAGGTGTTAGCTGATCTCGCAGGGGACAACGAGTCGGTGTCATTACAGGATAGGGACTACGATCCCACTGACCAGTGTCCGGGGCAGTTCATGGGTTTGAGTGCGAAGGTCTCCTTCTCAGCCTCAAAGGAGAACATGTTCTCACTGTAGTGCTGCCAGTGGCCCGACGTTTGCCACAGCTTGCTGTTGTAGATGTTGGGCGTCACCACCTCCTGGAACCCCCTCTTGCGGTACTCGCTCTGTCAGAAACACCAAACAGGGTTTCTCACACAAGATGGAATGACTGCTCTGAACAACTGGCTCTGCTAAATTGCAGACTTGTGCGGACACAAGTGCTTGTTTTTTGTAGGAGAGGTAGAGTGAACAGTGATGGTTTGCGACGTCAGCTGCCCACCAAGTCCCATCTGCCTCCAAAACAGCCAATAGTAACATTTAAGTACAATAGCTGTGTTTCAACCTATAGCGGGCAGTCACACCAAATCATCATAGGTTCAACTTCATTTCATCACTTCACAGCCAAACACATTTGTTTTCAGCTGGAAAAGAGGTTCTGGGGTTTAGTCACTCTTCAGGAGACGAATAACAGCTGCTGATGTTGACATCACTGCACGCTGACGTCCCGGTCTGTGTACAGAGTGACAGAGTTCAGGAAAACCCTGAATGAGAAGACATTTTTATGATGCTTGGTTTGCTTCGCTTGACATCAGTTTTTCCAAGTCCAAAAAAACAAACAAGTCATTTGCTTTAAAAGCCAAGCTGTCAGATGTATGCTGCAAATATTTTGCAACTGAAGGCATTTTGTTGTGACAGACTCCAGCGTGTTCAATAAAAGAACGCAAAAGAAACACACATAAATCTCATTACTCAGAGTTTGCTCGATCACAAATCTGTTTGCCACATTAAGGTGAAATTGCTACCAATGTGTTTTCCATTATGACTGCAGTGAGTGAAAGTAAAAGGAATGGTCTGGCTTTAAAGCCATTGATTTTGTGGCTCTGTGCTTCAGTGCAGGTACAACAAAGCTTTGTGTTTAGTGCCGTCAAGAAAATCTATTTTTAAACGCTTCAGTTTCTATTCATTTTAAATCTCTCCAGAATCCACCAATGAGTTTCTGCTCAACAGGTACATCATGCAACAGTTTTATGA
>JAUESF010000012.1:16438999-16449599 GCA_032274765.1 Malacoctenus tetranemus | reverse complement strand
TTAATCAAGTGTGTTTGTGGGAGTCCAGATGACAGCATGGTGAGGTGAGTTTAGCTTGGAGTGCAGCAACAAAACTTATGAAGAAATCAACTCATTGAACTTCTGTTTGTGGGATTTCTTGATGATTAAGATGAAACGACATGGCACACAGAACGATCTGAACACGAGGCAGGACTCACCTGTAGACTGTGGTGGTGGGAGTGGTGACTTTCTCATTCAGGATGCGGCACTTAAACTTGTTGTACTACAAAAAAAACAACAAAATGTGTTTGACTTTTTTTAAAAGCAATTTTGATTAATTTTCCGAAGAGGTATGTTCACGTGCTAAACTACCTTGAACATTTCCAACAGGGTCTCCTTCTTTATCTCCAGCCTCTCAAACGGCTGCTTCTCCTTGATGATTTTCTTGCACAAGGTTTCCAGACCAGGGAAGTCGTTGCTCGACACACCCCTGCAGCACACATGGACACATGAATACAACAAGAAAAAAGCAACAACCAACAACTTCCTTCCTGAAAATCTTGTCTGGATTACTATGCGAACCGTCCACTGCCAAATTTGGTCTGCTGCAGTTTCCAAAAGGGCACCACAGATGTGACCGGATCTGCGAATCGACCTTTCATCAGCTGATGCCTTCCTTTGTCTTCCAGAAACTGACAACCTTGGGCAAATACTTTAAAGTCCTTGGCTTTAGGGCTTAGGCAATGTCAAAATACCCTTGTAGAAAACCCGCCTTCAAGAATTCCATTATCATAAAATGACTTCATTAGAGGGGTTGTAGAATTAATTAGACAGCACTCCTCCGGCTCTCCTGCAGCTTAAAACGGACAGAAATGCAACGGCTACAAGGGAAAGGTCAGGAGGAAAAAGTTGTTTACTGGGAAGGAGTGTTAAAATGTCCGAGGGTGTCTCGACAACACTTTCAGAGCTTCACTCAGGAAACCTCTGGTTCTGTGATTTGAATGGATTTGCTTTTAAGATTTGAACCCAGGGGGGCCAATGCAGAGGGGCTGTTGTTGAAAATCGAGCTAAGTAGCGTCGTGAGAGTCAGCCTGTCCTGTGCTGTCGGTCTCAGACAAGTGAAGCAGACTCAGAGCCGCAAAGCTTTCAAGTACACAGCTAAAAAGTAACGCAGAAAACCAAGTAATATCTAAAAAGTGGGACTCACTCATTGTTTTCCAGGAACATGTCGTAGTAGAAGCCGTTCTCGATGGGCGGGCCGTAGCAGAGGCAGCCTCCGTACACCCTCTCCATCGCCTCACCCAGGATGTGGGCGCTGGAGTGCCAGTACACCTAAACGAGCAAATCGAGATTGTTGAAGTTCTCATGTCCGTCAACAGTTCCATCATTCACTTAATTAGACTTTGTTGAATCCTCTAAAAGCATCCAAAATCACCCATGGCTGACAAACTGACAACAGGATGATTTCACCTTTTTTTTCATTTCAACCAGAAATACTCAAAAACTTCTTGACACAAAATAAAAAATACTCAGAAGAGAGTGACCAGAAAGACGAGACATCGTTTCCAGCAGCATCTGTTACATTTTCACTCATCCTCTCCAATGTTTGCGTGGCTCCGACAGTCAGCAAAACCACAACACATTGAGGTTTACTATTGATTGTGCACTCATCAATGGCCATATTAACCTTGCACACTCAGGTTGGCCCTCCTGATATACATGTCAATGAGGCTTGACGAACCGTGGTGAAGTGCGTCAGTAAATAACCAGCCGCAGCTACTAAAGTCTTTGACATGGAAGGAAAACATTCACATTTCAGAGACCTTATGAGAAGTAAATCAGTCCAAAAAAAGACTCGGACCACAAAGAATCACAGAGAAAATGTGGAAAATGAAACACTGAAAGAATTGCATCATGAACGATCACCTTTCAAACTCAGATTAAAAATAAAAGCTGACTCAGAGCTGTGGTCGGTGAACTCACACCATTCTGAGTGTCCTTTTAATGATCGAGTGCAACAGTGAACTGAGGAAAACCCAGCATGACATCAGCCACGACGTGAACTCACAGCTTGAGCTTCCTCGTCATCAAACTTGAGCAGCTGAAGGCTGCAGTCGTCCTCCAGCGGCCGGTCCAGGTCCCACACGCCGTTGTTAACTTTGGCAATCACTGTGTTGTCTGCCAGGCCTTGACTGCACCAACAAAACGAGAGACGCACAACATCAAAACAATCTGCTACTTTTTAACACAGCAATTCATTAAGAAGTCGATGTCAAAATTACTGGATAACTTTACATACTAAACTGACATCGGCCTTTAAGAAGTGATCATGACTCATTTTGAAGCAGGTGTCGGACAGGTCTTACAAGGTGCTATTGGCACTGACAGGACATAAAGGACACTACTCACAGCACTCCACCCAACGTGAAGCTGTGCTGCAATGCAACTTTTGTAATGATGGTTATGGCGTTAGAGTTTGTTGTCAAGGCAACGTGCAAAAAGAAAAAAAAGAAAAAATCTAACAGCAATCGTTGCACCGACCTGATGCCACAGGCCACCTGGTATGGGGTGGTCTTCCAGGACTCGGCATCCACCACCTTCCCATCTGGCAAGGTCACCTTGATTGGTCGGCTGTCCTTTGCAGCCCTCTCTGCCATTAGAGCCTCATGCTCAGCTTTCAGCTTGGTGTACAGAGTGAGACGGTCATCGATGTACTGAGGTGGAGGCGACAGCTGAGAGAAACACATAAGTGGGAAATTAACTGAGAGCAGCAGAACATCGTATGTATGTATGACTTTGACTGTTAACTTGAGTGATTCATGCATACAAATAGTTTAACCGGGGACATTTTTGAATGATTGTAGTTATTTTATGTTAGTTGTAGATTGTAGTTATGTTATATTAGTGAGAACACGTGATTATTGTACTGTCTGATGAAAGTGTCTGCATCCTGATCGAGTTACTCACTTCAGCCTTGCCTCCAGAGTCCCCGGCAGCATTTTTCGCCTTCTTCTTTCCTGCGTCTTTGCCACCTTCAGGCTGCCCCTGATTGACAACAAAAAGAAGTTAATTCCACCATGAAGTCTCCGAACTTGAAAGATGTTTGCTGTGTTGCTTTACTGAGAAACTGATGTACACAGTTAAGACAAATGAGCACAGAAGCAGCTGATGGATAGCAACAGCACCATTATCAACAAATAAACAAAAGCAATGAGTGATGCAATGTATTTTTCACCAGTACCTGCATACAGTCAGACACCCTGGATTATGATCAGACTAGTCTTGTGAAATGACCACATATATGCAGGATAAACTTTATTCTGATGGAATAGCTGTAATTTCTCAGGGTGGACACTGATTGCAAACAGTACCCTTGAAAAGATACTTTGCTGTTCGTCTGTTTTCCTTCATTGAACGGTAGACCCTCGGTGTTTTGACCTGCCTCTGGTTTCGAGTTCATTGAGGGCGCTACTGAGCGACCAAACCAAACAACCAACGTGTCTCAACTAGCAGAATCTTCGCACCATTTCCACATGAGTGGGCAAAGTTTATAAACCAATTCGATGTTCTTAACTCCAAGTCTGTCATTTTCGAATAAGCAAGCACAACATTACTCCTTGAAGCCAGACGACTCTTTAGCACCGGTGGCTAAATGACAGCATGGACCTCACCACAGGCTAGGCTAACCGCTAGCAAAGGGGACGTGTATGGAAATGTAGCCGCTCAGAGGAGTCGAATATCACCTTCTTCCCTTCGTTCACTTGCAACTCGCTCATTTTCTCCACGACAGTCTGCTCAGACATGGCAGGTTCAGAAGGCGCCCCGCTTCCACAGATAACTTGTCCGAATTGAGGGGGTTCCCTTGCCGTCAGTAGCCACGGCGCCGGTGAGTAGTGATGACGCACCCGGATATTGTTCTGATGCAACTTTGCTGCTTGAGAGGCGGAGCGGGGTTTTTTTTTGACACGACAGCAGCAGTCAGTGTGAACAGCTTGTGAAAGCTAGTAAAGCTGTCTACTTCAGAGTTACAATGTAGATAAGTCTGCCGTGTTACCCTCCAGACACTTCAGTAAATCTGTATTCATATGAATGCATTACTTACAGCAGAGCTTGATGGATACAAAGAAATTTCATGATCCCACAGATACATTTATGTTGCATTGCTCCACACAGAAAGAAGTAAGAACAAAACAATACAGTTCAAATGTCAACATGACAGCAGCCTATAAAGTTAATGCCAGAAAAATGGGTGTCAAATATATGGCCTGTGGGCCAACATCAATGTCTTCAAATGAAGAGTAACTGGAAAGATCAGCTGACCAATCGAAGCAGACGCTGAATAATCATGTTGTGGTGAGTTTGTGGTGACCTGTGGTCACATGTAAATGCACCATAGATATTAAGGTTTTCAGGTAAGAGTATCCCTCTTTGTGCTACAACTACATACTCTGTTTTTTTGGAGCGCTTTTTAAATGATGATGCTGAGTTCCTTTTACAGTGTGAATTACGGTACTTTATTTTAAATTTGAATTGACATGCTTTCATTTTAGTTTTAGAAACTACTTTTTATACGTTTGCCATGTGTTATACTTTGAAGATTTCCGTCATATTTTTTTATGTCTGCATTCATTCATTGTTTATTGTTTGCTGGAATCACTTTGTACTTTATGGTTGCATTGTGCCCCATTTTCTGATGCACTGTGATGATATCTTGTCTCATTTGGGAGCTTACGAATGCCATTTTCATCATTAGCACCTCTCCATAGCATTTCTATTTATGTTTCTGTTGGGTCATATTTAGAAAGTGAGGAGGCATTTGGCTTGTCTTTGCTGCCATTTCAGGTTTCTTTATGGTCCTGTAGTTTAGTTTAGTTTTTTAATGTTTTGTTGGCATTCTGTCTTGATTATTGTTGTCGCCATCTGGGCCATATGTTACATTTCAGGGTTGAGATCATAAGCCCAACTACTTTTGAGGCTCCTCGTTGAGCTCAGTAATGTTTCCGTGCAGATGTGTATTTTCAGAAGTGCTGAAATTTCTGTCTTGTGCTTCATTACTGAATTTTTTTTAAAGCTTGCTCTCTTATCTTGCTTTTCCATTGATTAAAGGAGTCTGTGTATACCATGTGACCAACACAAAAGAGAAAAAATTGCCCTGGAACAGGCTCAAAAATAACCAGAGCTGCTTACCAGCCCAGATGTAACTTTAAGGACATGTTTCTGCTCAGAAGTGAGGTGAATTAAGGCCCTGATGATTGTAATCATGAGCACCATTGAAAGTTGTTCAAGGACCCTCCAGTCCAGAAAGAAAGCCCACAGTTACCAGAAAATGCAGCTTCTTTGATTCTGCAGCCTGACGCAGTGTTCCAAGTGAAAACTGCTTTGGATTAAAGACTTTCTGAGTTGAATACAGCAGTGGTTTAACATTTCTTAAGACGTTCTGAAAAGGTGGCAAGATTTTGAACACGACGTGATTGCTAATGCTGGTGGCCAGAAGGGACATGAGTAAGCTGATGTGTAGGCATTGTTACACCAGCACAGATCTGATATGAAATTCTTTCTCCTCTCTAGTTCCAGTTTTCCATTTGTCCACCACTGCTGCTTTTTTCATCTGACTGTCCTGGAGGCTCACAGTCTGGTATTGTCATCAAGTTTTGCGGTATTTTTTTCAGTTTCTGAGTATTGGACAGTTTGTTAAGTGGCAGAAAAATAATGGCGCTCTCCAATCTGCCACCAGCAATTGTTTTTTTTTGTTTTTTTTTTGGACTGTCTGTTGCCAGGAGCAACCGCTTCTCCCCCACTTCTAGTTTGACTGATGTTGCATTCAGTTGTTTTTCAATCTCTGGCAACAAAAATGAGAATTAATCATTTCTTCATGCTGAACAGAAGCCGAGTACAAAATATACTCAGTCAAAGCTGTAAAAAATGAAATAAATAAGGACAATATCTACACAGAAAGTGAAGGTATTATTAGCAATATCAAATTAGAGCAGCAAGGTTCTACCTGTTAGGCTGGGTACCTCCCTCAGGCTTCACCCCTCTTTTACAGAGTGACCACATAAATCTGAGGGGTCATGAAATGAGTGATGATAGAGGGGAATCAAATTGTGATTTGTTTCTCCATCTTTTCCTCTTTGTTTCAATTTGTGATATTTGACATGAAACTAATTATTCTTTATTTGACATGGACACCAAATTTTCTGGGGGGAAACCAAATTAGCGACTTCTGGAAATCAACCTCAACCAGACAAGAGGTCTTTGTGGGACAAGATTTGTGGGATTAAGATTTGGGAACATTCCCCCTAATGTACACCCGCTTTTTCTTTTCTTCACTGAGAATGGAGATCACCTGATAAGTGCCAGAAATATATGGAACCTTTCCACAGAAAGGACCCAGCCTTAAAGCAAACACAGATGTTTTTTTTTTATTTACCCTGAATCCACCATGCAATCGATGAATGCAATTCAGAGACAGTTTTACAGCGTTTTTTGCACAGATGGCATGCAAAACATCCATACGTTTATAAACCACTGCACATTAGAAGTTTATTCACTCAAAAAAACAAAAAACCCCACTTGATTTTATGCTTATCAGACATCAACTGTAATCTTATTGTTCTCTGCACCATGTTCATTCAGGCAGACCAATATGTGCCTGTAACCTTAAAAAAGACGACCCAGCTAATCTTCACACATCAAATTCACACCAACAATGCCTGCATTATGAGCATAACAAAGCACAGATTAGTCTCGTTATTTAATTAGAATCATGTCACTGATTGCCCTGTTTACCAAAGGGAGCACCCGATGTTATGTTTGTCCTATATTTCTTCCTGCCTTGCTTGGAGGTACCAGACATCAGACAATGTGTGCATTTCAATTACAGTCAAACAGTGGTTTTAAACTTCTGACACTCTCTGAGGGAATAAAGGAGAGGCAGCAGCTCACCGCACTCGCCTGCTGTGCTCGACTTTGTTGTCGGGGTGGGGGGGTGGGGGGTGGGGGAGACTTGAATAATAACCTTCAAACACTTGAAAAGTCAGGCGCCATGTTCCCGTTGTTTGCTTTCTGTTTTGGACTTCCAGCTCCTACTCCAGGCCAGACTCACTGTGCTGCGTGTTTATATTAGTATTTGCGTAGGAGACCCGTAGGAATATGTATGCAGGGGCGGATCCTGATGATTTTTAGAGAGGAGCGCTCAGGGAGCATCAAACATTTAACAGGAGGGTTGACAGCTGAAAGTGATGAAAATGAAGGCTGCCACTGACATCTCTCTTTAATATTTAGACAGCTGTGTGGAAGTAAAACTGCATTTATTCACTTAGTGTGTCCTGTTTATAATTCATCTTTCTTTTGTTGGTTGAGTGAATTCATCCCTTTGTGAGGAACTCTCATAGGATTTCTGCATTTTTCTTGTTTTAACTATAACCAAGCAGAATTGAGCTGATCAGGATTATGTCATACTGCATGATAATCAATGTTAGATTCATATTCATCAGGTTATTGAGAGGGAGAGATTTCTAAAGGTATCTAATGGAATTCCTCCTTGCTGAAGGACCACCACTTTCATTCTCTATAAATAAAGGAGCGTGTGAAGGGATGAAAAGGCGTGTGAAAGAAAGAGTGAAGTGCTCCTATTATTTACAGCCGAAAAGTGAAAAAGGAACGGGACGGAGGCGAGGCCCCTGCAAAAGTGGATTTACTCAGCGAGCCCCTGCTATGGTAAGGGTGAGATTTATGGGCCGTGTCTGTAGTCATTGTCTAATTGAACTGAATATTTTATAGAAGCAGCCATTAGGTGTCAGTAGTGAAACCTCACAAAAGGACAAAGCTGAAAAGCAAAAAAGAAAAAAATCCAGCAGCAGCAGCAGCAACAGCCCGACTCTGTCTCTGCTCTCCACCTGCAGTTTGCACTCCCCCACAGCTCGGCAGCTGACACTGTGTCACCTCCCTCACTGAAGTTTTGATGTAACCAGCATTTGTCTACAGGCATCTCTGGAGAGAGCGGCTCGGAGCCCGCTGCCTCTTTCACTCCGCCTCACATTCAGCGGAAACTGCAGAGGCGAATACATGATGGGATTTGTTCCAAATGCACCATAAATATTTCATTCTACTGTGATTTTTTTTCCCCTTCTTCTTCAAACAGTCAATGAAATCATCATATGCTGGAAGTGTCAGTCACTTCAAGCTCGAAGGATTCCTCTTTTATGATACAGAGAAATTCCCCTTTCTGAAGAAGTAATTATAGAAACAGAACCACTCATTTCCACATCCTTCAAACAAAGCCTGGCATCTCTGATGCAACGCAGATGCCAAATGTGCAGCAATAAGAAGGAATGGGGACAGCTGATAAGAGTGGCCGTGAGAACTGGGAAATGTTTGCAGGCCGACAGTGGAAGATACCTCTTCAAAAGCACTTAAAAAGGGTCATCGGCACCTTGACAGCAGATCCAGATTTATTCATACAGGGCGCAAGGAGAAAGCGTTTCTCCAGTCTGGTTCACATCAGCTGACTGTGGTCCAGTGTGAAAAAAAAGAAAACCATCTCGGCCTTCATCCCCCCCTCCTCTGCAGTGGAAGAGGACATCAGGTCAGACGAGAGGCCAGCGGGGTTCAGCGCTCACCCGGACCGCGCCGACAGCCATCTGCTGCGGAATCCTTCACGAGACGGGCCGGATCGTGCCCTGGGTTCCTCCTACCGAGCGGCCACAATAGCGAGCGCGAACATCCGTCCCTCGTGCACGCTCAGATACTGTCTCTTTAACCCAGACCGAACAATAGCCTTCTTTTAAAAAACCTTGACTTTGGAATTTAATCATTTAAAACCCTGCAACTATAGGGTTATTTTTGTTTCTGGAAGAGAGATGTGGAGCCTCAGAAACGAGAGTGTGTTTGTGGAACAATGTCCCCTGTGAAAAAGCAAAATCCAACAACATAAGTAATGCAAAGAGACATACACAAAGTCGCTTCTCTCCGTTTGGCTGAAAAGAAAACCCACATTTTCTGCTGCTTCTTGTTTACTCTTGCCAGAAGCATTTGTTGATGAATAAATTTAAATTTTAACCTATGTGGTCATGGCCTTTTTCACAGCCCAGACATAACTTCCTGGATCGCATTGTACTTCCAGAGATGTCTGGTCCTCTGTCCTTCTTTAGGAGGCAGCCACTGAAATATATTTCCATGTGTTTTTTGCTTCAATTTGTTACCCTCTTCTGCAGTTTTTACATGAATGAATGGCTTATTTGCTAGATATATCCAATCAATATCATACATTATTCTTCAAGCTTTCTTAATTGTTTTCAGCAGCCAAAACAAAGCGACAATGCAGAGAACTCGCCTGGGGTAATGATTTTTTTTAAACCATTGAATAATTCATATTAAAAAAAGTTACCTACATGATTTATGGTAATATGGATGAAGGGTGGCTCGCTTTCATGCTCTCAAGTCTGAGACTTGAGAGTTGGCTTCACATTCAAAATAGTCACCATGTCCTAAAACAGACAAATCTGAGAAAGAATGTGAGACGCAAACTGGGAATATGAAGAGACCATGTCTTGAAATCAGCAACCAACTGGGAACACATCAACAATATTCTTTCTCCTAATTTGTATTGGACATTTATGAATGTAAACAATTAACTACCATTTATTTGTGTTACGGGCGAACAGATAAAATGCAAGCCAATGCATCCCTTTGAATAATGTTTCGGTTAGAGCTCCTCAGACTGTATGGTATGAATGCAAACACCATGTTAGGAAAGCGCCTTTTTTTGCCTGATCTACATCAGCCTGTTGTTACTCACTCCACTCCTTATTACAGATGCAGCTGTGGAGACACACATACATGCACGCCAGCCCTCACACACACAAACACACACACACAGATGCACAAGCTCGAGCACACATGCACACGCGGGCGCACACAGACACACACACAGACACACACGCACAGGTCTGTTTCTGGGTCGTTTGCCTTCCTCTGCTGAGTTTCCTGGTTCAGACAGAGGTGCTTCTTTTGAGCTGCTGATGCACATGGATCAACCCTGACAGCAGTCAAATGAAGCACAATAAACAGGAGGAGAACAAAAAAACAAAAACTTTTTTTTTTTTCCAGCAGAGCAGGAAAGGAAAAAAAAACAGTTTCAGCACAGAGCGTGACTTGTTTTTATTCCAGGTGAATCACTCCCATAAAATGTCTCCTTGCTCACGCAAAAGTGAATAGAGATGTGAAATATTGTGCTATATTAAAGTGAAGCTTTCCCGTTCCGCTGCATCTTTTTAAGTGGCTGCCATCGAAGCAGATTAAGAATGAGGTGTGGCAGTCTGTGTATGCCTGCATGCGTACTCCCATAAACCAATACAAATGGAGCCACATTTACGTCTGCAGCATTTCCTCAAAGCGAGAAAGATAGGTCACATCCCAGGTGCACGGTGGGAGATCCAGATAATGTTTATAAGACTCTATCATCTCTGCACTGACGTTTAATGTCACACCCACCAAAGGAAGCCCACCGTTTTCCCAGAACTGTTGAGCTGCAGGATTGATGGTAAAAAAGCATAAATGGAATGAAAACACACACACACACACACACACACACACACACACACACACACACACACACACACACACACACACACACACA
>JAUESF010000012.1:16402884-16416014 GCA_032274765.1 Malacoctenus tetranemus | reverse complement strand
CCTCCATGAAGCAAGCTGATTGATGCATGTAAATCATCAACATGCTTCGAGAAAAATGGAACTGAAATGATCTTTCACTCTTTAATCCCATCCTCATCCCTTTATTAAGTAGACAAGGTGTCACTATGAAGTTCTTTAAAATGTTTTCACCCGTCCACTTTTACACTCATTTACACACTCACCGCTGCCATGGAAGCATCCCATACATATGAGCATCTGTAGAGTTTAGTGTTTCGCTAAAAGACCCTTGGGCACCTGGACAGGCGTGATGGTGGTGCGAACCTCTTCTCTGAATGTGTTCGACACTTGCTCTACCAGAGTGTCCTTGTGCATCGACTTAGGGTGAAATATTAACGTTAAACACAATGAAAGATGCACCATGAGCGCAGTCCATCAAGTCCAATTCTAAAAGTTGAGAGTTTCCCAAACAAGACTTCACGGAATCTCCATGGAAATAATCCTACATTGATTTTTATGGAGGCATTCAGCACCATGCGAGTCTCCTCGTTGCTGTCCTATTTTTAGCAATGCATTGTCTTTTGTACAGTTTCTTGCCTCCGAGTGGAGCGATGGAGAGTGAAAGTTAATGTAAGGATTCCACGTGGCCTCCAGTGACCTCATTCCATCATATTTTCAAAGCTCCGGCCGACTCCGCGGTGAAGAATCCAGGCATAATTAGCTGCAGCAGCGGCCGCTACGCTGGAAATCCTCTCTCTGGCCCTGTAAATATATTCAATGCTTGCGAGGCTGGAATGGGAAGTTATTGTCATTTGATCAGATTAGAGCGAGTGTGTGTCTGTGTGTGTGAACACCACTATCTACAGTTTGTTTGCGAGATTCTCAGCCTATCGCTGAGTTAATTTACTTGTTTACCATCTAGATTTAGTTGATGATTGAATTTTGAAAGTGGGCTTTCTGAAAGACATTCACAAGCTCGTCCTCTCAATCATATTCATTAAGTGAAACTGTGCTGATATTGAACACAGTCCCACCAAAGACACAGATCTGAGCAAAGTGACTCTTGAGGCCGATCTGTCTGAGCTGAACTTGGCTCGCAGTTTCTTGGCTTAATTTGTGCATGAAGGATGCGTGACTCAACCTCTGTTAAGAGTCATACATCCTTCATGTATGCTGCTTCTAACAAGGGGGGAGGAGTTAAAGTCTCTCTCACATCTGCTCTAAGTGTTTTTGGCACATGCTGTGATGCAAATGTGACGTTCACAATTAGCACAAAGGATATACACACAACCTGCACAGAAGTGTTAACAAACCAAGACCACTTTGTGCTGCTCCTCAGCTCCATTGCCAAGTCTACTGGCCGTGCTGCTGACTTTGGTCACATGTAACGAAGGAGCAGAGGTCAGTTCTCGCCCAGAGAATTTGTATGTGCACTGCCGAAAGTCGATCTGAACAATCTTCAACTGGCCGTGGTGCTGAACACACACGAGTGTCTGCCGACTGGAGTAGCGCACTGGCGGACCACAAGTGAGTTCTCATTTCACATTCACATTTCTGTGAATTTGGCATCGGCTCCTTTAAGAGCTGTCATTATTTTTCTATCGAAGAAATTGTTATGTCAAAACTGGGAGCAAATCTCCACTCAGTTAGCGAGAGTGAGTGTACATTTGCCAATGCTTTCATCTTTTTCCTGAAATAATCAGATTAGACAAGACTTTATATGCACGCAGAATGATGAATACTGAGCAGCTGCTGATGGATTGCACCTAAAAAGGGATAAAGCAGACAGCTATAAAAGCCACACAGCCCTTATTTTCCCCACACAAGAGAAGAGAGGCTACATATTGACAGTGGGCTCTGAAGCTGCCTTCACACTGCCGCTCTGCAGGAGAATTATTTATCTCTGGCTCTATTCCTGGGAGGATGCTGTTGACAGCATCCCATTTCACCATCTGAGAAACCACTGGCTTCCATTACGGCCAGGAATTGCAATGCGATGTCTTTGTGGGGCGAAGTCGCCGGTCGAGCCACTTTTCGAGAAACGCTTGGGAAAGCAACAGAGTGGAGTTCTGAGGCCGAAGAAAACCCAAAACAGAAACATTTATTGTTCATGAATGTGGTGTCACACAGATCCTGTCAGGAGAAAAAAAAAGAACAGAGGTGAGGTCTTGGTTTGAGGTCTCTGAAGAAGTCCTGCCTCCCCTCGTCTCGTACAGGTCGGACTGGACTTTGGAGATGCTCTCCCGTCGAGAGCGATCAGCACATTCGTGTAAAAAGCAATACATTGCCGTTTTGCGAAGAAGACAGTCTAACATTCCACATGACGACTAGGTTTTACATTGGTGATGCCACTGTAGTTTATATCCATATAAAAATGTACAGAATAACATTTTTTTGTGTCTCAGTGCAAAAGATATATTTCAAAAGAATTTCAGAAAAAAGCCGTGCCCAAAAGGTAAACGTCCACCTGTGACCCCCTTCCCCTGACCTGTAGCCCCCCGCCCCCGACAGTTAAGTAACTGGCCTGTTTACAAGACCACCAATAAATAACCAACAGAAGCAGTTTTACAGTCACCGTCAGATAGCAGCAGTGTTTCAGCTTTGACTTTAAATACATATTCACAAAAGACAGTGTGACACTGTACACCCACGATTCATCGGAACTTTGAGTCAAGATAATAATAATAATAATAATAATAATAATAATAATAATAATAATAATAATAATAATAATAATAATAATAATTACAGTTGTATTGACAGTAAATATCATGGCAATAACAACAGAAATTTGGAACTTCAGTGTGTCACATTGGCGTTAAAGTATTTACATTGCAATTTTCAAGTTCTGTGGCTTCATTTCCCGTGTGTGAATTTTTCCCAAGTAAAAGAAGGCAATGCAAGTGTCTCTAAGGTAAAAGGGCCGGGAGAGGGAGGGGGGTGGGGAGTCTATCAGCTGGTGCAGACGCTGTTGATGGTGATGATGGCCGGGTCCACCAGGCCCAGCTCCTCGTGCTCGTTCACGCACAGCTGATAGCCGCAGCCTCGCCGGCGCTTCAGCGGGGTCACCTTGGCGTCGGGCTTGGCGCGCGGCGGCAGGAGGAAGCCCACGCTGCCGGCGATTAGCATGTGCCAGATGCTGTGAATGTAGAAGTAGTTCTCCTCCGTCTCCACGAAGGCGTAGAGCGCCACGGCCGATGTGGCGATCATGGTGCCCGGGAAGAGGAAGAACACCCAGCGCTTCCAGGTGGGCGGGTAGCACCGGCGGCGGCGGATGGTGCGCACCGTCTGATTGGTCAACAGACGACAGAGAACAATGTTTTCAGTATCACGATCGAGACTTGGGACGGGCGGTTATTGAAAGCTGAGGACTGCAATAAAAAGAGCAAACACCAAGCAGTAGTGAAAGCGACTGCGTGGATTTACTTACGACTACAGAGAGTCACCCTAGCCGTAGTTTGACTGATTTTCATGTGACAGCTTACCTGTCTGCAGGCAGTTTCACACTATCATCTACTGACAAATACTGATCTATTTCTGTCTGCCTGTTTGGCAGAAACAAATAACGCTGCAAGAGCCTCATGCAGGAATGTGCTCTGCTCTACTTTGGAGCTGCATACATAATGCTGCTCGCAAACTCAGAGAAAAAAATACTTCTACACACTGCTATAAGAAACACACACAAGCTGCGTCTTGTTCTGGAATTAAGCATTACATGTCGCAGATAGGGCGCTTCAGTGTGAATATGCGGCCGAATATCAATCATTTCATGTTTCTGCCCCTCAGTAAGTTTCAACCAATGTGCCTGATCACACCTCGATTTAGCACCGACGTGCCCATGGACGCTCAACTGCACCAAAATGTGTTTGTGTGTTGTTTTTTTAAGCAGCACGGGCACTGGAGGGGCAAAAATACCAACTGCATCTCTCTGAAACGGGAACAGGCGCTTGTTTGAGATAAGATAAAACAGGGATTATCTACAGGAAACAAACATGTGGAGCGGCTTTGGTGTCCTGTTCTGGAGCTGCTCTTGAGATGTTTTCTGTTCACTGACCCTACAAATCATCGTGTTGCTGACATCCCACATGTGCGATTGCAGCCTTCAGCAAACCACAATGTTCTTTGGTTTGGTTTATTTTAAACTTCCTTGTGGGAAACATTTTACTTTAGAATCTGGATAATAACTCTCTCAATGCTTTAATTAAACAGAGACTTTTTTTTAATGTAGAACGATATTGGAGCAATAGTTCTCACAAGGAGGAGACATCGAAAATGGACACGATTGGATTTCCCCTCCAGGGAACCAGCAGCCCCTGCCGATTTATTGGAGGAACAGAGGGACAGAGTCCTTCATAAATCTCCCCTTGGTTTTACTGTCTGGATACTGTCCTCGTGTCAGCTGACGGATCGGTGAGTGCCCACTGACTGCTTTGTCCGCCCTGTTATCTGCGCTCACGTTTCTCTTGGCGGTAACGAGCTCTGATGTCTCTGTTTGTTCAATCCACACAATGTGCTCATTCTTTCCCGTGAGCGGCCCCAGAACGGCCGTGGGCACGGCACAAAGAGAACCGCACGTTTCATTTTGATTTCATTCAGACTCTATTTTCATCGCTTCATAAACACTGATTGCTTGTGTTGTGTGTGTTTTTTTTTTCTTCCCTTCAATTGCTTCCATACAGACTTCCTGAGGAAATGTAAGCTGTTCATGAATGACGGAAATAATTACATGTATTCGAGCAGGAAATAGCTTCGATGGAATTATTTAGCTGTGCATATTTTAGATTAAAAACTAATCATTTATGTGAAACCAAGTAAAGAATAAAAAATCAAATGTGATTTTCCTGTCTGGCTGCCACTGGAGCTGCGTTTTCTTTTGTCTGGTTAAGGTGAACAGTTGCAGAGAAAGATGGTCTTTTCATGCACGAGTTGGAGGGGGGGGGTCGTTTAGCATGCAGAATTAGTGATATTTGGCACTGACAGAGTTGAACTTCTCCCTTCCCTCTCGCTGCTAATGACACCCCTGCTCAGCAGCAAACGCTCCGTGCCCTCCGCTTGACTGATCTAATTCGGTTGTGTCTGGGAACATTCAGGACGCGCGGAGGAAACATGACAAGCTGAAATCAAAGGGCGCTCGTCGACAATGCGCAGCTCTCAGACTCGGCGGAGAAGCGAGGGGGAGCGGAGAAGCGAACGTGGCAACGCGGACCAACCTCACCGAGCCGCTGATAAATTATGCAGCGTCAAGCAATCAAAGGATGGGCACAGGTTTACTTTTTAAAACGGCTGCATGAGAATGAGAAACGAGTGAGTTTTCATGGGACACAGTCGTATCTTTGCTGCGCAAAGTTCGTTCTTATGGTTCGTTAGAGTGTGAGTGTCATAAGTCTTAAATATTGAGCCATTGTCATTTAGTGTTATGGTCTATCTGGCGATATCGCAGCAGAGCAGAACAGTGACAGTCATGGCAACTGCAACTGATGTCTCATTAGAAGCAACAGGAGGAACTTTCAGCAAATGCAGGGCCTGTTGGTGTATTGTATGCTGGTATATGCTAATATTTTGGCTTTATTTACAGGACGAGTGTCCATCAGATTTACCAACATTTATGTGAGCATGCATAAAATGCAGCAATGCCAAATTTATCTGTCACATTTATACTTGGAAAAACAGACACGCAGGCTGTTTCTCTTTTGACTATTGTGTTCCTGTTCTGGTAGATAAATAGGATGTTTAGGACACAACAGTCCAGAAAAAAAATTTGAAAAGTTGTAATTACAGTTTTGCTTCTTTTCATAACACTCAATTTAAAATGTTCACAAATCACATCAAGTCCCATAACTCTTACTCAACATCTCATTTCTGTCACTGGAGGCATGAAGGTATAATATACAGTGAACCCTCGCTGTATCATGTGTGTTTCCCACTTTTCTAGGAGGAGCTGGAAGGTTTACATGGTGGAATAAGCAGCACCTCATCCTGCACTATTTCTGCAGGATCCTTCAGCTCACCGAGAGATAACTCTCAGGGCCACAAACACCCACACTTTGTTCAATGCACAGCTTTCTGCGAGGAAACTACAAACCTTGTTTTCAAACTCATGTCAGAGGTTTGGTGTTAAAGGCTTGGGTTTTTTTGTGGGTTTTTTTTCCAAGACCCTTGCCTCAAAGACTATTATTTTTTATCTTCTCAGTTCAGGGAGCACATTATGACTCGAAGAAGAGTCAGTGAAAGTACAAGCTGAGTTATAATGGAACTACAACCCATGACTAATACCCACAGGCTGCAAAAAACTTTTAAAGTCCCTTTGTGTGCTAATATGAAATAGCTTCATTGGTCAGAAACCCACCATTTCTTGCCGTGCTCAGGTCCCAGGCCCTCTGCTTCAATGACAGATTAAATGCGCACAATTATCTTGTGTCAAAGGAGCATATGTCAGGTCACTGTGTATGCTAGCAGGAGTATTTTCAACATTAAAAACAGAATTCATGCAGTTTTAATTTGAATGTTTTTTTTTATTGTACTGGCTGTGGAAAAACAAATTAAGTCGCAGCTTTCTGCCATTGCTCATGTATTACGAATTCTTTGCTTGATTTTTATCTGTTTCAGTCAGACATCTTTGTTTGTTTACCTGCAGCAAAAGTCGAAAGTCGCTTCTTATCTGTTTCCGAATGCATTTAGACAGGTGAGGGTTTTCTCTGCTGTTTGCTGCCCTTCTGCTGTGTTGTAAACACACATATTCCTCTTACCCATGCCACGGCCATGATGCCCAGAGCGAACAGGCTCGGCCCCAGCAGGTTCCACAGACCGTGACGGTCCAGCTGCAAAGCCATGGACAGAGACATCGCCCCCAGCAGATACAGCACCTTGACAAAAAACAACACACGAATCACTAACTGGCCTTCATAGACACTGTCGACACACCGTCTGTGTCTTAAATGGACATCACTGGGACCAGCGCAAACACTTTTGATGGTGAAGCAAGAAAAAAAAAAAACCTCAGAATTTGTCCAGGTTCTATGAATCTTTTCTTTTTTGGACCTGATGTTTCTAACTGTGTTCGACCAGTGATGAACTGGTGACCTCTCCAGGGTTTGCGCTGCCAATGAACAGCGTCAGCAGGGACAGCCTCCAACACCTTCCCAGCCTCAGTTGGCTGAAGCTGAATATAAAAATCATAGTAAAAGCCTTAAAAAAAGAATTTTGAAATACTGCAGCCAGTTTTGCTATTTGTACTTAAAAAAATAATGCTGTCCTGTTCCTCACAAAAAGCCTTTTACCATGAAAAAACTTTGAAGCAACATCTCATATTTTTGTTTGCATTAATTTCTACACTGGTGAAAATGCCACATCCTGAAAAGAGCCACTGAGTTAGTGGCTTAGAAATGCAGGCAGTATTGAGAGACAGAATATTGTACCATAATATAACTGACCCATTCATTCCATTTCTTGATGGTGAGAAAGAATTAAAAAATAAAAACAACAACTTGCAGCCTTTTCCTACAACACTCAAGGTTGCAGCTGATGCTTGAGAGCAATTTGGAAGCACATTCTCCACCAAGGTGAAAGTCTCTTACAGACAAACACGCAATCGGTTCAATGCACCAGTTGGCAAATAGTCGGCACAGGAAGTCGGTGCCTTTGTTGTGTTGCTGTGAAATCAAACTGGGCATTTTCAAGTGCTTTCAGAGTGATCCACTAAACCTCAATCGGAGTGAAAAAACCACAATTTAACAACGGGTATAAGATGCTTACAAAACAGCTCTGTGCTATAAATAATATCATTTATATTTGGCCAAACGAACAATAGGATGTAAAGCCATAGGACATGAAAGAGATAAAGTGAGAGCAAAAAAAAAAAATCAATAAGCTGGGCTACACATGCTTTGGGAGGAGTTAAGCCTTTCGAGGAAGCCTGGGGTGTGCATTCCTGTCTATTGGTTAACGCACAGAGAAACTGGGCTTTGTTTTTTTTTTTGTGAGCCAAGAAGCGATGACCCACCTGCAGGGGGAACATCCAACTAATTGGCACAGGCCAAGAAGGAGAGAAGCAACATGGTGCAGCCTGAGGATTCAGCATGGCAACAGTCATCAGTCATACTGCACAGCTGGATCACGGAGCGGCACCTAAACGCGAATGCGCTGTATGCACGGCGCGGAACGCACTGACGCTCATGGGGAGGGGCTTGGTTGTAATGAATCATTAAGTGTCACTGTGACAGATGAGCAGGGAGGAATTCTGAGAGGAGGTCTATTTTTATCTGCCACGTACATTTCCACACCTTCCAATTTGCTGCATTTGACTTGTATGTGCTGTATGCTGCGTGGAGTGCAACATGGCTTCGGGATGTATCTGTTAGGACTGAATATCTGGAATGATGAATATTTGACCACTGGCATGACCTCGACCTCCTGGAGCATGACAGGAATTATGACTGAAAATGACTTTGTAATCCTGCACAGGAGTCAGAGCAGTACTGTTTTGCATTGCAGGAGGTTGCATGTGTCACAAACATTTTCTGTCTTGTTTACTGTTTTATTTTGAAAGTCTAATGTCTCAGATTTCAGGGTCCCCCCTCAAATGTGATTGGATGCTCCCGCCCTTCCTGTTTGATTCGTGGTTGTCTGCACCTGGTGCTCCTTGTATAAATGTTGGTTCCACTTCGCGGCTCTCTATCCGTGTGACTGTCCTTATCATTGCTACCAGCCTTCCTTTTTTCTACTTCCATGTTGCTCTGTGTTTGACCGCCTGCCCACTTTTGATAGCTTGCCTGTCCCCTTTGACATCCCCTGCCTGGTCTTGGATTTGGACCGTCTCCTGATTGTGGGATTTTTGGGATTGCCTCGTGGGACTCTCGCCCCGATCCTGACCTCGAACAGTCTGACTGCCACCTCCCTATTTATTCTACATTCAAAAACTACTGTTGTGCCGTCACGCATTTGGGTTCGCCAACACCCCCCACCCCCGTGACCACATGAAAGGGTTCCACAGCTCAGAAACTATTGGATTAGCTGCTGGTTTACCTGGCAAAGCAAATGTTAGCCTGTCAACCCAGTGCTGCTCCAAAAGGAGACAAACTAAGACATCCATGAAGTGCAATACCATCCTGCACTATGGTTAGGTATTAGCACAAAATGGTTAAAAGCAGGGAAACAACACAAACAACTTACCAAAGTGCAAAAACTGCAGTCAAAATTAATAAAGAAAGACAAGACAGTCTGAAGTCAACAGGACATATCAGGTGGGAACCAGTTGATCACTCAGAGTCAAGGTGTGATCGTGGTCAGTGGAAGAGATTTTGCAGTCAGGGTATTTCTTTTGTTGTGGGAGAAATCTAATACAGCATCGTAGAAACACATGTGGCGATACGGAGAGTTGTGTGTGTTTCTGTTACAGCTTCCTCAGGCAACACATTGTCGAGAGGTTGCTTCTCAGGTGCTACTTTATTGATTATTGTGGAGTCGCTGTTTCTCACCAGCCTCAGGCATGAAAGGGAAGGATACTGTCTGCATGAGTGTCTGGAATTCTTTAAAAAAAATCTGGCGCTTTTTCCACCTCGAATTATAGCCTCTGGGTCACCCTTTTAGCTCCAAAGAGAGAAGGTAAAGGGTGAGCTGAACCCAGGACAGACATTCAACTCCTGCACGGAAATAAAAATAGGCAGTAATAGCAGTGCTAACCAAACTATATTCACTGAAAATACCTCTAAAAACAGACATAAAAATGTTGTGTAGCCACTTTCTAATCATTGTAGCAACTGAGCGTGAAAATCTTCTCAGCATTCACCCTCAAATGTTAACTTTGCTAAAACTAAGAGAAGAAATACTGTGAAAACTACAACACTTTAAATCTGACACTAAACAATCAATAAAATTGTTTTGGGTTGTCTTTTACTTGTCTTAGACTGGTTAAAACAGCCCAGAGCAATACAGCATTTAAATGAGCATAACTTTCTGTTGTTTGTTTAAAAAAAACAAAAAACAACCCTGACATCAAACTTGCTTTTACGAAGTCAAAATGTCCAAACTGATTTCATGTGTGGTAGTTGTTCAAGAAATTCATCTGGGGAAAAGTGGGGCAGAAATATTGTTTTGATCTTTAATATTTTGTTCCACAATTATCCATATTTGTAAGTCCAAAAAATAAAAACTGAATTCACAAATCTGTCAGGGAAAAATTCTTTGTGACAAAATATTTTGCTGTTTATTAGTGGACATTTTCCTCTGTTGTTATTCTGATTAGAAACAGCTGTGACTGCCATGTCCACCTGAACAACATTTAGTTTGTTTTGTGAGAAATTCAATGAAAATCTGTATTTAAAAAAAAAAAACATTCTTACAAACAGAATCATCCTCTAAACCCGCTGTTACGATTCAGACCCAATAACTTTCAGCAAGTTCAGTCTCATAAATCTCCTGAAGTTGTGAGGTCTTGTGAAGCAGCACTGAGACCTTGCAGCGCATTCTCCCGACCTTTCTGCAAGGACTTTTTCCAGCTTTGATGGTCCCAAAGTCACAGGCTCACACAGCGCCCGATGCTTTTGGGCGCCTCTTCCCCTCCCACTGCAGTTCTGCACGAACCGAACAGATGCACGCTAACAAACAGACACACAGGAGTGTTGTCCACACAAACGCACACAGCTCTACTTGCCAGTCCCAACATGTGCGATTTGATTATTGACTGCGTACTGCAGCGCTAAGCAAAAATGAAAACTCTCGAGGACAGCAGATGTTCGTATACGCGCCCTCCCTCCCCTCCCACGACTCCACCTCCCCTCTGCCTGTCTCGTTTATTGACACGGAGGCACAAACACACATTCAGTGCTTCACACTGCTGATTTTAACATGTTGATCTTTTAATTAAGAAGAGAAAATAGAAGCATTTGTAGTGCTCCACATAGCTCTCTCTCTCTCCCTGTACTGGAACTCTCAGACTGAATGGCTGCAGAAATGCATTATGGTCCAAAGATGTCCAAATCACTGCCCACATCTCTGAAGTAAAAAAAAAGTGCCTAGTAAATCAAACAGGCCACAGTGCTCTTCTGAATGTCTGCTTGTCTACTCAGCTACATAACTCAGCCAATGGGCACATTTGTGGGTCAAGCAAAAGGTGGCAACCCCAGCTGTGCTCCAAAGAGGCAGAGCTGATGTGCCGCTTGTTAGTTGGCAGCTTCGGGCAGGGAGAAATGCAGTGCAGGCACTTTATAAGGTGACAGCTTTGACCAGCTAATAATTAACCAGCTGTAAGCTGTGAAGGCGGTGTGAACCGCTTCAGCCGATAGGTCAGGAATGACCTTGTTGCCCAAAAAGATGGTGAGATAACAAATTAAAGGTGCATCAGGACATAGCTATTGATGAAACCACCTCAACGCTCTGTGGAAGAACATAAGTCAGGTGAAGACGGAATAAATAAATCTCGGTTGTACAACAAGTCTCAATGACCCATGTTAAGTCAAAAGGGAGCTCTGTTGTGCCTGTCGCAGCGTACCTGTTTAATGATGGACTTCAGCCTGGCCATCGCGATGACAGTCACCCACACTGACATGAGGGATCCCAGGAAGTCACAGAACTGGAGGACATCATATTCCATAATGCAGAAAACCACGATGCCCGGCTGGTCACACGCATGATAAAACTGAGGGAGGAGATGAGAGAAGACAGCACATGTACATCTGAAAAACAACATCCATCACACCTCAGTGAAGTTCACACCAGATGTGTAGAGGTATATTTCTGCCATCCAGCTGGTGTGTACATACTGTAAAATGACTGGAATGTGCAATGTTTTTCATTATTGAGCATAAACTGATTATTTGATGAATGGGGAGAAAAAGTTGCAACAGAGAGAACGATTCTTCAGGGACCATGGATCTGATTCTCTCCAACACATTCTTCAATATTTCAAAGAGAAGGGTGGAAACGGGATATCAAGTGTCCATTGCCTTGGTAATTTGAATCAAAATTGATGAGATGAATTTCAAAGCTTGGATGTTATATCAACATATATTACAAAATAAAAGATCCACAACATTCTTCTTTTTATGTTTGTGTATAAATACAGAATCTGGAATATGAGCGTGTCATCTGCATATGGTGAAATGCTCCCCATGAAGGCCCTGATCCACTAAAAGTTTTCACATGTACAACTGTATGTAAAAGAGATATTGTGTACCAACAGATCTGGAAGCTGATCTACTAATTTCACAACCTGAGCATTGAATTCACGAGACATGCAAAATATTCGTTTGCCTCCATGATTCTATAAAGTTAGCGTGTCGACCACACTGCACAAAGCAGGAGAACACCATGCTATTACATCGTATTCGAGTGTGATTTACCACATCTGACAGTATTCCTGTTGTTAGAGCTGATGCCCGCATTTAATGCATTACATTTAGCACATTACATTTAGCACATTGCATTTAGCACATTTGAAATGCAGAGACAAATCAGCTCAATCTTTACTGGAGAATGTTGCACCACCATCTCTTTGAAGTTCCATGTTTTTATTTCATTGCAACACTTCAGAGTGTCAGTGCTCTGTTTCACCTGTTTTAGCGATTTGTAATCAAATTCAAGTTTGTGCCTTCAATATTGTTTTTCTTTCTCCTCCTTTTTTTATACATCACTGCCTACAAAAGCCAGCTGGATTCCTGCTGCACTGTCAGCAATCTGTGCTGTATCTGCTGCCCACTCACATATTGCTGTAACCACAAAGAAACACAATTTTTCAGCCCTTAAAAAACATGTCTCTTTACAGACGCCAGTTGTGAAACACATCACATGTGTCTTTGATGACTATGACTCACCGATACAACTCAATCACAAGACAGTTCGAGTCTCTACGCCTCAGTGCAATAACTCGAAATCACGATTCAATTTCTGGAAGGTTTGTTCTGGTGCGAAACAACACAAACGGCCTTAAGTTTTCGGTGTCGCGTGCTGGCAGTCGCTCACAGTAGAGAAGAACATGGTGAAGATGTAGACCGAAGCCTCCAGCAGGTAGTGGCTCCGAATGGCGATGGCCACGGGCGGGACGAACATCAGGTTACTGAGACACAGCAGGAGGGTGGAGAGCAGCTGGAAACTGTAGGTGTAGGCCTCTGAATTGTCTGTACATCCCCAGCCCTCCCAGCCTTGCACACACACGCACACACACACGCGCACACACACAC
>JAUESF010000012.1:16344692-16359194 GCA_032274765.1 Malacoctenus tetranemus | reverse complement strand
AGGAAGCGGGGACTGTGGGACGAGAAGCGGCGTTAAGGCTGGTTGTTGGTTAGACCACAAACAGACACGATCAAGAGGAAAACACCATTGAACAGCTGGAGGCTGGGAACGGACGGGGCATCAACATTTTGTTGTGTGCCTATCATGTGTATGTGTGTATATGTGTGGTGTGTGTGTGAGAGATGACATTACCAGTCTTTCTTTGGACATGGTGATTAAATAGAACTTAAAATACATTTATTTGCTCTTTTCTTTTGTCTGACAGTGAAGTAGCTCGATGACCAATGACCCTTCAATTGAGCAGAAAGGGCGAGGATAAATAGACCTGCAGACTGGACACTATACAGCCTCTGTCCAACCCCATTCGCAGCCTGAATAATGAATGAGGAATATTCAAATTTCAGCACAATCCTCTTTTGAAATTTTAAACATCGTGGTTGCATGTGTGAGGTGCAATGTTCAGGTGACGCGACCTCATCTTTCAGCGATGCAATGGAAACGATACAATGGAAGCGGTAACACTGCAGCAGTCAGACAGTGGTAATACATACAACTGAATAGCAGTTAAAATGAAAGCTATATAGAGAAAGCTCGTTTTTTCAGCATTAAAAACCATTCCTTGCTTTTCATGCAGGTAAATGTATAAAAAAATAAATCCTTTTCACTTGCATATTAATATTTCAGGGTCATGGTAATTGTATCTACCAAACATTTCATTCATTTACATTCTGCTCTGATGCACCGAACACATAATAACGATTCGTGGCTGCTTCATTCAATTGTGCCGTGAGGTGTTTTGATTGGCCCCGGCCACTGGTCCCTGCAGCGAAGCGCCTCTTCGTACCTGTAGGCTCTGCCGCACATGCCGTAGTTCCCGGCGCCGTAGGAGCCGCCGATGACCACGGTGAACTTTGGCACGTTGGCGCAGGCGACGGCCGTCACCATTTTGGCGCCGTCCTTGGCGATCCCTCCGGCTTCGTACTCTCTGCCCACCATGAAGCCTGAGATGAAGATAAGAAGACCCAGACAGAGATGATAAAAAAAACAAACTGGGTTGCCTGCGCGAGTGTGTGTGTTGTCATCTCCAGGGAGACGGTGAGGATGCGTTAAAAATAAACATGCAAAAGTGAGGCACAGTGGAGGCAAGTTTGTACATGAGGCTGTAAGATGTGAATGAGGCTGAAACTGGGGTGGTACAAGTTTTCTGATAATCACATTTTACTTTGAACATCAACAGTAATTTCAATAAAAATGTGGAGTTTTTCTAATGTAGGAAAAAGAACCAAAAAAACAGACGCATGTGTGAAAGATAATCATGCGCCGACTCAAAGAAGCTGCACCAACCTGTGATGTTCTGGAGGAAAATAAGTGGAATGTTTCGCTGGCAGCACAACTCGATGAAATGCGTACCCTGAAACCAAATATAAATATTGAGCAAATGTAGAAGTATATACCTAACCGAGCCAAAAAACACGGCCCAGGGGTCCAAACACAAACATAAATTATTAGAACCTTAAAGTAAAGCGACAGCATGGTGATGGTTTACTCCACAGGAAACACAACATAAAGAAGTTAGAAATGAACTGGGGGAAAAAAAAGAAATCTGAGAGAAAGATTTGGACAGAAGATATTCAAAGCACACAAGTGCGCACAGTGAAGTGCTGGAGGTGGTGTCTGGACATTAGCGGTCTGAAATGAGCCCGTCTGGAATGCGTGGAGAGAGTTTTTTGTGCACTTTATTTGAGAAACTTCAAACTTGAAATCATTTGCCTGAAGTGATGTTTTAGACACGGGTCCACTGATCAGCTCGCTTAATCACTGGTGCTGAAGGAAACGAGATAAAAAAAATATCTCGAAGAGAACCCAAATACCCTCTCCATCATCATCATCTTCGTCATCATCATACCAGGACCAACACTGTGTCAACGAGAGTGAGACACAGCAAGAGGCAACAAGCGACTGAATGAGAAAGAGAGAGAGCAAAAAAGAAAAAGACAATGTGAGCAATAAAGGGCGAGTGGATGAGAGAGTGAGGAGGGGATAAGAGAGAAAGAGAAGAAAAAGAATGGAGGGGAAGAAGGGGAAGAGAGGGGGAGAGATTGAGAAGCATGGGGTAAGAAAGGGAGGGACGAAAGAGACGAGGTAAACAAAGAGAAACTGGGCTGCAAAGAAACAGCGAGCAGGTTGGCGTGAGAGAGAGAGAGAGAGAGAGAGAGAGAGACAGAGAGAGAGAGAGAGAGAGACGGAGACAGACAGAGACAGGGAGAGAGAGAAAGAGAGCGAGAGACAGAGATCTTCTGGCTCTTGATCTTTAGTTTGAATGTGAAGAAGCTGTATTGCTTTCAATTAAATAACAGTCCCTGTATGACACACAGCTGCCCAGAGCTTTTGAACAGGCAAACAAGTGCAAAAGCGATGCTGCACCGAGTGGAACGAGCTCATTTCCATGGACTTTGTAAAGCTGAATTACTCAGGTGTTTCCTTTATTTTGGCAGTTCCCTCTGCTGGCTGCCTTTCAGGCTAGCAGCCCACCTCCTGCCGTGACGCATAAACAAAAGTAGGAGACAATGTGAAAGACGGCTGCTTGTTAAAAAGACGACCCGGCAGTTTGCTCCCGGACGTCCACGGCAAAACTGAAACGGATTATTCCTCCCTTGTTACCGCGCCCTCTCACCGGTCCGCACCCCAGGGAGAAAGCTTTTTAACCGTTTACCAGCTGAGATAATAGAAGGAGCCTGGGGCCAATCTTAAGCGATCAGAGCGTGTCTCCCAAAAAAAAAAAAAAGCATCTCCAAACGCAGGTGCTGCATTGATTTTTCTCCAATAAGCTCCTCCAGTCCGTCAGTTCCACATCTGTGTCCGTCCCTTCTGACAGTAATTACATTGATGAAATAGCCAACGCTGACACATTTATGTTGAGATGATCCCCCCCCCCTCCCCCCTCAAAAGAAGGAATTATGCCTGTTTTCTTCTTCAGGTCAAGCTTGTAATCTATTTCAGAACGTGTTTGGAAAAACTTATTAGTCTTTAATCACAAATTCAGCTCCTCATCTTCTCTAAGCCTGTGTAAAGTTCAGCTCTGTGCACGGCAAATTGGCTGGCAAATTAAGTGAATTATATTGAATGGAATTATCACCGTTCCCTGTCTCTGCTCTCTGAGTTCTGTCTTATTACAGCGCCATTCATGGGGGGGGGGGCTGACACGAATGAGAGCAAAAATGGGGAGCTCGCGGCACGACAGAAACTCTGCACTTCGGAGGAGGTGCAGATGAGGCGCAAAACGACGGAGGCTCCCCGGAGACGGTGAGATTGGTATTCAGCGTCGTGCGCGGCCCCCTCTCTGTTGAGAACACCATCTGAACTGCTTCTGTGTGGCGTTGAAAGTCCTTGACATTTTCAGAAGAACAAAACCTGGCGCAGTGCTCACTCCTAGCAATTCCACACAGGTTTTTCCTCAGGTTGTCTCCCTGCACATTCGATAACCTGCTTCACAAAGCACTGATTCACATTTTTAATCAGCGGTTTGAATGGAAGGACGGTAACGCTTACCTTTTTGGCAGACTCCGAAAACAAGACTCCGTTGTTGCCGATGATTCCTACGGGGTAGCCAAATATCCTGGCAAACCCTGTGAACCAGTGGTCAAATGAAGTAGTGAGAGTTGAGTAAGCCAAAAGTGTGAAAGAAACAGAAACAAACCTAATAATCGTGCTTACCTGTGACGAGAGTATCTCCATAGAATTCCTTGAACTCGTGAAACTTGCTGCCATCAACAATCCTGGCGATGACCTGCAAGCCGGTGCAAAGACGGCAAAGTGAGAGGTGGCAAGGCAGCAGAGCTGGTGACAGGAAGCAGACTTGTGCGGGCAACTTGTTTACTTGTGTGATTCTATATAAACGATCTGAGAGCACTTGGAGTTAAAACGTCTGCTTGGGTTGAAAAGCCCCCTGAAAAGACGGGAGCAGTCAGTTGATCCTGCAGCCTAAATGGAGCGCCAATACTGCTCTGCACTACAAACATTTTCGCATCCCAGGAGTTTGCGGCGAGTCTCATCTCAGGTCTGTATCGGGACTCAAAGGCAGAGAGGCTTTGGACTGAATGAGAATTACTGGAAAACTCTGCCAGAGATTCTAGTGAATGGTGGCAGTCGCACGTTATCGACCAAGCCACTGACTGAGCGATGTTTAGAGGGCACAGCGCACATGTAAAAGCCTGGTTGGCGCCGTTCATTCATAAATTTTATGTACGGAAGGGTGCTTAAAGTCTGTGTGTGGTATATGATTCACTCTCAGGTGGTCAGAACAAGCCTGTTCAATGAGATGAGTGGCACAGAGCTGCTTCACACTTTAAACAGCAAGGAGAAGAAGAAATACTTGTTCTTTATAATTAGGTTAATACAAGAGAAGAAAAAAAACAAACATGCAGTAAAATTGCCTTCAATAAAGGTTTAAAAGGCAAAGCATGAGTCTCTCAGCCTGGAAAGTTTTGAAATGGGATTCATTTCCTCAAAACCATGTCATTACTTTCTTTCCAACAGAGCCCTCTCTCATGACGAAATGTGACAGGATAGTATCATAAACATATGCTGAAATAGCACCAAAGAGACACATTGAGGGATATATGATACAAGATTTAAACATGGCCACTAGTCTTCAGTTTAAAGTCCATCAAACCAAACATGATGGCACACTCTGACATATTGTTTGGATCTTTACGAATGCAATAGACACACTGATATGGACCAAAGAGGCCGAACACGCCAGTCTGATTGTGAGATGTTTTATGCACTGTTACCTTGTTCACATTGTGTAGAAATCGATCAACAATGACTCAAACGTTAGATCTCTTAATTTGTGTCACTACTCTGGAAGAAATGCAGAAAGTTCCCATATATCATACATATATATCATATATACATATATATGTGAGAATGTAAATTACTATCAAAGGTCGCAAAGTATTGTCTACCACGAGATGTGCGTTACAATGAAATGATTTCAAAACAAGCCTTGTGTAAGGAGATGACATGATGACCTACATGTACGTATCGCATTCAAAGACCACCTCCGGAGTTCCTTTATAGCACAACGTGGGAACAAATACCTCTCTGACATCAAATGTGCGCTTCAAGTTGTCTCCAACGATCCCGTAGAGTTCGTCTGCAGGGTACAGCGGCTCCTCGCACGGCTCTATAGTCACCTGGAAACCATCGATCCAAATCCAGAACCAACTTTGAGTCGAGTGATCATTTCTATGTAAACTTGTGCGTGGTTGTTCACAGTGATCGCTCCCACCTGAATGTCTTTCTTGTAGTTGAGGTTTCGCACCGCCTTTCTCGCCAAATGGAGGGCGTGGTCGTCGTTTAAGGCGTAGTGGTCCGTCACGCCAGATTTTCTGCAAAACACACACCAGAACAAACACTGTGGTCATATCGCAACAGCATAATAATTCACTGTCGTTCCCATGACAACATGTGGTTTTGTAGAGATCGAGACAGAAAAACAGACGGAATTCAAAATCCATGCAGCCGTTTTCTTTGAACGGTGATGAGATGCAAAGTAGTTTTGGATCAATGTCAAGTAAAGAAAAACAAACTACACTGGAACAATAACACGATACATACAAATGGAACCAATTAAAACGCACATTGTACTTGTAAAGTAGACGTTTAATTAAGGCCTGTGGGCACAAGGGGGGGGGGCGGCAAACTATGGTAAGGTGACAAAGCGTGGTAAAAAAAAAAAAACCTTCAGAAGAGCACTAATCACAACCAGCATCCACGTACTGCAATCTCTAAATGCACGATTTAAAGCAGATGGTCTACAGCTGCGGATGACAACGCCAGGTGTTAGCTTTGTCAGCTACAACAGAAAACTATGGCTACAGTTTGCACCGGCTCATCAAAAACTACCCGGAAACTGGGAAGATGAGCCACAATTTAATACCTAGAAGCGAGTCACGGAGGCCGTGTAATACTCTGGGACCCTTGGTACCAATCAGTACCACGTCCATCTCTTCCTAACCACAGAGCATCATCCCACGCCACGTCACACGACGCGTCTGCACCAAGGCCCCTTTTCAATTAGACCAAACCTGATGAGCGTGAACACATTCAGTGAAATGAAATAAAAAAGGGCTGTTCCGTTAAATATTCCGTGCTCATACTTGCAGTGAAGATCAGCGCCACCCAGATCCTCTGCAGAAACTTCCTCCCCAGTAGCAGCTTTGACCTGTTCCGACAGAGACGCAGACAAAAGCAGTCAAAATACAGAATAAACCAATTTAAAATCGGATATCTGAAACTTTTTTTAAATAATTTTTTTCCTATTTATAAACAAGCTTCACAAACCAGGGGAGGTCCTCCAAGAAAAATGGTTCCTTGCTTCTTCACGATGATGCTCTCATCGGCCATGGCTGGCACATAAGCTCCCCCAGCAGTGCACGAGCCCATCACAACAGCAATCTGGAAACGTGAGGTCAGTAAAGTCAGGTTAGGTCACAGATGAGTACAAAATTCACAGTTTCTTACAAGCAGCTTTAAATGCCATTAAACACCTTTAAACACCCCAAACTTCAAACGCTGCACAGCTAAAGGACTCATTCAGCATCGAACTGAACAGGAAGGTGACAGATCTGCTCCGCCAAACTACGAGCACGCTAAACTCTGCCCTGGGAAAAGTCGCAGGGACATTTTTTTGGAAGAATCATCTCGAAGGAGCCTTTTGGTTACAGCTGACCTTCAACACAGTGAGGACTGCAAAGAGGAACGAACGACGACGGCGACACGTCGGAATGAAGCGAACTGAAAGAAAACACATCTAAGAATGGGATACAAACAGCCACGTCTGAACAGAATGGGTACTGTGCTTTGAGTGTGTGTGGGAAATACAGCGTAAGGAACGTTTGAAACATTAAACATTTTTATCGCGTTCAGAAAAATTGATGCGACGAAACAAAATAGTCTTTATTTTTCCCAGGCGGAGACAAGCATGTTTGGCGTTTGTAACTTCAAGTGTTTCCCTCGAGATCCATCAAGGTTTGTTGGAATGGAAAACGCAGACTTGAGAGATTTGCTCGAGCTGATGTTGACTAATCAAACACTCCTTCACACGATGCAACTTAATGACATTGTTCGGCTATAATTTGAAACCCAAGCCAACTCACCTGACAGAAATACCTTTTGAAAAGCAACAGACACTGAAACAGATCATTTCTGACTGTGAGTTTGGAAGCTGCAGAAACGCCCAGTGTAGCACAGGCTGTGAACTGCTATTCAACAAACGCAACAACAGAACAGGGTGACAGCAGCACGACGGCAGCAATGCTTCACCTCATGTGAAAGGAGGAAGTATGTTGCAATTGTGATGGGAGAAAATGAAGACGAGAACAGCCATCGTTTACACGAGGGCTGGGACGATAATCGATAAATCAATTAATCGCACGATAAATGAAAATGAAATCGCTCCATTTTTTGGGCTCGATAAAGGTTTAATTTGACCTCTTGCAAGATGCAGGACTGCATCCATGCTTGATCAAGTGAAATCCCATAAGCATCCAAACTAAACAAAATCCAAACCAAACACGTCCTGCAGTCAAACCATTTACCAGCAATCACACAAACAACCTTATTTTGGAATTTACATTCAACAACAACCAGTTTTTCTCCAGTAGCTTCTGTGTAGCAAGATGGATTGAAGCTGTTCAACCAGTAAAAGATAGATGGGTTCAACTCCATTTATCTGAATGTACCATCTCCAACATGATCAAATGCATTATCCAAGACCAACAGTTGGTAGTGGTGAAAGACGAGGAGGTAGAATGAGAAGTGGGAGGCTGGTAAAGTGCGGGGATTCATTCATACTGCCTTCACATGTTGGTGCAATGTTATCAGGTAAGAGCATCACCTGTGATATTCCCTCTGAAGACAGTCGGGCCTGGTTGTAGAAGATGCGCCCAAAGTGTTCTCTGTCTGGGAAGACATCGGCCTGTCTGGGTAGGTTCGCTCCACCAGAGTCCACTGAAGGAGAGCAAACAACGAGCTAATGACAAAATCATCAGCAAAATCACGCCAGCAATCTGCATCTAACTGTTTCTGGAACGTTTCACATAAATCAACATGTCTATTCACTAAACTATTTCACTGAAATCAGAAAATAACCAAGGATCAGACTGAGAAAAACACTTTAAAAAAACCAAAAAAAAACAGGTGTTGGAGATTTTTCTGTTCACATGTTTATTTGTGGTGATGACGCTGAATATCTGTGAGATTTTGTTCCCTTTTGAAGACAAATGTCTCTTGTTAGGAATAAAGTCCTCTTACTAATCCACAACACTCACCGAGGTAAATGCACGGCAAGTTGTTCTGCTGTGCTATCTCTTGTGCACGGAGGTGCTTCTTCACAGTAATTGGGTAGTACGTCCCTCCTTTGACAGTCGCATCATTGGCTACAACAACACATTCCACACTATGGGGAAGAATAAAAAGAAAATCAGAAACAGCTCATAAACGCACTTCAGTGGAATCACGCAAAGTCATTATCTTCCCCCTGAGCTTGTGCATTCAAACCCAAGAGTTAGACTTTCACATTTAAGTCGAATGTAATTTTGTGCTTCTCGATAGAATATCAGACCTTCACTCTCGCCAACATTTGTTAAAGGGGAAACGACCCGGTGAATGTCGGGCAAAACTTACCCTGAGACCCGCCCGATCCCGGTGATGATACCTCCTGCTGGGACCTCCTCTTTTCCATACAGCTCGTATCCTGCAAACTGGGAGAACTCCAGAAACGGGCTCCTGCAAGAGAAACCGATCGGCTAAAGCAACAAAGTGAAGTTAAACTGTCGAGACAAAACTATGCTGATGCTGTCAGGAATAAACTTCGCACCGGACATTAAAACCAGCTGCTTTATGGCCTGGAGAAGGCTCATAAAGTAACACAACAATTTAAAAGTCTGGTGGGTATGAAACAGTCGTAAATCTGTCCAAAGTAAAGAGAGGGATGATGATACCCTGGATCCAGCAGTCTGTCAATACGCTCTCTGGGCAGGAGTTTCCCCCGAGAGATATGAAGTCTTCTGGCTTTCTCTCCTCCGCCTGGAAGATAATGATAATAAAAAAAAAAAGACACAAAACAATTGTCCATTTTATCCAGACTATAATTAGACAAAACACAGCCTTTAAAGCTTGCTTGACCTCCGCTTTGAATGAAAGAACGAAAAACACGGCGTTCCCTTATCTGTCCTGTGGTCAGACCTACCCAATGCAATCTTCTCCGCCCGGTTTCTCAGCTCATCAACGAGTGCTTTCATCCGCTCATAATTCTCCTGCGAAAAACAACAGGAGCACAGCCACGTTTGTTCTGTTTGTCACAATAAATCATTTGTACTTGATGACAGTTTTCTGACACACAAAGACAAAATGAGCAGACTCGGGGCCCGGGCTTTCCAAAGTCATCGGCTTTAGTGTGGAGAAACGATCACGGCGCAGAACGAGACGATCAGAAAAGGCTCTTCAGCCACTCGTAACGCCGCGTGATAACTGTGTGTTGTAAAACGACAAGAGTCGCAAACACGATTAACGGTCCAATCATAACAGCACTCAGCCTCGACACTAATCTGCCGTGCAGTCCCTCCCTCTCCGAGGCTTGCAGCCGACACCCAAACGCCCGAGCGAACAAGCATCATAAATTAAGGCAGATCTTGATTATGAAGCTAATCAAGTTGTTGAGATCGGCTCGCCCAACTTGCAGCGGAGAGGTTTACGGCCCCCCAAGGACTGTGTCGTTAAGCTGCAGTGGTAAAAGGGAAATTAAAAATAACAGGGCTTTAATAAGACAAGCTCTGATCACATGGAAATATTTGGACTGAATTCTTTCAGACTGAAGGCTGCACGAGACATGATCACTGTCTGATATTTACATTACTATCCTAACCGAACCCTCTATGTTGCTTGTGACGTGAACATAGTATAGAAGAACATATTTGTATGAAGCTAAGCTTGATGAATCGATAATTGTAATTAAGTGAACACAATTACTCAGCAGTGATAAGCAATGAGGAGGCCTTTCAGGCCCTTGCTGCAAGAAAATTAGCTTACAGCGCCATCTGGTGACAGCAGGAGAAAATTGACAGCTGTAGGGATTTCAGTGACCAATGCCAGTGATGTTAATCTATATTTTGGGGGTATTTGTCTTCGCTGTAACTGCTGTGCTGTTACTTCATACGGACCCCTGCGTTCTGGTCAAGCAGTCGGCTGCACGTAGAGAATAATGGTATTTCTGCAGCGCAAAACACATCTGTGAAGAACTCGAAGCAGACAAGTTTGTAGCTCGTTATAACATAACGACAACTTGTCATAATGAAATAAGTTTGTGTCTCACAATGACATAAGTCAGTATGAGGTTAAAACATGACAATATCTTGGTTTGTTGTGAAAAATAAAACAAGAAACTTTTCACATTATAAGTGAAACTGAGTCGTTTTTTTTCATTTTTGAGGAGTGACGGTTCAACAACATAAATACAGGTTAGTGGGAAATAAAACTATAACTTAATCATGACTCCACCGTGACAGATTGGTGTCGCACTGACATGAAGTATTTTTTCATGCTGAAACTCTTTTTTGCAAAAAATAATCTTGCTGCAATAAAACTGAATCAAACAAGGAAGTCATCTAAACTATGAAGGCATGTGACTCCAAGGACCAGGTCTGATAAAGCGCACACATAACACATGAAGATGTATATCAAGAAAAATATGTTGAAGTACCTGCAGAGCAACAGCGAATATATGAGTATCCATGGGGGCAACCCCATGGATACTCATATGATGATGTTATGGTTGTAACATTGTAGTTACAGCCCCTTTTCACGCTCGCACCCTAAAAAGATTCTCAGACAACACACCTGATGCTGTGCCTGTTTACAGTTCCTACATTTACAACATTCGTCACTGTTCCTGCTGTGTGCAGAGGCATCTTTTTTTGAGGGGGGGGGGTGTAACAATGCTACTGCGGACTGTTGTGTTCAGTTCAAACGTCAAGACATCATATAGTACACACAAGCCAGGCTGTTTACACCCCGAAGTCCTTTACAGCCTCCATATTTTCATTGTTTGGTTGTGGTGCAATTAATCCTTCATGTTATGATTCATGTTAAGACATTGGTCAAATGCTGCCACCTCCTACCTGGTTGCAATACGCAGTAGCCTAACTGACACTAACTTCGCATTTTGTAAACTTGGGCCTTTGAAGCAGATTAAGCGAGTATTTTACACAAAGGAAAGACCTTTCCCATCACGTCCATAAACAGTGGCGAGACTCGTCGTGATTTTACTGTTGACAGCGAGATAAGAATCACGTCACCTCCATGACCGGGGTGAACGGGACGCGACGTTACAGCTGGGCTAGCTCAGGTTAGCATCAGTCGCGCGTACCTGATATTCGGACGAGTGTTTATCAGGCGCGCTGCCCAGCCGAGCGACTTGGTCGCCGTGGTACGTTCTTGTGCATGCTCGCGGTACGCTCCTGCAGCGGAGCAGCCACGGCCTGATGGAGCGAAGAAGCATTTGGATGCTGACCAAGACGAGCTAAAACGTCAAACTTGCAGATGCTAGCCCGTAGCCTCCTTGTGCTTCGCGTAGTCTGGGACAGATGCATCTTGAGACTAAAATATGCGTACCGCCACCTACTGTGTCGGAGTGTGTATAGCACAACCACTGTTTTTCTTTTGTGTAAAGCTTTCATAAAAAAGAAAGTCATGTGAGTCTGGGGCAATACGAAATGAAATGATTTTAAAGATTTGTACGAAATATCCTCTGTACTGTCCACTGGTGTAAACTGGTTGACAAAGGCTTTCAGCATCAACATGTGGGACTCGATATATATTGTCTATGTTAGGCTTCCCAGGAATACCTCAGTGTTATTTGCATCATGTTCTCCTTCATGTCAAAGGATTTCTATCTGCAGATTTGCATCAGAAAACTGCATCAAACTGTTACTGAACAGGGAGCTTGTTCTTCAAGACAGTAAAAATGAAATCAACATTTCAGTGGGTTTTTTTTATCTTTTTCTTTCTGATAGGCCAAATTACATTAACTGACACAAACTGCAAGTAATTAATTGTTCAATTTGATATTTTCCTTCAAGAACCTTCATAATTTTAGGCCTTCCACAAGTACAAGTCTGAAGATTTTCAAATTCTCGGACTGGCCTACTGGTGATACAAGAAACGAAGACCTGTTGTAGAAAAACTTCCCCAAATGTCTCTTATCTGCATCAGCCAGGGTTGTTCCTTCAGCCTCACAGGCATACATATTTAGAGTTGAAGATGAAAAAAAAAGCAAAATAGCCTGCAGGCCTCGATGTGTTTGGGTGGGCTGCATTTTGATGCCCAGTGGAAGATGTTAAGCGGAGCGTCACACGTCAGAAGTCTGCCCCCTTGTGGAGCTTAGTAGCACTACAACTCGTCTGCCCACATGCATCGTCGAAGATTTTCCCCCACCTCTGAAATCTTTGACTATGCTTTATCCTGATCTACGTTAGTTTTATTTAAAGTTTAGTTAAAATCCTTTAACAATTAAAGTTTTATCCACAGTGTGATGAATGTTAGGATAAAAGATCTCAGTTACGTTTCAGTTTCAGACTCATCATTATTTGATTATACAAGAAGGTATTGTGGTAACCACTTGTGGTATAATACAAGAGTAAAGATCCATTGTTCTTAGTTGGACTCTCAAAAAAAAAAAAGAAAATTGTATTCATATTCATTATATTCCTGAGAGAGTGTGCAGATCTTTTTTCTATTCCATGACATACCAGGGGAACACTGAAACCAGAGCAGAAAAAAAGGCCTTGTCTTGTACCAAAATGGGAACTAAAGTTGGATTTAAGTGGGAATCGGAGTTAGTCTAAAAGCTTAAAAAAAATGTCCCTTCTGACCTGAGTGCTTTATTCCAGCTGGAGTATATTTGTCAGAGTACGGGCTGAAGAGCATTCAAACCAAGAGCTTTTAGTTCATTTAGTTTTAAGAGGCCTTTCTCCTCCAACGCTCCCACCTATTCTATCGGCACACATGGAAATGTCCGTGACCTCCACTCAAATGGCTGCTCCTGTTTTCTTAGGAAATATGTAATGCTCCACTCTCTCGCTGAACTTAAACCCTCTCAATCATACGGCTCTTTCTACTTTCCTGCCACCTCTGAACCCTTCACAGTGGCAGCTGTGAAGTGACAGAATAGATGTAGGGGCATGAAAAGCCTTTTAAAAAAAGTTGGAAAAAAAAGAGATGACATATTCTGATGAAAAGGGAGGGGTGCAGAGGGAAGCACGAGGGATGGTTGAAAATGGAAGAAAACAAGTGTGTATTTGTTTATTTTATCTACCTGGGATTTTTTTTGATGTCTTTAGTTTATGTTTTATTTCAGAGAGAATCAAGTCATAAATTGCAGCACCAGTTGAAACGCTGTTGTTGAGACAACTTTCAATGTCACGCCGTCCAATGAATATTCTTTGACTTCTTTCTCTTCTTGGTGTGGGAGGACTGAAGGAGTGGAGTGAGAGAGTGGTTTTAGAACAGTTTTTCTGACCGGTTTTCTTATTGCACTGAATGATGTAGTCATGTTGCTTGTTAAATCGTGTGCGGTGTATGATTTTGAATTCGTTTTCAGGGTTATTTGGTTGCATATACGACTGCCAGGTGTCACCTCAAGAGACACAATATTGGTGAACACAAGGGCTTTATCCACGCTGATACAGATGCATCACTACCGGCTCCAAAAGTTACTTCTGCATCTCCTGGCTAGAGCGCCCTTTGGGGGTGCAAGAGCTTACCACAGCCCTCCAAAGCATGCAGGGCCAAAGGGCCGCCTGGTAAAGACGGGCTCACTGTAGAAGTCTTCAAAGCCTGCAGGGACATCTTAGCAGCTGACCTGCTGGATGTCTACAACAAAAGCCTGGCAGCTGGTTCACTCTCACTGCCCATGCGCTCATTACCCTCCTGCTATGGAATAAAGAGGGAGGGAGGGACTGCAGGACAGAAAGAACTGGCACTCCCTGCCTCCCCCCTTCACCTGCAACAAGATCCTCCTCAAAGCACTTTGGCCTCCCACCTGAGAGGAGTTTGGCAGAAATGTCCTCCACCAGGACCAGACACCAGGATGTCGACCACATTCGAGATGTTTTGGAGGTTTCCAGTTCATTTCAAAACAGGTTTGATTTCATCAGATCAAGACGAGGCGTTTAAAGGCATTTGAAAGCGTTCCAGCTTACTCTGAAAAACGAAGGAGAGGTCTGGGCTCAGTGCTTGTGCGCTCTTTTTTGAGTGCATAAAGGGGTTAAGGGTGCTCTTCATACTCTCCCTGGAAACCTTCCTTCAGCAAATATGCCTGTGTCTTCACAGTCTCGTTTTACACCCCTCAATACATCACCAGTTGAAAACACACACACACACACACACACACACACACACACACACACACACACACACACACACACACACACACACACA
>JAUESF010000012.1:16176940-16188029 GCA_032274765.1 Malacoctenus tetranemus | reverse complement strand
CTCTCTCTCTCTCTCTCTCTCTCTCTCTCTCTCTCTCTCTCTCTCTCTCTCTCTTTCTCTTTCTCTCTCTCTCTCTCCCTCTCTCCCCCTTACAACAGTTGTTCTCCATGCCATTATTCTTCGGGCTTTCTTAATTTCCCTTCGCCCCCCCCCCTCCATTCTCTTTGAGAGCCTGCTTTCTTTCTTCATCTCCCCTCCCTCCATCACCAGCTTAGTCTGCTGCCAGAGCCCAAAGACAGATTTGCACTGGTTCACTGTTGGGAAGGCTGCCTCCCTTCCAGCGCCTGTTTCCATGCATCAGTCCGACAAAGAGGCTTGTATGAGGGTCGCAAAAGAGGGGAGAGTATCTACACTCAAGCGTGTAATTATATTGTGTACATCTGAACTTTTGTTATCTTCTTATTAAAGAGAATCGCATCCAATACAGTGTTTTCAAGAGCAACGCACTTATGTAATCGACAAGTTGCCTTGAATGTTTACAGTTGCTGTGCAGCTTGAGGGATGATGACAAAACGGGACTCCCGCAGCTTTAAATATCTACATCTACACGACTTAAACTCGAGTGGCTCCGGTTGAAAGTCACTCAAACTCTGCTCTGACACAGATGAGCTGTTGCCCGATAGAAGCACCACAGTTGCCTGGAGCGACATGATGCAGACTCAGTTTGATTCTAAAGAATTCCAGCTGTTTCCTAAGTGAAGGCAGAGGCATCTCATAATGTGGGGTCCAATCATTGTTTTCAACTGTTGTTGTGTTTGTATTGACTCCCATCTTCAGCTCTCCAGTGAGGCAGGGCTTCCTGTGTGCTTGCTAATGATTTTCTCTTCCAGTTCTCCACTTGGTCTGATGTCAAAGTGTGAATCACGTTGTGGGAACGTGGCTTTTGAGGGAAATTTCTCCTCGTAAGCACGACACGTCACAGAAACACACCGACACGTCAGTCACTTACACAGGACCTCATAGTTATTGTGAGTGTCTGTGTGTGTGTGTGTGTCAGAACACTTTAATGTGATTGACCCTGTTCTGTGTTTGTCCTCCCGACTGCTCTGCTCTGACATGATCAAAAGAGGGTGCTGGTGTTGCCGCGCCGTCGTGGCTCGGGCCCAAACATGACAATGAAGAATGTCTTTTTGCCTCCCCCCTCCCTCCACCTCTTCTTCCTCCTCCTCCTCCTCCTCGTCCTCTTCTTCCTCCACCTTCCTTCCTCCCTCCTCTACAGTGGATTCACTATTGAACTGGCTTCTGCAGTCACAGTCGTGTTGGCTTCCAATATCGGAATCCCAGTCAGTACCACACACTGCAAGGTATGACCGAGCGGCCGCTCTCCTGCCGGCCCCTCAGCTCCTTTCCCCCCCCTCCTCCTTTCGCAGGCATCTCCAGGGGACAGGGTGCTCACACTGTCTCCCGGGGCAACAAGACAGATTCAGACACATGTAGCTTCACATCAAATCAGAACTCAACTTTACAAACTAAATAATAGTAATTATTCCTGAGGAGCTAAAGCACATTTTCCAATTGTAAAGTCGCTGCGGTGGGCAGCGTTGCTGTATGGCAGCTAAGTCAGACCAGGAGCTTTTTTACTACCAGAAGTCAGCGTTTTGACAGGAAAACCTTGATCAAAATCATAGCTGTAATAATTACTGCATTTCTTCTCTACAAATGCCTACATGCTCGTCTGAGTGGTCGATAATGCTCTCCTGATCTCTATGCTGTTTTGGGTGTAGCAAGTGACTGGCAGGGACTTTAATGCCCTGTTTGTTGCCTCTCAGGGGGTGTTGAAGGTATATACAGCCTGCATTGCACCACCCAGGATGGCTTTCATTAAGGGATTGCCTCATACTGGCTGTTTTCATCAGAAAATTATATGTTGACAAAAAGAAAAGAAAATTGGAAGATTTAAAGAATTTAATTTAATTGACAAAAATGCATTTTCTCAACCTTGTAATTGCACTGTGTTGTGCTGTTAGGGTTGCTCTTATATGTCAGTAATTACTTTAGTTGGAACAAAGCAACATTGGAATTACACTGCAAAAAGCAAAATCTTGCTCAGTAAATTGTATTTGTCAAAAATAACTTAATCACCTCAACTGGGAGCATTTTCCAGTGTTTTTAAAGGCTTTTCTCAACCATATTTAAAGAACTTTTATTCATGAATTCTCACTTGTTTCATTGGAACATGCTCTTTCATATTTCGCATGCAAAATAGTTTGTGCAAGTGTTTTTAGGGGGGTTCAGAATGAGCAAAACAATCTGCCAGTGAAACAGGTGAAGGTGTGCTCCACTGCTACGATCTTGCTTCCTGCAGTGTACAAAGATCCTTGAAAGGGACAAATCTGGCAATCCACATCAGAAGACAATCAGAAGGTCGGGTCCTCGTCCCGTTGACTCCCAGAGGCCCCCCCTCCCCCGGGCATCAGTGTGCAGCCCCCTCTCCCCTGTTTCTTTTCAGGAACGTCTGAAACCAGCATGGAAGACACAGCGGACCCCTTTCAGTCATGAGCTCCTCCCCCCACTCTGTCCATCTTCCTCCATCAGTGTCTCATTCTGTTGTTTCATTTCCTCCAACTCTTCCATTTTTGCCCTCTCAGCACTGGCATGGTTTGGTGTGTGGGTCCTCCACCTCCCTGTGCTTGGCTGCAAACAGACCCCCACCCCCACAACCCCTACCACTCCTCCCCTCCCCGACCCCCTTTGCTCCCTGCCCTGATCCCACCTGTCATACTGGTCCTACACTTTTTTTTACCTTTCCCTCTCTCCATCTTTGTCTCTGTCTCTCTCTGCTCATCTGTCTTTACAGCGGATTTTGCATTGAAGTAATGAGTGCGCTAACAGTGCTTGTTGCATCAAATGTGGGCATCCCAATAAGCTCCACCCACTGCAAGGTATTGGAGTCGCTGGTAGTGAAGCCGTGCTAGAGAGCCATCCCAGGGCTCCGCTTCACCTGTAGCTGTCAATCGCCAGAGCCAATCACAGCTCCTGAAGTTGAGGTTTTGGACCTCTCGTGCAGTTTCCTTGCAGCCACAAACCCCTCTGAGTTCAAGTAACAGTATAGATCATCAATTGCACCCGAGGATATGACCAGTTTGTTGCTACAAAAATTGTCGTCTTTTAGGAGTTTTTCCATTTTTCAAAAGTACATTTCCTTCGTTCAGCAGAATAATTTTCAATTCCTTAAATTCTAAAAGTATTTCTTGCTTTTTTGAACTATTTTTTTGCTTTGCTTTTTTGTAATTTCTACCTAAAGTTGAATTCTTTCACATGCATGCTTTGTATTTTAAGTTGGTATGTTAATTCCAAGGCCAAATTTATGAGGCCTCTCTTTTGTTGCCCCCCCGTTAGGACCAAAATAGTGTGTTGTCCACTTGTGATGTGACTCCAGCCCAACCATTTTGTCATTAGTTTAAAAAAAAGGTAAAGAGTAGCAGCGAAATATTCTTATTTATTGAAGAAAAAAAACGAGATGAGAGGACTGAAACTGGGACAGTGAATAAACCGAGCTTCCCCAGATCTGTTTAGTCTGGACCCAAATTATATTAAATTATATATGCAAGGAAAGCATCAATCGTTCCATCTGTCAGCGAAAAGACACAAGAAAATCAAACCTTTGCTCTGCATGAGCCCTCAGATGAGCAGTGTGCAGTAAGTACAACCTCTGTGTGTCGGTGTGCAAACTAAAGATGCATCGCACGAGGAGGAAAGAGAAGAGTCGATCCCCTAAACATCCCCCAGAACAGCTGAAACGAAACTGCACAAGACTCAAAACTGGTCTCGTATTACTGATGATCAATTTGTCTAAACATCAACATTGCTATCCATACCTTTTTCTTTTTTTTTTTTCACCACTCACCTCCAAATACCCTTGTTACCTCCCCTAAAACCACCCCCACCCCCCTGGTTAATCAGCCACCACAGCAAAATGCTAAATCTACTGATGGTTAGAGGTGTCCTGATCACAATGGAGGTGCAACTGATTGTTGAAGATGGTGTTTGAGGATCCACAGACGTTGTTGCTGTTGATTGGTTCAAGGTCTTTAAAGAGTTTGAGACTTTTTCAACTTTTTTAACTTTTCTGTGGTAAAGATTTCCAAATGCATCAACAGCGTCTGGGCTCCTCTCAGACACATTCCAGTGTTGGAATAAGCGCCGGCTGGGCATCAATTTGGTTTTTGTTTGACCTTCCTTGAGCCTGTTGTCTTCCCACAGGCTCGTTTTCCTGTTTTTTGTTTGTTTTCCCGAAGGTTGAACCAAATTGACGCCCTGCCCTGGTGTGTGTGTGTGTGTGTGTGGGTTGGTTGGTTGCGGTATGATTATGTGCAGTGGCCCGTTGTTGCAAAAAAACAAAAAAAAAGCTCTGTCGTCTGGACCGAAAAGCGAGGTCGTGCCGAGGTCACAGTGAGGGCAGCGCTGCATTTTTTGAAGATACCGCGAATGCTTGAAAACAGACTCGGCTTCTATTTTCATTCTGCCAATTTCCAATCGAGATTGGAGGCAGGCGGTCCAGGCTGAGGTGCGAATATTTCCCATGAGACTGATCTGTCAGCAGCAAACTGACCCGCTCTCCTCGGAGCTGACCTTTCACACTCAGACAGAAGGCGCCTCCTGTTTGCGTGGCCGTATAAGACGAAGGGCGCCTGAGCTTCCGCCCACCTGACAAACAGAGCGGCCACTGCACGAGTCACCGCACCTCACAGCGTTTGAAATCTCTGAAATTCAGCACCCGTATATCAGTTGTGGAAGTGTGACACTTGCAGATGTGTTTACTCATCGAAGCGTCTTTTAATGTTCAAAGAATCTATTTTCTTTCTGCCTACATCTGCCAGTTTCAGACTTTCACACCTCAGTGTGCAACGTAGGTTTTACTAACATCTTTGACCAGCTTGCTTTGACTAAACAGACACACCGGTGTTGAAGAGCTGAGGGCTGCACAGGCTTTCCTGTTCAGCAGCTCACGCGGAGCGTCAGTCTCGTCAGTTTGTTCAGCTTTTTGAAGCATTTCAAGAGGGAATTCGACTGTCGAGGGTCGAACTTTAGGTGCACGTTGCTCACGCTAGACAAAGCCGTCCAAGTAAACTATCCCACATTGAGTTTCAATGACTCTAGTCGATAATTATACAAATCTAATTGGTTTTTTAAACTAAATCCTCGCAGATGGGGACTCTACCTGACCATTGCACGCTCTGTTTGCTCCCTGAGCGCTCCCAGTTAACCAGTGACAGCTCCTTTGTTTGATGGCTTCAGTTTCTACAGGCCATAAATTAGTGAATATGTAACGACTGTGGAGGAGAGCCCCCACCGGTTATTACCAAGATAAGGACTGTCGGAGCAGACACACTTCCTCTGTGGTGATAGTACACAAACAGACGTACGGAAGAGGACGTCGGAGTTTATTGGAAGTGTAGGAATTAAAAGTGTGAGCTTGAAGAAAGTGCTTCCACTCATAGTAATGTGCTTGTGTTAATAAGGCCTGTTTGCAATCGAAAAGCTCGCGGCCACAAACATTTTATATCAATTTATTTCTTCAGTCGACCCACTAGAGTCCATTACAGACAAACAGCAGCAAGCTATAACCTGATATAGGAAGTGATAAACAAGCTGCCGTGATCTGAGTGCAGGAGCAGCATCCGTCACGAGGGAAGCCTGCTCGGCCCGCAGCTCTTCATCGGCTCAACGCTCAGATTTTTACTGCTGTGCTGCTGCTGATTGTCTCTCTCTCTCTCTCTCTCTCTCTCCCTCTCTCCCTCTCTCCCTCTGCCGCCTCCAAGGTGGGTTCGGTCGTGGCCGTGGGATGGATCCGCTCCAAGAAGGCGGTGGACTGGCGCCTCTTCAGGAACATCTTCCTGGCGTGGTTCGTCACGGTGCCCGTGGCCGGCCTGTTCAGCGCCGCCGTCATGGCCCTGTTCGTCTACGGCATCCTGCCCTTCGTCTGAGGGCGCACGGCTGGGAGGGAGGAGAGTCGGAGAGAGAAAGAGAGAGAGAGAGAGAGATTGAAAGAGAAGAGATAGAGAGAGAGGAAACTTGGGTAAAATAAGAGCTCGAATGCCTGGGGGTTGCGGATGTAGGAGGAGGAGGAAACGAAGAGAGGAGGAGGAGGAGAGGAAGAAGCGAGGGAGGGAGCTCCAGAGGTTTACAGATGAAACTTGGTTGTACTGTGGAAATGAGGAGGGGGGTGGGGATCGGTACAAACGAAGCGTGGCTCCGCAGTCCAGAGATCTTTTTGACTCATTCGAGTTTCTCATCAGATTTTATTTATTCTTTCTTTTTTTCTTTTTGTTTTTGGAAGGGGGGGGGTCGGGGGGGTGCATCGGAAAAAATGCACCGCCATTCAACCTGCTGTACATACGACAATAATAGGAGCTTACCAGTAACCTTTAACAAGAGATCAGTTTGTGGGAGAAAAATCGGTCACTGAGGTTTAGTTTTTTTTTCCTTAATCGAGTCACAAATTTTGAAAGACCCAGTCGACACAGAACAGACGATCAAAGAGCCGAGCTGCTCCCGGCGAGTCCACCTCCATCTGCCTGCAGTGGGAGACAGCGCATCTGGCCAGGCGCTTGTTCTGAATTGCCAGGAAGAAGAAGTCAAAAAGAAAAGAAAACATCGCTGTACATATCGTCCTGCAGGAGTGAGCGTGCTTCAAGTTGTCAAATTACTTGTTTTTTAAAAAAACGATTTAAAAAAAAATACAACAAAAACATCGGTGTGGTCAACCAACACATCCAACCCATCAGCACGCTCGCCAAGTACAGCTGGGGGGCCAATCGGTAGTGGGCGGGGGCGCCTCAGGGCGCGAGGCGGTGGGACTGTCACTCTTTTTTTTTTTTTTTTTTGATGCATTTGAGAGTTGATTTTTGTTTTTTTCCCACACAAACACCATAGAAACCTAATTTTACTAAAGAGTTGATCGGCTTTTTTTTTCGTCCAGAGCTCCTGTATGTTTCTAGAGATGGATCTCCTATTTTTTAAATGATGTGTTATACTGTAATTTGTACCTGTAAATACTGTCCTGAAAGAGTTTTTGCCAGTGGGCTGGGAAAGAGGAGGGAGGGAGGGAGGGTGGGCGTGGTCATGATTTGTTTTATTTTTCAATGTTGTAGCGTGTCGGGGAAAGGGGGGAGCAGGGGGGGGGTTCCTCACCTCATTGTGATGTCATCATTTAGATGTTTTCATCCCTGTGGCTCATAGCAGTCCGCTCGCACACTCACGAACACACACGCGCCCACACGCGCGCGCGTAACAGGGTTTTTCTTTGAATGCTGACTGACTTGTGCTCACCAGTCGAACCAGTGGCGTCGTTGCACCCGGAGGTTCAACAGTGTTGACGGAAAGTTCCTTCAGAGGTGTCTGCTCGTTGGCGAGCAGAGCCGTGCCAAAGTGTGTTTTCAGCACGCCACTTTAGAACAGGGGGGATAAAAGAAAAGATATATATATGTAGAGAGAGAAGTTTAGGTGCAGCAGACGCCAAAACACTAAACTAGGGAACGCGCGCCGACAAGTTCCTGGAAGTGTTCACACACCTTCATCCATGTATGCCTTCGTCTTCATGCAAAAAGCTCGGTTCCAGGAGCCGCCTCCTCATATCAAAGGCTCTCTGCCAACAAGCGATGGACCTCCTCGTCCTGTCGCCCCCCCTCCCCCCCCCCCGGGTCGTCTCAGATGCCACTTTTCAGGAGGACAGACCGATCAGAGGCGCGCTTCCCTCTGCGATACCTCCTAAAACAAAACAATACAAACAACAACAAAAAAAGCAGCAGCCTTGACATGTTAGACAAGCTTCTCTGTGTCATATCGAACTCATATCGAAAAGAAGTTGTGTTCAGACTCGGCCGATTATGCACATGTGGTGCTCCTGGGGGGGCGGTTGGGGGGCAATTGCAGGGCCGCTCGCTGAAATATCACAATGTGAGGTGTTATCGGGGTGGGGGGGGTTAAACTGATCATCACCAGCTTTTGAACAGGCCTGCCTGACCTGTAGTTGAACAAAGTTTTAAAGAAAAGAGAAAAAAAAAAGCTTTTTTTTTTAAATCTCTATTGAACAAACCCGATGCCAGGTGTTGCAAGTTCATTTGTTTCCTGTTGTGCGTTTTTTTATTTTTTGGAGAGAAAAAAAACAACAAAACTGTTTCGTTTTGTTTCTCATGAACAAAATCTATGCTTAAGCAGCCACTTGCCTTGTAAACATTGTGTTTTACTTTGTGCAGATACAGTGAAAAAAAAATACTTCAGTTTTCGGTGGTGTTTACATCGTAACCATATTGTAGAGTATCTGTAAACAAAAAAAAAAGGAAAAAATAGAAAAAAAAAGTGTTGCCTAATGATGCCAATGAAGACAAAATATTAACCATGAATTTTTAAGTGCAAGTAAAAACAAAAACAAAATAACCTGAAGTGTCTAGAGAGAGCGAGAGCGAGAGCAAGTGTGTGCGCGCGATGACTTGTTTTATTCTTTCTTTCTTTCGCTCTTTCTTTTTTTTTTTTTTTTTTCCCGTTTTGGTTTTGTTTGTAGTAGTAGTGCTAATCATGATCCCTGTCACTTTACACTGCTACTACGACGCGTTTTCACACTACATGTATGGGTGCAATTCAGCAATGAAGAGAATAACTAGAGAAATCTCATCAAAACTATATATTTTTCTACCATATCTGAGTTTTAACCTGGGTGAGCTTCCAGACACGGTGGGAGGGCGTGCTTCGGGGCGGTGGGGGGTGGGTGGGGGGAGTGAGCGGGCTCGTTGCTCTCAGCCTGCACACACGCCCCACCACCACCACCACCACCAGCCCGAGCACACTCCTCTTATCCTGACGTGTCGGTTGCCAGTAGATCAGATTTTTAAAATTACCATTTTTATTTTTTGGGGGAGGGGGGGATTTTTTAGAAGAAAAACACTTTGTAATTTTGTTTCCCTACTTGCTTTGATCCCGAGCTGCTGGAGAAGGTGGGGGGAGGGGGGGGGGGGCATCGGGCGCGAAAGAAAGCATTGCGGTTGCTCGCTGAAATCTGGAGTCTCCGTGTCCGTCATGCAAGAAATTAGACATTTCGCTCGTGGGGGGGCGGGGGGTGGGGGCAGTGGGGGGGACTGGACTGTGAGGACAATTGGGTCGACCTTGTGTTTGGCAGGGGACGAATCTCGAAGCTCAAGCCCTTTTTTTCCGATCTTTTCCACGCTGTTGCGCTGCAGAAGGGGGTTAAACGCAGAGCGGGCCTGTGTTGGAGTTCAGATGTTTGGTGTGCTCACCGGAAGACGTTAAAAGAAAGAAAGGAATCTCATGATGCACCAGACGTCCGGCGTCCTCACTGGAAAAGTAAGAACAGGAATTAAAAATCGCTCTTTGTTCCTTCATTAGCATCTTTGGGTCAAAGTTTTGGGATAAAACCAACTGTTCAATTTTTAGTCACACCAAGTAACTTTTTTTGTCAAATTACCATTTAAAACACAAATTTACAAATCATTTTTCAAGTGAAAACTTGCTGCCTTGCCAAATAATTTGACTCGTTACACATTAAATGCAATACCGTTTTCTCCCACATGGTGGTGTATGGCCCGTCAGTCTGGCATCGTCTAAGCCGAACTGGCAAAGTAGTTAAAGCAGAGCTGATGTTGTATCGGACAGTAAAACACAGCGCTGCCTAGTGCACAGAATTGGAATTACATCCAATAATTGTATCCGTCGAGTTTGGAGGGAACTTTTTTTTAGATTTGGAAAGTTTTTCAGGATTCTCGCTGGTGTGAATTTGTCTCGAAGTTAAAAAAAAAAATCTGATATTTAATGATTTAAAGAGTCTTATCAGACAGTAAGTGTGAATGAGCTCCGTTGCCTTGATGCATCATGAGGTTTCTTTCGCGAACGAGGCGGGGCCTGCTGGCACCCCCTGCAAACATCCAATCGGGACACGGCCACGGGGCCGTGTCACGGGCCCGCCCTCTCGTAACTCGCTGTCTATTGTTTTCTGGTTTGTTTTTCTCCATGCATTCTCAGTCCTGATAGGCCCAAAGGGATGCACAGCTCAAGATGGGGAGGAGGAAGGTGAACGTCGCTCTCTGGCGGCAGTGTCAGGCTCCTCTGATCACTTGTTCCAAATGTCAAATTTATGCCGAAAAAAAGTATGAATTGGAAATCTTTTTAAACCAAAATGCATAATTATGTGCATTAAAATCTCCATAAGAAGTGTGTGTGGTGAGCAACCAACACGGCCGCTAGAGGGCGCAGTTTGACCTTTCTACCGCCCCCTACGGCAGAGAGGGACAGCGTTGGGAGCAGCTGATCAGTGTAGACCAGTGGGTGGTGTATTTGCCATTGAGGGAGCGTCTGTGCTCCAAACTGCATCATCCTTACCGTTTCAACGAGCTTTTATTTTGTAAAGACAAACTGAACAGAATGTGCCATTTCTTCCTCCCTGAATGTGCAATACAAAGCTGTTTTGTCGTGAAGGTGCAACCACATCGCTGTCACGTCGTGGTCGTCGTAGCTCCACCTGCCCTGGTGTAATAGCGCCCTCTCCTGTCTGTGTAAGAACCACGGAGCGGGAGGTGGGGGGCAGGGGGGTGGGGGTGGGGGGGACATCAGTCGAGACCCCCCCGCCCCCATCTGGATGTGGTGTTGCCGTCTCTAGTTCTCTGGTCCGTTTCGTACTCAGAATGTGCTCCTTTGGCTGGCCTGCAGGCTTTGCAGCTCCGTGTCGTCTTTCTACTGTTTACTGCTACTTTAACTGTCCGGTCCTTTGAAACGGATTGAAACAGAAAATCTCTCTATGAACAGGAAAAAAGAAAAAAACCAGAAATGAACAAAAAAGAAAAAAAGACAAAAAATCTAAAGAAACTGTAGCCTGCTTCTTCAAAAATCTTAAAGCTCTTCTGATTTGCATATATCGTACTGTAATGTTTTTATTTAAGATTTTAGTGAAAGAAAATGTCTGCATTTAAACTAAATTATGGGAATTAAAATTACAAAGAATACCTTAAATCCACTTGAGTCGTCTTTTTTTGTCTGTCTCAATGTTTGATGGTAGAGGATTCTGTGTGTGTGTGTGTGTGTGTGTGTGTGTGTGTGTGTGTGTGTGTGTGTGTGTGAGTGTGAGTGTGAGTGTGAGTGT
>JAUESF010000012.1:16164228-16176379 GCA_032274765.1 Malacoctenus tetranemus | reverse complement strand
CTGTTGTGTTTTCACTCTTTGAATTCGCTCCGAACAAACCGGAGGTCAGTCTGGAGCACCTGGCGAGCAGAAGGTTAAAGACTTCCTCTGCTCACAGGAATCCACATCATGTTGATGCAAAGAGGCAGCAGCTATCCAGGAAGTGACCTTCCCCAAACACGAACATTTCTAACATAATCGAAGTGCATCATGTAGCGAGATTCACATCAGCCTGTTATGAGCTCCCCCCCCCCGAATCTCATTTTATGATCAGGTGCTGAGTCAATTTGCTGCATTTTCTCAATGATTCTCTGTGGAGCGCTCGTCGTGTTTTCAGTCCAACAGCATTTGTTCAGGCTCATTTGTTTTAAAAAGGGTTGCCATGACCTGGTTCTTTTGGATTTGCTTTCATCAGATATGCACAGGCCAAGAGGAACGGTCATTTTGCCTTGAACACTTGCTCTGAACTCTGTATCATCCATTTCAACTACAAGATTTCAAGCCCTTTGACTGATAATTCAATGCATATAAAAAGGCAAAAAACAGTGTATCTACATGTTTATCTGATCAAATTAGATGCTTGTCTTTTTTCTTTCCCGGCAAATTTGAGACTTCAGCGGTCAGTCATGGTTGGTCCTTCCTGGCTGACGAGTGGAGCTGTAGTTTGATCGATAAAAACCACTTCCAGATCCACTTGGACTCCAGTGTGTGCGAGCATACATGGAAACGTGGCTCCTCCCGCGTCTCAGCCAGTGCGTTGCTCACCTCGAGTCATTTCCACGCCTGCGTGTGCTGCAGTGAACGGGCATGCATCGGGGAGACCACCAGACTGACGACGTGCCTTTGCAACTCCACCTGAAAGATTAGGCATTTATTTCTTCAAACCCATCATCTGTACATGCTCGCCATGAAGTTAGCAACCGGAGAGAGAGAGAGAGAGAGAGAGAGAGAGACAGCGAGAGAGAGACAGAGACAGCGAGAGAGAGAGAGTAAAAACACTAAAACGAGACAGGGAGCAGGATTGGGTTAGTTCATTTCCATCCAAAAAAACAGGTTTATTGTCCTCCAAATCTGAAAGGTTTTACCCTGTGATTTGACTCGTCGGCCGAGCCAAAAAACAAAACAAAAACAAAAACATACATTTTGCAATTCTTCAGGTAAGCAGTGGAGGCATACAAAGATCTTCCAGGACCACCGAGAGAAACTCACGGAAAGAGCAATACAGGGTTCTCTCCTTCAAGTCAAAACGACGAGTCATCTTTGCATTCGTGAGTATTGGAGAGAGAGTTTTCGTTTGACAACGCAGGGAAACTGAAGAAAAGTAGCGTCTGGTCTTCTGTAAAAGAGACGGGACAAAATAATTATAATAATAATAATAATAATAATTAAAAAAAGAAAAAAAAAAACAACCGTGTGAAGACCAGCGTCTTGTTTCTTCATGTTAGGGGGGAAAAAAAGGCCTGAAAAACAGTTGCGCTAAAAGAGAGACGGCCATGTCTCCGCTCGAGTCGTGTGTCGTCTTCGTTTGTTTCGCTTTTTTGTTTGTTTTTTTTAAACGCAAAGAGCATCTGTAGTGTACACAAAGGGACACCGGGATATGCGATTCCAAAACCAAAAAGTGCCCACAGTCGATATAAAGCAAGGTCACGTGACCCAAAATAAAAACAAAAAACAAACAGGTGATGTCACACAGAAGGGGGCGGGGTTTACAACTGGACATGAAAAGTAAACCAAGCGCGGCCATGTTTGTTCATGTATCCGTGTGTATGTGTGTGTGTGTGTGGTGGCGAAGTGCCCAGTGACAATGACACCCCCCCCCTTCGTCATTTTACAAGTCAGTCAGGTGTCCAAACACAAAAAAAAGGGGGGCGAGAACCCCCCCCACCCCCACCCCACCCTCCTACCCCACCCTCCTACCCCACCTCGTGACTGTGCAGTTAAAAAAAATGGGCACATGGTGATTTAAGCTCATGCTTAAGTTGTGGTAAACCATCCAAGCACTTCTTTGTTTCAGAACTATAAATACACAGCAGCAGGTTTTTTTGTTTGTTTTTTTTTGTTGTTTTTTGGAGCAGGGAGGTGTCCGTCTGCCTCCTCCCCCCCCTCCCCCCCCCCCCCCGCGGTGAAGTGTGTGTGACGAGTCGGTCTCCTCTTCATAAAAACGCCTAACTACGCTTTGCTCTCCTGCTAGAAGGAAACACGAGTTACGTGGAGCTGATTATCGACTTTCATATAGAATCTTCTACAATATATTTATAGACTTATTTTTTCTCCCCCCCCCACACACACTTTTCCTCTCGCACACTTGCCGCGCTTCGCCCGCTTTCACATTCTCTCGTCTCTCTACTTTTATTCAATGTACACAACGTAAAACATGGGGGGCGGAGTGGGGAGCGACAGCTGAAATGTGACAATCACTGAAAAATAAAAAGCCAAAAACAACAACAAAAAAAAAGAAAACAACAAAAAAACAAACAAAACTGCAGTCTTTTTTGTCATCCATTGGCAGTTGGACCGACTCCTCGTGTCAGCCAGTTACAATGGTGGTTTTTTTAAGGGTGGGAGGAGGGAGGGGCCATGTCATCAAAGAGGCGGCGCCGGGGGCCCTTTCTTCGTCGGCGCCGTTTTCGTCGTGGGCTTGCCGGCCGCCTTGCCGGCCGGGGCCACCGTCTCCTTGAGGTTGAGGTTCTCCAGTGCCACGTCCAGGGTCATGACCTCCACGCAGCCCATGGCCTGGAAGTCGGCGAAGTTCCGCAACGGGCCGTGGCAGTCGTCCTCGTCCTCGGAGGACGAGGCCGAGGCGTCCTCGTCGGGCAGCAGCGTGGACAGCAGCAGCTCCGTCACGAACAGGCTCCGGTCGGCCCACTGGGCCTCGCAGGCCTGCCGCTCCGCCTCAGACAGCCGCGGTTCGCTCAGCCTGGAGGGGGGGGGGGGGCACACGGCCAGGGTTAGTGGGGAGGGGGCCGAAAGGCAGCGTCTAAGGCCCAATTCCAACTGTCTTCCTTAATCCTCAACCCTCAACCTCAATCCTCACCTTAACCCTCAAAATGGCAAAACGGCAGCAAAAGATCGTAAAATAAAATCAATGTTACGCAACAGCGATGTAACTATGCCGCCATGTAAAAATGCAATGCATTCTGGGTACTCCTTACTTTCAAGGAAGGTAGCGGAGCTCCTCAGTTTTAAGGAAGGAAACGGCCATTTTGTTCCTTAATTTACCTTCCTAGGAATTGGGACAGCCCTTGACTTGGCGGGAGTGTGCATTTTAAGGATCATGCTTGAGGATTGAGGATTGAGGATTAAGGAAGAGAATCGGAACGGACCCTAAAGCTGTCAGAGACCACTCAGTCATTTTGTAAACACACATACGCCACAGGCATTCTCACACTGAGTAAATGACATGGCACGACTCTGCAGCTGCCTCACTTCCAAAATAAGAGCACCTCTTACAGATGACCATTAATGGATCTTATAAAACAGTGAGAGATCAAACAAAGAAAGCGATGCTTTTACTTTGAAATAGCAACGCATTTTCCTTAAGGTCAAGAAAAGTGACTGCTTCCTTCAGCCCAGCCTCACCTGCTGAGTAGAAACTGGGAGCTATGTGCAGTGTGCTGTGTGTTGGGCTCGGCTGGTCCTGGGTTGGGGCTGGGGTTGGTGTTGTGGTTGGCGCTGGAGTTGTTGGGGTTGGCGGTGGCGGCGGCGGCGGCGGCCGAGTTGGTGTTGAGGATGGCGTTGGCCCGGCTGCCGCCCCGGCTGGCGTTCCGGGCCGTCTCCAGCTGCTGGCGCGCCGCCTGCGCCTGCTGGCGCTCCAGCTGCAGTTGCATCTGGAGCTGCTGGAGTTGGGAGGCCGAGGGGCCCGAGCTGAGCTGCCCCCCGGCCGAGCGACGCACCCCCGACAGCTGAGACAGGAGCTCTGCAAGGGACACGAGACGTCGGGAAAAAAGGCTCAAAAAAGGGGGCGTCGCTGACTCAGCAGTACAGCCAGCATCTCCTGAACCATCATTAAGAAGAGCTTGTATGCAGGAAAGAACCACAACACCACAGTGACTGTCTGCATTATTTCATGGGAGCTACCTGGTTGTTAACCAGACAATTCAGAAATATCCAACATGGTCACAGGCCACAAAAATAAGCTTAATTTGATGCAACGTGAACTGCTTTCAAAGGAGAGCCGTGTGCAGACGCTCTGTGAACTACGACCAGTCAGAGCGGGAGCTCAGCAGGTGCAGTCGGTCATTAGAGAGGAGAGCCGCTGCCCTGTTGGTGTGGTCAGGAGTGGGCAGCGGCGCTCATTAAGGCACAGCTGGAGCCGGGGTGGCCGCTGCCAGCAGCTGAACCGCGTTCAAATCGGGAACGGAGTAAACAATGGAGCTGCCACAGCAACATGTGTGCCAACACGTCGTGCTCTATCAGAGAGACCTTGAAATGCACTTGCATACAGGAGCACTTCATAGCCAGCCTGGAGGATCCCAACCGTTTCCTGTGTGACTTTCAAGCTCCACAGTGTCTCACTATGTGACACTATGCGTCTCCGGGCGAGCCAGGGGTCCTTGTGACTGTGTATGAGGGGGGCTTACCTGCTATGGGGTCCATGGCCTCTCTGCTGTAGTTGGAGCTCTGTGAGGAACTCTGACTGGTGGAGAGCCCCCCTGTGGTGCTGCTGGTGAAATGCATGTTGGACCTGCGCGCTCGGGGGCCTCCCAGCCCGCGGCCTGGGTGGAACATCCTCCGCACGTGTCGCACCCCGCTGGACTCATCGTGAAGCTTGTGGTCAAGGAATCAAACTGCACAATTGTTCACTGATAAAAAGCCCTCACCAGGCTGCTGTCAGCCGTCTGAGCAGAGGGACACTCTCTGCTGCTCTCTACTACCAGAGCCAGTCAATAACATGTCAGCTGTTGGGAAACCTGAATGACTTGAGCTGACGCTTTCATTCATCCCTTCAGGTACATCCTGTACCTGAAGCTTCAGCACGTTGAAACGTACAAGAATGCAATACATGTACATAGCAACGAGACAAACTTCAGCAAACCTTCGAGATACCACATAAAAACCACCCAGTTTCCAAACACGCCTCAGTCAGACAAAGACACGAGTCAAAGTGTTTCAACCGTCAACTGTTTTTCCTTCTGCTGCCTCGTTAACCTTGCTTCACCTCTAATTGGCATGAATCACACTGTCTGCAGCCTCGACCTGTTGCTGATCAAATGTGCGTCAGCTTGTCAAAGTGCTCGGGGCGCATCATTACAAACAAGGTGACTAAACAATCAATGGATCCCACCTACAGAGAAACATGAGCTCATGTCCAAAATAAAAGTTTGTTTACCTTTGTGAACTTTCTTCACATGTTGACAAAAATGACACACAATGAGCCACGGAAGTTACTTCACACGAGTCAATAAATGTCATCAGTATAATAATAACTGAAAAAAATCAAAGACCAACAATGTGAAGTGAGGTGACACCACATCAAACAGCCAATCGTTTGGATCAGTTAAGCGCCAAGTTGCTATCTAACCAGACTCAACTGAAAAGTTCCTATCATAGTGGATCAGACGATAAAATGTTGATAAAATGAACAGCACATGTCCTGCTGTTTTGTCAGTGATTAAATGTGTGGGAAAGCAACACACTGGCACGTTTGATTTAAAACATTAAAAACTTTCACCATCTGGATGATTCCAACCACTGACAACCATCAATCACACATCGATTCAAGTTCAACAAGCAGATTCCGCAGGCCATTCAAACAGCGTCACGTCTTTCGTGCAGATTGAGATTAAATGCGGGTAGTTAACAGATAACCGGGTAGATACATGGGTGTTTAACCAAACCAACCTGCAGCTGGTTTGCTGTCTTGCCAGTTGAGCCGGGACGACCGCAAAAGGATATCAAGTCTCTGGGTGCTCTGTGTTCAAGTGTGAGATGAGCAGCAAAGTCATCGGTCACGTGATTCGGGTCACCACCTGGCAGCGCTGCACAGATGGGGCAGATCTGCGAGACGGGAGGGGGAGGAGGAGGAAGAGGAGGGAAAAGGACACTTCAATATCTGCACACTTCGCTGCACATCACTTACAAACAAGCAGAGGCACAGTTCAAATCCACTGCACGACTGTGCAACTTCAAAAATGAAGAGGTGCAGAGAGAAGCTGCGACTCTGATGAGGAGAAAACAAAGTGACTATCGAGTGGCTGGAACATGGTTTTGGGAGAAAAGCTCCGACACCAGAACTGATGAATCCTGGATGAACAACAACATTTACTGTGCTGCAAGCATGAACTTCCTGACTGCTAATGTTAAACACTACAGAGGGACATTCATGAAGCTCATATAAAACTCACACACGTTTACACAATACTTGGGATCATATATATTTTTATACTTTTAAACCTGTGACTCTGACTGGAGAGATTTCACAGAAAGATATTTTTGGATAAATCACAAAGTGAGATAAGCAGATACGAGTGAGAATAAAAGGAGTGGCGATAAAATATCTTTACAGCAGCTCAAAGGCAGAAGTGAAAATTCCCACTACTTGTGCTGAGTATCAGTGGCATTATTCGAGCTCATCCTCACAAAGCAAAAATAATTTAAAAAGAAAAGTCTTTACTGCATTTAAATGCGAAAGCCAAACATGCTCCATCATTGTCTTTCACTTATGTTGTGTTATTACAACCAAACACTCAGACGACAGCTGACACAAGCTTCAAACACTTCAATGGGACTTCATTTGTTTTCAAAACAGCAGCTATCATGAACCTGCCTTTTGGTAAACAATGTATCTTTTCCTTATTCCACACACAAATTACAGCACACCAACAATCAAACCTCATTTACATCTTGCCCGAGCAAGATCTGTCTTATCGTCCCATCTACTGTCAGCTCTTTTCTTTTCACTTTGACTTATCTCACATTCAAAAAAATGCAACTCTGTTCCAACTTATTTCCCCACTTTTGGTTCATTTTTCGGTTTACTGACTTGCAAGTCAGTATATGTATTGTGCAAAATACCTTTACATGTATTCGTCTACATTTAGTGACAAAACTGCCAAATGTTGTACTGCTCTGACTGCTACAGATAACCTTTTTTCTCCAATTGATGACACAGGTTGTTAAAAGAATTTCACAACAGTTTGAAATGAGGGTTTTGTGTTGTCAGAACAAATACAGTGAGCTCCTATAAATAGAGCTGCACAGGGTACCTGACTGATCACTGTGCGTTTCGCTCTCCTGCAGAATCAGCAGCTGACATCCCAAATAGATTTCAACTGGTGACAGTGAATCACGACAATAAATAGAATGTCAACATACCAGTGGAAGCTATCAACACCTGTGAACTCCCGTGATGTGTGTGTGTGTGGGGGGGGGGGGGGACCACACACAGTTTAGTTATTAAAAAGATTAAAATTCTCTCTGTGTCTGTTTTAATATGTAAAAGTGACCCAGGGTGCTCTGCGGGCAACCTTCAGCATCAACTCACCACTTCTGTGGAGGTCTCTGTGTGCTCCGCAGCCACGTGGTCCTGCAAGGAAACCTCCGTGTAGCCCATCCTGCCACAGTAAGGACATGTGAAGGCCTGGGGCTGCTCCACCGAGAAGGCCTCGCCGCCATAGTACAGGTCTGCAAGAGAACAGAGATGCTCTTCAGCACCTTTTTTTTTCTTCTTCTTCAATTGTGTTAAACAGCAGCATTGTCTGTGGATTGGGAATTTGGGAACACTGCTCCACTTTGAGGCTTGGGGCAGGTCAGTGAGTGAGTATGAAACAACAACATTACCAAAAGAGATTAAAGCTGACCATATGCTGAACATCTACTATTCCACTTTAAGTATGAATGTAGTGTCATCAATTAATGAAGTGATGAAAACAGCAGCGTGACACTTTCATGTGCACATGGCACAGATAAACAGACCATGCACACCTGCAACAGCCTCTGACATCACCAAAAGGCAGCAAAAATACACACAATACATGCATATCAGTGTGATAGCTATGAAGCTAATTAGGGCATGTTAAATCCAATTAGTTTATGCTAACAATATAGGTCATGAAGATATCCTGCAGGTCAAAGCACCATTGCTGTTGAACTTGGAGTTGCTTGTTCTGGCAACTAATCAGGCAATATTTGAAAAGTTCTTTCAAAGGACAAAGATGCAAAAACTGTAGCAGTGAACTTAAAAAGAACCATTAGATAGCAGGACTGCTCCTGACATACGCGTTTTGATTAGTGTCGTCTTCATGGACTTTGTGTCAACAAGAATCTGAGAAGTATCACAGCTCAATTTTGCCTGTTGAAGACAGACACGTATGCCCAAAACCGTTCACCTGTTGGCATTCACTAAAATGCAGAGGGGAGGACAAATGATTTGCCAGGGATGCTCCTATTGATTTTCCTGGACTCTCAATAGTTTTCCAGGATGCGTTGGCACTCTGTCTTGTCGACACATTACTCCTTTTAATCAACAGGGAACACAGCAACATATTTCACTGACACCAACACTTAAGATAATAGCTTGAGCTGCCATCCAAATGAAAGGAAAAGGACAAACTCCATCAGCAAAATTACAGCATTCAAGATGATTTCACACCTGCTATAATGCCAAAGCAGCCAATTAGCATTAATAACTGAATAACAGCAGCCATGATCTAATTCCCGTTGGTGCTACTCCAAAAAGCTTCAATTATAGAGATAAATCAAACCTGCAGGCCTGAGTTTTGTTTCTGCAGTCCATGCAGTGATTGTTTATACGATAAAATCACACTGTCTTTGTACAATGGACACCTGAAAATTGAAATCAGGTGTTTAGATAAATGCTGAGTCTTTCTGCTTACACCTGTAAACAGACAAAGACTAACCTACAGCACCCTCACTATTTCTTACATGCTTGTCGTTGCTTACATTCGACTGTCATTCGGATGAACCACTGTGACAAGCACTTCAGATAAAGAGTGTGGCAGTCAGAACTGTGTCACAACTCCTCAGTTACACTGAACACCAGGATTGTCTTGCCTCGCCCCCAGCTCCCAGCTGCACATCATTTCTGCCGCCTGCTCATGAAAAGCCTCACAAGTGACGAACTTCACTTACCAAAGTCGACACGGGTTAATATACACTGCATTGGGTGCTCTGTTGTGTGTCTGGTTGTGGTGGCACCGCTCTCGTAGCACGATGCGCACAAGTCGTAGTCGTAGCAAATTAAACATTTGTATCGTCGACCTCGGAAGTTGCCTTTTAAACATGCATCACAGCTCACACCTGAAAAAGTGAGAAAAAGACAGAACAGTCAGTCAAAATGCATCATCATCAGAATTTACTCATTTAATTCACTTTGAATGAAAACTTTGAATGAAACTTTGATAAAGCTACACTGCTCCTTTCTATAATGCACGTCAGTTGTTCTTAGCACCATTTCCTTTAAATTGCATATTTTTCTGTTATTCAAGTGGTGGCAGTTTCAAAGATAATATGAAGTCAGACTGGAAATGGAAAAGGCGAATTATGCCAAGTTTCCTTTTAACTACTCCCACCTGGAAAATCCCAGAGATGACATAACTTCCTTGAACATATCAGAAAAACAACACAAACTCAAAAATCTGATGTGACAGTCTTCAAAACGACTTCTACTTCCTCATGCAGCATGGTGAGGTTTGATTTGGCTGTGACAAACATGATTCAGCTTTATGATGCTATCACACAATGTTCACAATGTGTTTTAGTTACTGTCATTCAACTACATACATGTTTGTTTATTTTCTACTTAAGACAGATCAAGGGTTGGTGAGTGGGGTTGATGTTTCAATCATCAAATTATGACAGTAATTTTCAAACATTCATTAAAAGTTATGCCTTCACAATCACTTAACCAGGTCCACACATTTTCCCACCATGGTCCAAATACACCAGAATATAGAGTGGAGGGATGAGACTCGATCATGCTCTGTGAAACTGGGGCTACTGCTGTTGCAGTCCTTTCATCGAGGAGTGTGCTCAATTCAAATAGAACACAATACCAAAAGCTATATCAAAAAGTATAAACCTAGTGTGCCTTACTGCAGGGGGGAAGGTGTGTGTGTGTGTGGGGGGGGGGGCTTCGAGCCAGAGCTTCTCTTGATTGACTGGCACAGTCGTTCAAAGCCTGTGTGACAGTGATTATCCAAACTCCCTCAGATCTCCATTCACAGGACAAGAAACAGCTCAGAGTGAACCTGAGCCTTGCCGCTTTTGCGCGAGCACAAACCGCAGTACCTCCAACCACCCCCTCACCTCTGCACGTCAAGGGGGCACACAACTTGACAGGAAAGTGGAAAACAACAACACCAGGCGTGGAAAATAAGGCCGCCCGGGCCTGACTAACCTTCGCAGCCGGCTCCCCATATAAACGAGTAACCCAGCTAACGCTAGCTTATCCTGTAGCTGGCAGGCTAGTCTCAAACTGTGGTGGACTTCGGCTACGTCCACTTCTCAGCACCAGCAGAGTTAGAACGCGGACTGACAACATGGAAAAGAAGAGTATTCCACTTCAACTACGAGGCTAACAAGGTTGGCCACAAGGACGAGGAGAGGGATAGTTTGCGAAACATTAGCCCGTGGAGCTGGAGCATGCAGGCCACCTTTCAGCAGGACGCAGGCTAAAACGGGCTAACAGACAGACAAGTTTCGCCCTCTGGGACTCGGCAGCCTCCAACGTTTCTTATTCTCGGCTCTGCCCTCGCTCCCAGCTCGTCAACGGTAACCTACATTGCCAGAAAGCTGCCAGGCTAGCTAGCAGTCTCGGCTAACTAGCTTCTTCCGCTTGTATGTCAGCGTTGTTTGGAAAACAACGCGTCGTGTTGAACGTTTCAGTGAAACACACCAAACGCAGACTCTGTCACACTCGACACGGTTTTTGAGGCCGCCATAACGGGTCCCACGAGACGTTTCCCGACAACCTTGCAGCTAACACTAAGCGAAGTTAGCTAGGATGAGCTGCAAAATAAGACATTCTGAGCTAGCCAGCGTTAGCTAGCGGTACACTTGTCAACGTTTTCTGTCATGGATCCAGACTCGGTCACACCTCCGTGGCTCCATGGCTCCTTACCTTCATGACGGGACATCCTACGAACGCGAACGTAGCGCCCTGCTCGGGCTCCTAGGTTTGCACTACAGTAATAATATGGGAGAAGAGAAGAGAAGCCGGGGCGGGCTGGCTGTCCCTGGCCTCTTCCCTCATGAAGGATCCGGTCTGGCTCGCTGCCCCCCTCCGCCTCCCTGCTGTGTCACTGCCCGGTAAGCCCTGACTCCTACCGCACGGGGGTGCTGTCCTGTCACTTTTTGGCGCTGAAGCCGCCTGACAGGTGGGAGGCTCCAATGTAGCTGGGGTGACCCTGCAAAGCTCCACCGCAATGTCACCTGGTACACTAAAATTAACAGTGATGTCGTTCAGAGGTCAACCAAACGTCCAAAAAAAGAGTGAAGACTTGTTGTAAATAAAGAAAATAAGAAGAAAAACGCAATAAATTGTCGTCAGACTCTTTGTTTAAATGGTGCAATAAAGCTAAGTCTAACTTAAACCCATGTGTGTTTTTGTTTGTTTTTATTTCAAGTGTATATATCTCATGATGCATAAAGTTTTTGGCTCTCAATCTGTTCTTTTCTTGTTGACTATTTCTATGGAGAAAAAAATATTTCCATACTTACAAATGTTTCAAATTTTCTTTTTAAGTTACCTGCTTGCATGGACAGATAACTTTACAATCAGTAGGTTAATCTAAGTCTCTTGTATTTGTTTTCTTCTTATTCTTGGGACATCCTCTTTTACAGTGCACATTTTCCTGGCTCATGGCTCAAAGCTTCTCTCAGTAAAGATGTTGAGTCACAATATCATTGCGAAACACAATGGTGCACTTATTAAAGTGGCTCACACTTTGCATCACTTTGCATCTTCGAGGAGGCCGTGATGTTCATGAGCATGTAGCCTTGCACAAGCCAGACTGCAACTGAAGTTACCTTCGAGCTCAAGGACATTGTCAGTAACAATATAATCATCTGTCCAGCAATTTATCATAGTGAAAACCAACAGCCGTGTGGAACACCACTGCAGGGCGACACCAATCGGTGTCACCCTGCAGTGGTCACTGATGTCTGAGAAGGTGGTTTTGTTTTTGTTTTTTTCTTGTTTTTTGTTTTTTTT